>JAFBJW010000829.1:94811-620585 GCA_016785235.1 Pseudorhombus dupliciocellatus | reverse complement strand
AAAAGGCATACTAAGCAGTGTCTTTTTAATTGATTTCTGGCCAAAAAAAAAAAAATTTTTTTTTTTCCAGAAAAAAAACGACATGCTAACCTATGACTTTTTGGTCAATTTTTCACGTGAATTTTTTTTGGCCCAAACCACGTTTGCTGCAACAGAAATACTAATCTATGCCCTTTTCATTGATTTCCAGGCCAAAAAAAAAAAATCAATTTTTTGAAAAAAACGACATACTAACCTATGACTTTTTCGTCGATTTTCGGCCGAAATTTTTTTGGGTTTTTTTAGGGGAAAAACTATGTTTCCAGCAAAATGCATACTAACCAGTGACTATTTAATCGATTTCTGGGCAAAAAAAAAAAAATTTTTTTGGAACAAACAACGATTCCAGCATAAGGCAAAAAACCTATGGCACAGATTATTTTCAGACCAAGCTTCACTAAAAGAAGATCTCATCGTTTCAACCTTTTAAAATCTGTTTGTTAAAGCCAATCAAAATCCTTCAGGTGTCACTGTTTTGTAGGTATCTTATTTAGGGTTCTGATCGTAGAAAGCCTCGCAACGAGAGAACTGAGACAACTTGCAACAAGAGAAAAAAACCAGCTCAGTGGACAGAGCAGGTGCTGACTGTTTGGGTAGGTTAGATTCCTACTCAGCTCATTCTCCTCTCCATGAGCCCAAAAACAATTAAATCTTTAAATCTTAAACCCAACATAAGAGGGTATGATTAAATCCAGTTGACATTCTGACGCTTCCTCACAGGGTTCAACACATTTCTCACCTGTTTATTTAGCACATTTCATGTCTTCATCAGTCATTAACATCTCTGGTTAGTGCTGGTTATTCAACCCGTCAACTGAGACTCAAACATCAGAAAAACCTCTCTTCATTACTTGCGATGATTCGTTACAATCTAACCTTTGTTCAGAACGAGTGGAGGAAGTTGAAGTATGCGTTGAGGAAGCCGGTGGGATCTTCCAGCTGAGGGTAGTGACTGATGTGTTGGTCCAAGACGGTGATGGTGGACCTCTGGACCAGCTGCCTGTGGGGACAAGACCAAGAGTCCAGATCGATGAATCAAACTTTTAAGAAGTAAAAATATGAATTAGTATTTACAGAAAAGTTATAGACGCCAGTTGGGGACAGTGAATACTTACTGGTATAGACGAATGAAATGTGGATGAGGGTTGACTGGGTCCAGGGGTCCGTAGATCATGTGCACTGCAACGGAAGACCGAGGTCAAGAGGGATGATTCACAAGGAAGAGGTCCAGAATTAAACCACATAGAGAGGCAATCTGAAGATAAACTGACAGATGCATCATTTGTTCTTAAAATCACAGAAATATGTGGAATATATTTAGCAGCAGTTCTGCATTTGTTCATGATGTCTGTGTCACTACCACACACACACATGCACGCACACACACCCTCCTGAACTCAGGATAACAGATGGACCATGAGGTCGCTCTCCACTGGGTTAAGCAGCTTAGCATCAGCTGTTCTCCGGGCTGAGGCTGTTGGGTAACCACCCCTTAAGGAAAAGTTTGGCCTGCAAAAAACTTCACACTCACACACGTCATTGTGTGATGTAGATGCACCAACTCACATGGCACGAAGGTGGAAGTGAGCGCGCCCACCCATCGCTCCCTGTGTGTTAATCTCTGGTTGATGTATTGGAGAACGCTGACAGAGGGAAGAGGGAAGCGCAAGTGAGTACACGTACACACACACACACAAAGGGTGTGCACAACAAACACTCACCTGTCCAAAACTAGGTTGCCGTCATTGTGGCGCAAACCCGTCCACATGTCCCAGAACTCGGCGTCCGTGGGCTGCGTGTACGGGCCGAACACGTCTCCAATTCTGAGCAGAGGACAATTGAATGGAAACACTCGAACGTTCACGTCGCCATGGAAACAACCTGTGGCTCTGCTCACCCCTTCTGGAAGATCATATAGTTGGTGAGACGCATCAGAAGAGGGGACAGGAACCCGGAGTCTTTCAGAAGCTTTTTGGGATGAATAAAAAAAAAACAAAAAAACAAAAAGATGTCATTCTCTGCCCGTCCTCGTTCACGCTTCATTCTCAACAGAAGTAGGATGAAGGAAATGAAGGTGACTCACCGTCTGCAGCAGCCGCGGGTGGTGCGTCTCCGGGAATATTCCTGTAGCAAACGAGACGTGCAGGAACTTTTAAAATCACATTTTTATCACATTGCTTTCATGAGATGTTTAATTAATTGTCTCCGATTTTCAGAAAGTTTTAAATGATGCTGTTCCAAAAAGATGTGAGAATAAAACACGAGTCAAACAAGAACCTCCGTTAGAGAGACACAGGCTGTTGAAGGTCAGGTGACCCGTGCGGTTCTGGTCGCTCCTGGTCGGAAAACAACAGAGACAATGTTTAGACAGTTTTCAGTGTCTCTGTGCAAAAGTTTCCACCCACACACACACTCGCCTGTAGAGCAGCTCCAGAGCCACGGTGTCTCCGTAGTCATGTGACAGCACGTTGACCCGGTGGTGGCTCAGACCCAGGTGAGCCACCAGAGCCTCCACCACGCTGGCCTGCTCGAAGATGGAGTACCTGTGTGGTCGCTGCAAGAGCCCAGGAGAGAGGAGCAGGAAATACAAATAAAAATGGACGCAGCGAATCCTCATAGTTTGCGTCTTGAATGTTTCCTCCGGTGCGGAACGTTTCAATGTGACTCACCGGTTTGTCGCTGAAGCCGAACCCCAGGAAATCCAGAGCAATGACTCGATGGAAGCGCTGAGTGAGCGGCTCCCAGATCTGCGAGGAAGAGAGACATTACATGTAGTTTTCTGTCTTCTGATTCGAGGTGTGGACATGTTCATGGAGCTGTGCAGTGGACACCTTGTTCCAGTCGTAGCTGGAGGTGGGGAAGCCGTGGAGCAGAATGATGACGTCAGAGCTTCCCAAAGCCCCATAGGAGTCTGAGCAGACACAGAAACAGTATATGTAACAACCATATAAAGGCATATAGAGTCAGAGAGTACATAAAGTATGCACGGTATGTGGAGCTATGAAGAGTACTCGCCTCTGTAGAAGACCGTCCAGCCTCTGAAGGTGAACTCCTCCCCGGAGTTGTGCCACTGCTGCAGGGCAGGTGAGAGCTGCGGCGGGGGGATGTGCAGGTAAACGGCCACCAGGGGGACACAGATCAGAGCAACATGGACCCACCACTCTCTCATGATGAGCTCAGCGGGGAGCGCCGTGTCATTCCTGCAGCTGACACACAACAACCACAACAACAACAACAACAATAACATCATCATCAACAACAACAACACGGGGAACAGGTTATTACACTGCAGCTCCTCCCAGCAGGTGAGACACAGGTGTGGGACCACATGCACACACACACACGCTGTTCAAAACCATGCCTGACCGTGCACGTTCATGTGAGCCAGTGCGCGAGCGACGTGTCCGCCCGCCCAAGCTGAGAGGAGCAGGACTCTACTCACAGAAATGTAGACTTCAGTCTTCAACCTCCGCCTCGCGTCCACGATCCATTACCGCAGAGCGGAAACACAGGGAGGACAGAGACACGAGGAGGAGGTGTCACTCCGCTCCGCTCCCTGACTCCTCTTTCAAGGCTGGAGAGTCTCAGCTGTGTGCGAGGGAGAGGCTGCTGCCCCTGGTCAGGAGACAGAGGGACGCATCGCACGCCTACACGATCTTTGAGGGGTGGACAGGTTGAAAGTGCACAGAGAAGAAGATGAGAGAGCTGTACAGCCCCCTGCTGCTCTGGATGTGTCATAACACGTCATCTGAGGGAGAGACAGATAAGAGAGACAGACAACAGCTATATAGACACAATGCAGAGAGCTAGTTAGGTAGAAAACATTTTCTTTTTTCCCCCATTTCTTTTGTTTTGGTTCTTTTTTCCCCCCCAATACATTTTATTTTGCCCTTCCCCTTTACAAATCAATTACTTTGACATATATTTTTTAAAATTTTCAAAAAATACTTTTGTCTAAATAATCACAAATAGTAAAAACTAAAACTAATAAAACAAGACAAAAAAAAAATTTAATTTAGCAAAAATAGGAAGAAAATCTTGGACTAAACGAGTGGTTTAAATACAAATATGAGTTTGCATTAGACATTGTCAGTTTATACTTTACGTAACGCTGATTTATCGGCTTCTGTTCATAGGCTAAAATCCACCGGTTATAAAACAGTTCTTCTGAATTGTGCAAAAAAGCTGCTCTCCTGAAAAATCCCCTTCACTCAAGACTTCCTGCAAACAGAGAATGTAGGATTTACAGTCAGCACAGACAAACCAGGACAAATGAAAACATGGCCCTGCAGTTAGGCTAAATACATTTTTTATTTTTAAAAACCATACACATTACTCGACAAGTTTCAAATGTAAATCCAATCACGATATCCATTTAAAATGCTCAAGATAAACAGACATGAAGTACTTTTATTTCCAAATGTTAAAAGATAAAAAAATAATAATCCATAAAACAGATGGAAAAACATTCGTTCCCGTTACAGGAAGAAGCTACAGAACTAACTCCTCGTGTAGATCCCGCTCGACTTTTCTCACTCTGCATATGTATATCTTAGCTGCTGTTTTGTCATCTGTAAAACAAGGGAAAAACAAAACAAGAACCAAACCATCTCCTCAGAGAACGCTGTGATTTGAAAACATTTTCTTTACCTCTATGGTCTAACCCCACCCCTGTCCACGGCCCTGCAGGTGAAGGCGTCAAACAGGCTGCAGGAACAATCTGCAGCCCGCCGCCGCGACTCAACCCGTGTGGTTCCACAAGCACCGTCCCCCAAACAGTTAATTAAGCAACAAACAAAAGCAGAAGCCTGTTCTCTTTCACACCATTTGCACCCTGAGATGAATATTCCAGAACAACACACATTTTTAGTGGCCAAACCCCCTCCCCGTAGAATGTGATTGGTGTCAAATCATCCAAAATCGCTGCAGTGCAACGAAAGGTATCATCAGTATCGTCATAAAAATACAAAGGTACATCTTTTATTGTGATTTGTATCAAAATCCCTTTTTCTCTCCCCCCCAGAGGAACGCTATGAAATAAAAGTACCCTGTGCTGATAGATACCAGTGTATGCCTAGTCTTTATTCTTGAAAAATGCACATGTCCAATTCTTAAGCAATTCCAGTACATCAGGTGTCAAAAATATCTCACAAACAGATCAAATGCTGCAACATGTATTCTTGGTGGAGTCTGTTGGACAGGACTGAATGCAAAGAACAGAAACAGATTTTTTTTCCTTGTTTTTTTGATTTTTTTTTTTTTTTTTAAAGGGCAAACAAGAAGAAGTTAGAGGAGTAAAATCAAGTTGTTTCCTAAAGTGTGATCGAAAAGATTGAATGAAATATGAAAATAATTCACTTGCTTTAATTTTTTTTGAGTGACCAGGACAATGTTTAACTATCTAAATACACAATGTCTGAAGTTAAAAGGTTTAATTCTGTCTTTATGGATTTCCTTAAAATAAAAAATGACTGTTCTTTGAGTACACAAAGGTACGGTGGCAGTTGGGCCAATGTTTTTGCTGGGATATCAAATAAAAACGTGAAATAAAAATCCACCGGTCTTTTCAAAGACGGATGACAAGAAGCCATATTTATCAAGCATCCAGAGGCAGAAAATCCTAACGTTTTTTTTTGGTTCAACTATTGGTTTCTTTAAAATGATAAATGACAGAACCAAACATCGTCTAAATTAATTTCATCATCAGTAAAGCCAAGGCACATTCACGTTTACTCAAGGGGCACTGGATGAAAGGTTTGGGATTCAGTGGAACTTTCAACTGGTGGTTTAAAAAGTAAGTAAGACTAGTTTTACCGCTTTTGTGAAAACAAAATGTTTTGCCTTAATGTTCAATCCAGTGAAGCAGCTCTGACTTCCTGCATTTTATTCACCGCATTAGCCACCGCTGAGTGAAACTAATAAGAACCAGGAGAAGTTGCAAAACCACAAAGATCTAAAAAGGAAAAGTTGGACTTCCTGCTGAAAGTTACCTCAGCAGGCTCCTTAAGGGCGACTCCAAAGCGCGACTCTGTCTGCCGCTCCGACTCTCAGCCGTTGCTCTGAGATGCTTGTTAAATACGGGCTCGGGTTATTCTCTATGAAAAAACAAACAAACATCCTCTCAATGAGTGAACCTTTCAACATGTGGAAATTCTCAAACACAACATAATGAATGAAAAAGAGACTCCAGAACTCCAGAAGGTTTTGTGCACATGAAAAACTATCGAAGAAATGGAAGAAGTAAATATTTCTAGCGATGTTAGTGTACAGAGGCCCGAATCGTCTTTCCCGTCTCTTGTGAGAAGCACCTCGCCCGGTGGACCTCTTTTCTATACAAGCCTTAGTGTTTAACGGTTTGGCTAGAGGTTTCTATATTTATCTACAAATATATAACAAATAAAACTTGCAGGCAAAAATAGTTAAGTTTCAATAGAAACACCCTTTTTTCCTGAAAATACAGCAGTATCTGAAATAATCCTCTCACTCATCGTTTTTTCTGTCCCACGTTTCTGCATTATACATCAGGAAGCTCTTTTGCCTACAAACAGAAAAAAAGTATCTACAAACTTTGTAAACAGACCTGCTTTTTTTCAAAAAAAAAAAAAAAAAACATAAATAACTCAAAATATTAACAGCCAATGGAGCAGAAATACGTTTTGAATGAGCAAGGGCCAAAGAGATAAATATACAACACCATTCAGATAAAAGAGAAGCTAAAGGTTCTTTCAGATTTCTTACAGACGATCTTCAAGCCAGGAGGGAGCCCCTCCCTTTCTCAATTAAAATAATAATAATAATATTAATTATAGAATAAGAAAAACAGGTCACTTTCAATCTGAGTTTATAATCACCCCTTGTTTACCGAGAGAAACAGAAGTTGTCAGGAGGGAGGGCTGGAGTCCTCGTGCTGCAGCGGGGTGTTAACAAGAACCAAAAAGAAAAGAAGACCAAAGCATCCACACCAAGCCGTACATTCCTCTGAATGTTTGCTGTTCTTTGAGTCCAGCCCACGCCGAGCTCACACCGGACTCCCCTCTCTGTCTAGCCCTTCGTCTCTCCACTCCCAGTGTTGCTTCCTTCAGTCCCAGTTGAGCTCCTTGGTGGCGGGTACAAAAGTGGTGGTGACATGCAGAGCGAGGGAGGGCGGGGTCCGATCAAAGGGAGGTCTCCAGGCTGTGTAAGGGGCTCCCCGGGGCCGAGGGGGTTCCTGATTTGGGGCCCTCTGGGAGGAGGTGGTTGCTGCTCTCCACAGCGTTATTGTTCTGGTTTGGGGAGGGGGAGACCGGCGGGGTGGGGACAGTGGTGTTGGTGGGCGAGGGTGAGGGCGGCGTGGGCGTGGCGTTGCGGGGGCTGGCAGAGTTGCGCTTGGTGGGAGCGTCGTCCTCTGCGTCCGTGTCGTCTATGAGGGGGATATGGGGCTCAGAGTCCTCTATCCGAAACTCGGGGTGGGTCATGAAGTTGTGGATCGATGATCGCGACTCTGGCTTCTCCAGCCCCTCATAGAGGGAGATGGAGCTGCGGAATGCATTCACCACCCGGATCTGGAGGGACGGAGAGGGGACAGGGGCGGGACAGGTGCATATTTAGTCTCAATCAGTGATGACACACATGCGTTTTTCATTTTCCACACCTTGATTTAACCACAGATTTAAAAGAAAATCGTCAATAATAGGTGAGTTTGAGGGGCATAAATCTTCAGTGAGGGGGGAACTCTCAGAGACACGTGCAGGTGTGCGGTTATTTCTAGTATGCAAATTACAACTTGTAAAACCAGTTAAGTGGCTAAGTGGTTAAGGTGTTGTACCCCTTTTCTACGCTGTGTTAGCCTCAGAAAAACAGGCACAGTCATAACTAGTTTAGAATTAAAGTGAAATCCATCACTTAAATTCACATCGATTCTCAGGTCTACAGCAGGACTTAACATGGATAAAGTCACTAGATGAGCTGCAGCATTAAAGAGTCATCAGGCTTCAGTAATGATTGACAAACTGGACTGTGGACCTGTACCGAGCCAGCGTCGATAAGAATACGAGACAACAAACCTGAATAACTGCTCAGTGATGTTGGGTAGTTAATACCATGAAGGGGGGGGGGTTACAAACCAGAGTAAAACCCAATGCAAAGTAAACTGTCTTGTTTAGGAGTGGTAGTATTTCACAAAAACTGTTTGTAGAGAGAGACCTGTGTCCGATTAATCAAAATGCAAATAAAGGGAACTGAGAGAGGAGAGGGATGCTGCTCTTCAGACAAGAACGCATCCAGAGAGATAGAGACAGAGACAGAGAGAGAGAGAGAGAGAGAGAGAGAGACAGAGAGAGAGAGAGAGAGAGAGACAGAGAGGCTGGACACAAGAGTTTACTGTTGGACATGCTTAGGATTGAGAGAAAGAGAGAGAGACAGATGGATAGAGACAGAGAGAGAGAGAGAGAGAGAGGAAAAAAGGGGGTGGTCAGTTACAGCTCATGTTTGTGGAGGAAAAACAAAACAAAAAGCTGCAGCAGCCAAGCATGTCTACAAGCTGGAACACATGTCCAAAACAGCACAACGAGAGAAAACTCACAAACGAGACCAGAGACTTTGAACCCATGCAGAGCGCGGCACTACCTTTGTGTTCAATGGTAGTAAACCTTTGAGTATAGCCCATGACACATTTCACAGAATCTAAAGAAGAATATGTGGGGGGTCAGTGGGAGTCATTCTTTCAGGGTCAGGTTTAAATGGCAGGTGGACACATTTCTGCCGACACACAGAAGAACAGACACGAGGCACCGCTTCCCAAAGCACCTGGATGGAGAAAAGCTCAGAGTTTAATCAGGAAGCACTCGTCCACTCATAAACGCCGGGTCGGTGAGGAATGCAGCACCTGAGACCAACGCATGACATCATTTTTCAGGGAAACACAACTTTGCATTTGTGTCTGGGGAAAGTCCCACATGTTTACATTCACGTCATTTATTCCATTAGGCCTGAGTTTGTCGTGCCATCTGTTAGACATTTAAAACCCGCCGCTGCTCGGGCCACTCCGCCTGGGAAGATCTGAAAGAGAGAAAGAGTCATTGTTGACACGCACACGCATTCCTGTGGTGGCACGATTACGAGGGAAGGTGGGGGGGGCCGCCTTGGAAGTACTGCTGTGAAATGATCTGCATCTCCTCCACACTCAGCTGGCAGAGAGCTGCCAGACCCTGAAACCATTCGCACAACCATGCTCCTAAATCCACCGACAAACTGCAGATGATAAATTCACTTCTGTGTCGCCAGAAAGTCCACGCCCACTTTTGGGTGAACACTTTGAAAATACTACTGGCACCATGTGTTTTGAAGCCTATAACCCTGCCGCCATTTCTCCCAGAGAAGCGCTACGGCTGGAGGAGAAGTCGTCATTATTCCACTGACAGACATCCACTGACGTCAAGGTTTCCTGCATCTGTTATTGTTTTTGGTGCCATGATCATGGGCATATACTCAAAACATTTACCCAGCTGGTCTAGAGAACTGCGACACAGACCCATGGGCGCTACAGGGGGGCACAGAGCAGACGGAGGCAGCTGCAGACAAACCTGGTGACTGTCAATTTAGAATTTGTTTGTCAATTACGAAATGCAAATCATCCCCTGCTCCCTCCCCTGAGATAAGAGTTAAACCCTTCAAAGCAGAAGCAGAACAGAAAACATGATGACACAGAAAAAAAGACCTTGACGCCAGAAGCCACCTGGTTACAGGGTACATATATATACAGCAGTGTTATCGAAGCATTATGGAAGATGTTGTATATTTGGTGTCTTTTTTTTGTGGGAGGAAAACGGGGAGAACATTTGGAAGAGCATGAGAGAGTAAAAGTGTCAACGTTAGGTGAGAGGAAGAGTGGAGGAGATGTTAGGAGAACAGAAGAAGGAAAGGAAAAAAAATTCAAAGAAAGTCTCATGCACTAGAGGAGAACACGCACTCACACCCCACAGTGGCAGAAGCGGAGTTGGCGGCAGTGGCAGTAGTGGTAGTAGAAAAGGCTACATGTGTAGGGCTAGAAACATTGGTTACATCGTGCTGTTGTTGGCTGGAGTTGGAGGCCTGCCGCCTTAGAGCCCCCTGAAAGGAAGTTCCACTCTGGAAAGCACTCACTACATCCATCTGCAAAGAATCAGACAGCGTGACAGGAGAAAGAGCCCAGAGGAAATCACACACAACACAGCCAGAGGAGAAAAAAAATAAAGAGAAAGGCACCAGTAACCATAGGAAAAATGTCACTTGGAAATTGGATTCAGGTATTAAAGTTAAGGAGAGACGGAAAAGGGGAATGGTTGGGTTTAAAGGCACTGATTGGAGGGAGCTCTGATTCAAAAATGCCTTTCAAGCCTTTCTCTGCTGAGTTCTGTCATACCTACAGCTAGTCACGCCAATAGTTTGCGAGCAATCAGCTGTTCTAGCCCTGATTCATTTGCTTTGCATCAGTACCTTCAAACGTTCGAGCCGATAGGTTCAGAGGGACCTGGGACCCTGCTTTAGCTCAGCAGCAGAACAGAAAACAAATAGAGGAGGGCCCTTTTTTTCAGGCACAAGCCATTCTTTAATAGTGCCGGGAGAAGAGAACGGAACAGATTTTAAGCTGGAAGAGCAACAGAGTTAAAGGGTTTATGGCTTTTGATTCCCTTGGTGTTGGGTGCAGTCTTGGGTCGGTACACTGGGAGCTTTGCCGGTGGTTACCTGAGTCTGGATGCGATTGAGGCCTCGGAACCAGAGGATCTGGCCTCGGCGAAGCTCCCGCTCAGCGTGGTCGATCTCTTCCATTTCATCCAGCTCATCCAGCTCCTCGTCTGGGATCTCCTCCTTCTGGGTGCCGTGGCCAGCCGTTTTCAAGAATTTTAAGCGGCTGGTAGGTATTGTGGAGATCACCTGGAAGACATCACCATTTACATGAGATTATGTCAAATATTTTATGATTTTATGAGTAGCACTCTCAGGGTGATAGTTAAAATTCCAAGCTTTGTTTTTCCCACTGTCATTAAAGAGTATGATAAGTTGTACATTTATTTAAATCAGATACCGTGAGGAAGTCTCCCTTCAGTCTTCTTACTAAGCCTATTCCAACACTAGGGGGCAGTATTGTCTCACACTTTCTAAAATGGCCAACTTAAGGTGGTATTACAATGTACCATGCCATCATACCTGTCCCCATAGCAAAGAGCCAAAGCCTAAGAACGTGCACCACAGCCACTGGTCGATGGACAGAGCCACGCAGCTGAAGGGCTTCCCTCCGAACTGCACAATGATGATCTGGAGGAGAAGGAAGAGACGTAAACGCACATTAAATATTTAGTGCTCGACTTCTTGTGAGGAGTACACAAATCATAATAAGTTTACTGTCACACTTCACCTGGATAACAAAGGTACCGAAGACGATACTGCAGAAGATGAGGTTGTTGAAGATGCCATCGAAGACGTTCCTTTCACCGTGGATCTTGCGAGCGTTGATCTCATTGAAAAGCTGCATCATTACAAAGGTGTTGAAGACGATGGTGTAGTGTTCGGAGGGCGGGGCGTGGAGGGGAGCGTTCCTGCCGCTGTCAATGTCAAAGATTTTCTCGCCTGTGGAAACATTGAGAATCAATCAATACCCATGAAACACAGAAACTCCACCGGCTCCGAGCGCATAAAGAACTAAGCCGGCCACAGCATCTTACCAGCGAAGAGCAGAGAGAAAATGATGATAAGCTGGAACACGCCCTGACCCAGGATGTTCTTCATCATGGTGCGGGAGATGAGAGGCTTGTTGCGGCCATATGGCTTCCTTAGCAGCAGGGCCTCTGTGGGAGGCTCTGTGGCCAGAGCTAGCGAGGCGAAGGTGTCCATGATCAGGTTGACCCAAAGCATCTGTACGGCTTTGAGAGGAGAGTCCTGGTGGAGGAGAGGGACAACACATCAGGTTACAGCGTTATAACGTCTCAAATATCAGGACAATGTGGAGCATCAACACAAGTTGTCACGTTGCCAGGAACCAAACCGTGCACGGAAAATGTTTCCTTCGGAATGAAGGAGAATGAAGGCATAGAAAGATATTTAATATTTAACGTCTCTGCATCTGCAGGCTTTTTATTGGAGACTCTTAAGTCATTCCATTAAGCTTCAGAACACACCTACTGTCGAACACAAAAGACAGGTATTAAAAAAATCATTAAGGCATTTCACAGGTGCTTATGATTGCTAATGCATGAGGAAATAAATTAAGAGGAATATGCCTGGCAAATGAAAACAGCTTGAAGTTTCACGATATCATGATATCAGAGCCTGTGTCAATCTAACCTGTGTGATGCAGGCTCCAGTAAACGCTACGATCACAGCCACCACATTGACAGTCAGCTGGAACTGGAGGAACTTGGAGATGCTGTCGTAGACATTGCGTCCCCACATGACGGCTTTGACGATGCTGGAGAAGTTGTCGTCAGTGAGAATAATGTCAGACGCCTCCTTGGCTACATCTGTGCCGGCAATACCCTGAAGACAAGAAGTTGAAGATCAGGGACAAATCTGGGTCTGGTCACAGGATATTCAACATCGTCATGAGCTGTACGTGCTCACAATTAACTGTGAGAGAAAAGGCTCACCATGGCAAAGCCAACATCAGCTTTCTTCAAGGCAGGACCATCATTTGTGCCATCTCCTGTCACTGCCACCACTTGTCTCTGTTCTATTACTGTGCTGTCAATAATACCTAGAATAATAAAATAAGGCCATTAAACCTCAACAGCCCCCAAATCAGATAATAAATCACCTTTCTCAAAAAGATTAAAAACAGAAGTACCTTTCACAAGGGTGTGTTTATCTGTGGGTGATGAGCGAGCCAGTACTCGCAGCTTGGGCCAGATCTTGTCAATGCGTTCTTGTTCGATCTAGAAACAGGAGAGAAAAACCTAATAGAAACCCGACAGCACACGTGCAACAGTGTCTGAGGAGCAGCGTTTTGCCTTGGCCCACCTCTCCTTTCTCGTTGCGTATCCTCCGGTTGAACTCTTTGCCTTCCAGGCAGAGGAAGTCGTCTCCGGGTAGTAGGATGCCACACTTGGTGGCGATGGCTCGAGCTGTGTTGATGTTGTCCCCAGTCACCATTCGCACGGTGATGCCAGCGCGTTGGCATTTCCTGATAGCGTCTGGGACCTGGAGGAGAGCGGAAACGCAATTAGGGAGGAAATGCTTGTTGTTTTTTCCCTCTTTCGCTGGGGATTTCAAAATTAAAGCTTAGTTATCCTTTCTCTGTATTTAAACACTGAAATAAAAAAGTCTTTGTGAGGCAATCGTTGCTGACAGGAAAACAGCTTTTAGGATTTGGTTGGGTTTAGATTTATAGAAACTGGGTGGTGCAGTCACGCAGCTAAAATTGTCCCCTTTCAAACAACACGTGGTTTGTTTCCTGCAAACAAGTGTGTTCGACCTGAACAAAGTAAACATGCAATGGAAGAGGAAAGCTGAGCATCTAACAAACTAATGACCCAGTTCTGTTTCATCTACTTGTCTCACTGAGGACGCGGCCCCTCAAAAGCCTGAATATCTTCATTGCTGTATTATTTCACATTTTCTTGCTTCATGCAGAAATGGAGTCAAAAACAGGGCTGATGCAGCTTCAGCCGCAGTGCCTACCAGTCCACTGGATCTGCCAGCGTCCTTATTTAAAAGTGCTTGGACCATTTGCAAACTCCAAACATTCATGTTGGCAAATCTCAATTCTGTCATGAGTGATAAATCCAGGACACGCATGTTTAGTTTGTTTATGAAGGCTTTCCTCCACTGTGTGCAGCTGCTAACCTCTGGTCTCACGGGGTCTTCGATGCCCACCACGCAGATGCAGGTCAGTCCGGTGAGGATGTCATTTTCATTGTCCCAGTCAGGCTCACCCTCAGAACCGGAGAAATCTCTATATGCAAGGCAGATGGTCCTCAGGCCCTCAGAGGCCATGGGCTCAATCACTTTTTTTACCATGTCCTCTCTATCCCGTGGGCGAAACACCTTTGGCTCACCGCTTGCCGTCTGGATTTTATAGCACCTGGGCAGGGAAGAGAGTGCATATTAATTTATAACCGTATATTTACAAAGGGGTAAAGAGACAAAGGGGGAAATGGGGGCGGGGCGTCAGAGAGATGGAGTGTGGATGAGTAAGATAGATGAGACAAAGGAGTAAAGGACGAGTGGAAGACAAAGCGTGTGAATGATGAGCTGCACTAGTGAGAAGTCACACTAAGCCCTGTGGGTTAAAAAGAAGCCTGCTTGGTTAAGAGGCTTACAGAGTTGTTACCGGCTCATTTTCTCAGCCCCTGTTTTTAAGTTGCAAAGTAAGGGGCTTGGGTGGGATGCACTTGAATTTCTTAGCTGCTTAAAGCACAACACAGATCATTTACTGCAGAGTCTGTCCAGCTGGAGCAAGCAAATACCTACAGAACAGCTTTTATTGATAATATACACCCACCATCACATCCAGTGTGCAAAACGAAAAGACACAAAGGATTATAACCAAAGATCAGCAGCGTTTTCTTACTTTTTTAGGAGAATTTCTGAGGCTCCTTTGCTGAACATACGGTAGCTGCCATCAGCCAACTTCAACACGGTGCTCATGGACTTGCGGACCGAGTTGAAGGTGTAGACTTTGTACAGTTTCTCCTCGGGGATCTCATTGCGGATAGCCTGGTAGTCCCGCTTCAGGTCACTAGCAAAGCCAAGCAAGGCACATTCGGTCTTGTTGCCCACCTGCCGTGGCAAGCCCCCTTCTTTCTCTGGAGGCTGGACATAAATTGAGAATTTGGTCAGTGTTTCTCCTCCAGCCAAAATATGACAGGTCAATATTGAGGGTAAACTTAGTGCCTACCATGATCTTGGTGGTGTAGGCGCAGTTGACTGCAATACCCAGAATTAGCATGTCTAAAATAGAAGGGGCGATGTTCTCCGGTTCCGGTACTTTCTTGTAGAACTTGTCAGCGATGTAGGCCTGTACCACCGTCATGCGGTTCATTGTGAGGGTACCGGTCTTGTCCGAGCAGATGGCGGTAGCATTGCCCATAGTCTCACAGGCGTCCAAGTGACGCACAAGGTTGTTGTCTTTCATCATTTTCTGTAGGACGATAAAACAAATCAGCGAATGATTAAAGACTGAGTGTAAAAGAAGCTTCACTCAGACATAAAAAGGAAAGGCACTCAGACATATTCACCTGTCGTAAAAAGATATGTGTGGAAATGGGTAAAATGAATAGCTTCTCTACTGGCAAACCAGTTCAGCAGATGGGATCATTTGCTTTGCTCTGGGGTATCAGTTAGCCAAGCCTTAACAGCATGGTGGCTAGCTTTAATAGGCTAAAGTGCAAGCTGCTCGGCACTAGGTCGCTTGGCAGGAAGACTTTACCTTAACGGAGTAAGCCAGGGAAATAGTCACGGCGAGCGGCAGGCCTTCGGGAACAGCCACCACCAGAACAGTGACGCCGATGATGAAGAACTTCACAAAGAACTGAATGTAGATGGGAGTGCAGTCCTTGTCCCAGGGCAGATTCTGGATCCAGAAGGTGTCCACTACAAATAGCACCACCAAGATGATAACAGTGATGGCCGACATTACCAGACCTGGGAGGAAGGAGGGAAGAAGATAGTCAGGGGATCATGGACATACTAGTAATGATGAGAAGATGAAGATCACAGAAAGTGAGAGATGATGAAGTCACCTGCTTTGCCGATCTGCACAGCCAGTTTGGTCAGTTTGCCCTGGAGAACGGACTTCTCTTTCTTTGGCAGGTTGGATTTTTTCTTCTCCTCTGCGTCACCTCCGTCGTCACTGTTCAGGGGCTGCATTTCCATCGCAGCACCATCCTGTGCTTTAGCTGCAGCAAGAAGAACAGGAGAAATGCTCTTACAATGAACCCAGTGTACTGGCAGTAACATTTTACTGGTGTCAAACTGAATGTCTTGATTTGCTTAGAAAATGTTCAGCCTTGCACTGCTGATTGAATAAACCCTGTGAGCTTAATAAAAAAAACAGAGTTATTTATTAAAGATTAATATAAAAGAGGTTATTTAAGCTTTTCATCCATTTCATATATTTTCTGTCAGATCACTCCAAATTATAGCATTTTTTTTTTTTACTCTCCTTTAATCCATGGACCTGTTACCAGTGATCCGACTGCACGGTAATTGGCTCAAAGATTTATAAATGTAATTACCATCCTCGCCCTAAAGAGATTTAAAGAACAGGTTAACTAGCTGGTAGCACGGGGATCTGTCTCCTCCTTCGTCAGCGCCCACAGCAGTCGTAGCCAGTTAAATTCCAATAAATCTCATTCCTCTCTTCCTCAGCAACCCTCCCCGCAGGACTGACAGGAATCCCAAACCCACATCTAACCAGGTAACCTTGGAGACGCAAAGGCTCTAATGACTGAGGGAGGGAGTGGAAGCAGCCAGCGGGGGCCAGTCTCTGTCGTGTCACTCGTCATGATAAAATTATCAGTTCTGCAGGGCACAGAAGCTGCAGGAAAAACTGACGTCTTTCCCACCCCTTGGTTAACTTTTCCAAACTGCAAACTGCAAATCGCTGTGGAGCAGCCCTGTGTAATTTCTGTCTTGTTGCTTTTCAGGTCTAATTTGTCCTAAGAGCTGTGTTTATTATGGTATGGACAGCGGCATGGCGCGGTGTCTGGACATATGCGGCAGGGAGAGGAGGGGCATTAATGGCGCACTACTGCAGCTGCTGTGGACTGTGGCTTGTTCTGCACTTACATGGCCTGTGTAATCTCAGTCTAAAGGATTACTGTTGATTCCTGGCAGGCAGAGGGAATCTGTGCACCAGGGACTAGCGCCAGGGTTGTGGTCACAGACCCGAGCACTACTGATCATGGTGTCCCAGGAGGACTGCAGGCCTGGCTAGCTGGTTGAGTTACCGCTAAACAGCCTCATTATCGTTGTTGTCAGTCTGGAATTGTGAGCGGTGCAAGTCTCGTGGTTCGACCGTGAACAGTTCAGATTGGGACATCAGCAGAAATCAAACTGTGGGGGCCAGGGAGAGAGTCGGAGAGATGGGTGGGAAAGCAGATGTTCTGGCCCCAGAATTGTTGCATGGCTTTAATCTCCTCATCACTAATCGCTATAACTGGATTCAGTAGCACCTGCTGCTCAAAGCGCAATGTGCCAGGGAAGGACGAGAGAAGAGGAGGGAGAGACAGAAGGGAGGGTCGCACAATGGATGGAGCAGGAACATCCCGTACCAAGGATACACGCTGACACCGGGTCATGCGGAAATATGCAACTCCTCATTAACCAGCGTAAAAACCACTGCAGCCAATTATTAACAGATTGAGGCTGTAATCTACATCCAGGTCCATTCGATGGGGAGGGGGGCGCTGAATTAACTAAATGCTCGGATCTAAAGGTAGGCGTGAAGCGTGTGAGTGTGTGTGAGCAACTTACCTTTCTTACGATTTTCTACAGATCCATCTTGCTTTTTGTCTGAAACAATCAAATACAACAGGGAGTGAGTACTGCCAGATCGATAACAGGGGGGAAGAACCATTACTGTGACATCCACCTCTACTGGGAACTATCATTATGTATTTATGTCATAATACAGATTATGAGATAATTCTACCAATGCTGTAAAACTATTTACAAAAAGACTACAAATGACTATTTCAATCAAACAAAAATAAGGGCTACAGCAGATAAGAGACACTCACTTTTCCTCTGTTTCTTCTTCTCCTCCTTTTCCTTTTTCTTCTCCTCCTCTTCTTCGTCGTCATCATCGCCACTCCCGAGTAAAGTGAAGATAATTCCAGTTTGAGAGTTGACACCCACAGCAGTGACCACCATTTTCCCTGAGCCTTCCATTACATGGGTGCCTTGAGACAGAGGAGGAAAATAAAATGTGAGTCAATAAGGAAAAGGGAGAGGCTATGTACAGACCCGGACTAAATCATGCATGCGATGTTTCCTCTCTGTTTCCAGGGCGACACATGCCCTTGTTTCCGTTTATACTGGAGCAAATATACCTCCCCAACTTATTTGTCGATTTGGAATTTTCAATTTGGTTCAGTCTAAATGTTGGAGCTGGAAGCCTATGCCTTCTGACTAGGCAGTTTAGCCAAGCATCTTCAGCCACACTCCAGAGGGGAAAATAAATTTAGGTTTTCAAGTGCAGGCAATAACTACAAAAAGAATGGTGTACTTGCAAGAAAAGAGACACTGATGCAAACAGACTTCAACCTTTTAATCAGCAGCCTTTAATCAAAAGCCAATTGTCAGTCGGGCTGAATTAAAAGAAGTCTCAGATGGAGTTTAATATCTGTGTCTTGCTACTGAGTTGATGACGTAGAAGAATTATGTCGATTTAGACCGGAGAGAAGGAGCTGAAGTCAAGAGTAAGTGACAACAGAGAGAGGCTGAAATTTTAAAGTTTGCTCGTGCTTTGGTTAATTAGCGGATGCTCTACTTTCATTAGTGAGAGTGACAGCAGAGAGGATGCGGCCTGTGCCGAGGGGAATCAAAGCCGTGGTGGAGCAACACACACACACACACACTTGCACACACAGCCTGAGCTACATCATTCAGGTTTAGGTATCATATGTACAACCTTCATCGTTTTCTGGTCATAACTGGGGAGGAGACATCATGTGAAAAATGAAATGGAGGATTGTTGTCACCTGATAAAAGCATTGGATCCTTTTCTTGTGTTTTCTTGACGTGGTCCGACTCCCCTGTGAGCGAGCTCTCATCAATCTTCAGATCGTTGCCTTGGATTAAGACGCCATCAGCAGGCAAAAGATCGCCTAAAACACACACACAGGATGAGAGCATTTATTTAATTAATCTTTCTTAATATTCATGTCAAGCATTTGTAATTGACAGATCTATCCATTATTCTGCTCCTCTTACCGTATTTTATTTGTGCAATGTCGCCGACCACGATCTCAGCCACTGGAATTTGGATAACTTGTCCTCCACGGACAACTGTAAATTTCTGTTCTTGCTCAATGCGACTTTGGAGGCCCCTGAACTGCTTCTCTTTACTCCAGTCATTGAACGCCGTCACCAGCACCACACAGATGACTGAAAGAAGGATCGCCGCTCCCTCGATCCAGCCTGCTTCCGCCTCGTTCTCATCCTCTACGCCTCCAGCAGCCCTTCCACAGTCTGCGGGGGGGAGGGATGTTAAAACCATGAACCCATCATTCAGGCATTTAAAGGCATTTAAAGTAGCAGCAACTGAGACAAATAACAAAATTGAAAGACTGAAATCCATCAGCATCATCAAGAAATACACAGTAGAGGAAATAGAAATGAAATATAAAGAACTTACTTTCTCTTTTGGCATCTGGAGGTTTATAAAAAGAAAGGCCTAGTGAAACTATGGCTGCCACTTCTAGAATAATCAGTGTGACATCCTGTAGAGCCTCCCACACTAATTGTAGGAAGGTTTTGGGCTTTTTGGGTGGTATAAAATTTTGCCCAAACACTGTTTTCCGCTTCTCGATGTCTGCAGGCTGTCCGCTTAGACCTGGGGAGGAGAACCGAGGACAAAACTATTTCAGTATGTATGTATTTAATTGTAATGTAAATTATGTGGAGTTCTGTTTTTCAAGAAACTTGCTGTACAAAACATAAATTTGACAGGAATGTGGAGAGATTCTGGGAGAAGAAATATAATGTTTATAGAGATGTAATAGTATTTTTCAAATTCCCATTTCAATGTGTATTTCGTTAGATTCCTGGAAGATGTTTTAGTAAAATGAGGATTAATGTGATATTAGGTTACAAATGTTCATTATATTTTGGATAATTTGAACACAGATGATGCAGGACCATGGACAATTTGTTCCAGAGAGGAGAGAGTAAAAACAAAAAGTTTAGCGCTGGGCCTCCAGAAACAAAACACGCTCTCCCAAAAGGAATCAGTGTTTTTGACAGGATTCTGTGGGGGCGACAGCGCTGCACAACAATGACACATTCTGTGGGCATGTCAAATGTTTTCACCTCTTTCAGGTGCTCCACTGCCAGAGAATGTGTCAATTTTTTTTAATTACAATGACCGAAAGACTAGAGAGGTTGAATCAGCTGTACGCTCGCATTCCACCGTCGTCCTGTTAGAGTCATCTCTTTTACACGTCGCATGTCTGGTTGGTCAGAGACCCATTCATCCATGTGCACAGAGCGCATTCTGCAGCCACCCATTCACATGCCTCCACATTCAAGGCACAGTCATATATTGAAAAGGGCCTTCGCACATTTGATGATGCATGACAGTTTTTCAGCTCTATTCAGGCCGACTGTGCGTGGGTGGCTGTGCAGACTGGATGGAGCTGTGCGAGGGTGTGCACGCGGCTCAGAGGAGGTGGAGCAGAATTAGGGGCCAGGGAAGAGTGACTGTGTGAAACTGCTACTGACAGACAGATGGGGGTGGGAGGGTGGGGGTCTGGGGTGACTGTGCGACGGACTGAGGCTATTAAAGAATAAAGCCACTGGCGGTGGAAGGGAAGCAGCACTGGGAACAGCGGCGTCTTGACAGGGAAGGAGATCAGGACAGTAATCTTAGGGACAGAGACAGACACAGCCTAGAGATTCAATGACTCCACATCCCTACAGTGGCAAAAGCACACCGAGTACAGCCTCATGTTTATGTGGGAATGAGACAATTCTTCATCTCCTACGTGCAGAAATGCGGCCAGACGTCTGAACAAATGTAGTTTGATTAGTTTGCTTTTCAGGGAAAAGATTCCATGACTTCAAGGAAAAGTGAAAAACACTTTCAAACACTGCCTGTTCACAGTGAAATGATAAGTGGTGAAATGGAAGCCTTTTTAAGAACATGATGAATAAAATCAAAGACCTATATCAAGTATGGCAGATATAACGGACTATCGGCGTCCTAGAATTACCCCCATTTTGTTGAAATACATTATCTTCACAACCACAGGCAGAGATTATTCTCTCATCATTCCCACAGCCGAGATGAGAGTAATTTGTTTTGCAGTTTCATTAAAGCTTGTCGATATTGGTTTTGTTGACAAAAAAAAAGTTTTTTAATCATAGTTTAGAGTTTTTAGCCCTAAAAGAGTTTCAGATTTTCATGCAATAATTATAGAAAACAAGCTTGTATCCAGATATGATCTGAAACTGATTCTAAAACATAAACAGAGATACATATCTGTACCCAAACAGCTATGCATTCAAATCACATTAATGATAATGGGGCTGCACTTTGCTCCAGAATTAATTGCTTCAATTTATTTCTCAAACTGAGAGGGGGACACTTTACATGACAGGAGTCTCTCTGCATTATGGTTCACGCGTCTACCTGTTTATCTGTTGAAACAGGCTTTAGACTGCATCACTGAAGACAAGAAATCCTGTGTTACAAGGTTAATTGACGTAACACTACCACGTTTTTAAAAAACGGAGGTGAGTAGAACACTAAAAAGCACATTAAAAAGGGCACAGGTTTTCTCCAGCACAGCTGCCTGTTGCTGCTCCCTGACAGTCTCTCACCGTCTGTTGAGATTCTCTGTGGCTCTAATGAAAACATGCTGACAGCTAATACCTATTTGATTCTGGAACCACCCTTTACCTTTGCGTTAGACCAATAAATACAAGTGACACAGGACGATCAACAAGTCGTCCCTTCCACCGGATGCACGAACAGAAAATAGGCTGGCCTTGGCCCCACGCATCATTTTAGCGCCCAGTGTGTCTCAAGCCAAACAGCTAATCATTAACCATTTAATTTGGATGCCTGTCCCCAGCTGACCCCTCTCAGTATTGTCATTTCAGCCACTGCAGAGGGGTCAAGGTAAGCCTTCGTTTTGAGCCCGACAAAGGTTTCTCTTTTTTTCTGCTTTCACACTGAATGTGCACAGACAGAGAAGTGCTAACAAGCTGTCCGGAACAATGACACAAATCGCTGGATGAATGAGGTGTTTGAAAATCTTCTATTGAACAGAGCGAGCACACATATCTCAGACAGTTAATAAAAGGCCAATTTACTTATCCAAGGACTGCACCCTCGAAAGACTGTGTGGAAGAAAGCTCTGCTTTCCTCCCTCCTGTCTGACTGACAGTGCATATTAAGACACTTGGCAATTTGTTCATGCAAGTGTAATGTCAGTGTTTTTGCATGGATGCTCCCAGTGTCCTTTGTGACACATGAACGAAATGGGGGGGAAAAAAATGTGGCTGAAAGGTTGGAACCAAATCTGGGCGTGTTAATAAATCACATTCATAAAAATCTGAGATGACAGTCCACAATTGGAATCCCTTTATCTCGAGTGAAGTATTTTATCCTGCAAAAACATAATTGTTAAGATTTTACCAAATGTTACCAAGAGTATACTGTAAGCAGAAAACAGTTCCTCTATCAGTGGAACAATCACAATGAAACGTGATAAAAATAAGTTTATACTGAACTGTAGTTGTTTTTTTCCCAATTAGCAACAAAGCTTCTGTTTTTCCCCATTTTCAAGCGATCGGCTTTTTGGGTGTTGTTGCTGCACATAAGCAGATTCCGCACTAATGAGCAGGGCTTTGCTTAACGAATGGAACAGCAGCCCTCATTATTATAGCTGATCATTCTACTACCAAAAATCCACTAGATAGATGTCATGCACTTTCACCACAGAAGAAGGAATTTAAGTATCCCAGGAGAAAGGAAGACCACGTTCTACCTGACACTAATGCTGGAGAAGGCTTTCATCAAGCTGCGCCAGCCCCCACGAGTCACACCGAGTAAACTATCATTTAACCCTCCTGTTGAACGGTGGGGGGGGGGGAGTCTGCAGTGACAGATACAGAGAGCCCGTCAGCTCCTGAATTGCAGGCCAACTGCAGGAAGCCTCTCAGCCTGCGCTCAATCAGATCAATAGGCTGGAACCCAAATATTTGACTCCACTAAAATAGCAATCAACAGGGAATAATGGGGGGGACACTGTCGATAGTATTGATGCAAAGTGGCCATGGCATTTGACAAGTCTAATTATGCAGAGGAAGCAGAGGATCAGGATCAAAATATTGATGCTACAGTGAAGCATTTTTTTTCATCACCTGCCCACCTCCCACCATCCTTCAGCTTTTTACCTTAGACAGCTTTACATTTTGGGTGTCCAAAAGCAAACAAACTTTAAACCTAAATGCAACATCTAGGGACAATTTGGACAACTATACCATGACCCTGAGCTGTGATATTTAATGTGAGGAAAATGTCATAAAAAAATGAAAATTTGGGTATCACAGCACTCCAGTGATTTAATGTTATTCTTGCACACTGCTGGAAGACCCATGGGAGACGGATTAAAAAACAAGAATGATCACAACTGATGCAGAAGAGACACAGATGTCCCAGCTCTTCAAGCAAGACCATGAAAAATAAATAGAGCAGCCGCACACACCCTGACTTGACTGCTAGATCTGCACAGCACAACACCTACACTTCCCATAATGCACTTTCAGACTCTCCCTCTTGCCCAGTAAACGCTGAGTTTCACATAAAATGACTTCACTGGTGTTACATCCTCAAATCTTTGAAAAATTGAAATGTTTCCCATGGTATAAGAAATACAAAACAAACTGCAACAACATTGGTGAGCTGCCATTCAAACACACAGGATTCCTCACCACTATGGAATCTGGGTTTGATTGACAGCCACAGCTTCCTCACAAATCCAAAAGGACGAAATAATCAAAACCATTAGTTTTGAGCTGTTCAGCTAATCAGTGGTTGCTTCACTTATTTCATGGCACTGCAACAGTCACAGTCACACAGACAAATGTAACTGAAAATATCTGAAAAAAGCCTCTGCTAGTTCTCATTGCGATAGTTTCAAAAAGCACATTTTACAATAGGCATAATTAAGTCTTTTCAAGCTCACCATTGGTATGTTGATTACCAAAATCAATCTCAATCAGAGCCCAGGGACTTGAGAGTCCTTAGGAGATATCCAGCCTTATACAGCAGCATTGCTGCATCACTTCTAATTTAATCCAAACAGTCCAGGCCTATAAATCTCCAATTTAAAAAAAACGAGCAATAGTTGAGTGGTACATTCATGCACGGCTGCAACACAAAGTCCAGTCAAACTTTGGGGGTGGAAAAAAAAAAGCTTGGAAAAGTGGAGGATTAGCAAAGGATTGTCCTAAGAGGTTCCAGAAACGGCCAACCAGCTAATCAGAAATCCCCTTTCAATTGTCAAGCTCCTGTAATCTTAAATGATGGCTTAATTTCACAGGCCAGTGACGAATGAGCTCATTGCCAGTGTCAAAACTCGGTGGCTGCAGACCAACTGGGACTGCACCTGCTGCAAAGGAACAAACTGGGGCCTGCAGGCAAAATGGGCAGTGGAGTTGCAAACAACAGATGATTTGAATTCAACTTTTAGTGGGCATTAAGACAATATATCAGAATATCAAGAAAACATATATTAGTCATATATATATATATATAAGTCATATCTGATCATCTGGAACCACTGACTGTTGCAATACTGAGGTCGTTTGACAGTCACCAACTTGCTGCATGCATGTTTAGACAACTCACTGTCTCTGACAAGACAAATTCCATGTCAGTACTTTCCTACAGGTTACACAGAGGCTCATTGTCCTGTAAAACTGAAATGATATCAGCTGAAGAGAACACGTGGAGGACACGGCCCACATGGTCAATAAATGAAAGGTCAGGAATTAAACAGAACTGTACTGATTCTGAATGAGAACTATTCGGTGCTGTTGGTTAACCGCCGGTTAGGGAAATATATTTGCTTGCTCTGAGACAATGCATACAGGGGACTGTTGCTGCTGCAGTGAATATGCGGTGCCGTTTTAATCTGGGATCAAACTGAAAATCCCCTCCCATAAGAGTTCAGTCAAGGTCACGCTGGCGATTAGGCAGACTGTCTATAGAGAGACAAACTGAGACAGAGAGAAACGACGACTAAAACCCAAAATGCACGGGGGATCCCGGCAACCACAGCAGCCCCAGTGGAGCTTTAACCTAACTGGAAATGTTTCCAGCACCATTAGCATGGTGACTGGTTTGGTTGTTCGCCACATGCGGGACATCGACCTGAGCAGCACCACATCAACAACCTGCTACTATGTCCAGGCAGACAGCTGGTGTGTCTGAAGCCTGCACACAGAGGCACACAGACACGCACACACAGAGACAGAGGTGAAAGGGAGACAGAGAGAGAGAGAGAGTGTGTGTGTGTGGGAGGGGGGCATATCCACAGGCCTTGAAATAGAGCAGGACTAGTCCAGGTCAGAACCAGCCTGCCTGGCCACCTGTCTGGCATATGAGTTTTCCAAGGAAGTGATGTCAAGGTATCCGCAATGTGGATGACACAGCCAATGACATGCCTCCTAAAGTATGCATGCACTACATTAGCATTAGCATTTCCCACAAGCATTGGCTGCTTGCACTTCTGTGAACACATCCTGCATTTGATGCAGTTACACAAGGGCCATGATGTCGAGTGTGGTGGAAACGTTACTCTACCATCTACAGGTGAGGATTTTAATCGGTTGCAGAGTCCTTGAATGTCCCCGTAACTTTCACCGACTTTGGTTATCGCCTCGGCGCCTCTCAGTTCCATAAGGGAGCGCAGTTCTTTGAGCGTGCAGCCAAACTCTCCATCGTGGTTGGCCTCCACCGTGGAGTTCTTCACCCCACTGTACGAGTTGTTTGCCATTGTCTCAGCACCTCCCCACTCTATTGCAAGCGTTGTTGATTTGGCTTGACAGCCGAGGGAGGGGGAGGTGGGCAAAAAAAAAAAAAAAAAAAAAAAAAAAAGTTGTCCTGAAAAAGCTTAAATCCTCAACAGTGTGGACCAGGTAGTATTTCGCTTGTGTTTCTTTAGAACAAAGCGTCTGCTAAATGACTTTGTAGTTCCCATAAACAGCTGACGGGCCCTTCAAAGGCAGCTGGAGTCATCGGCCAGGTAGCAGGACAAGGATATTACAAAACAGGCCATTTCCCTTGGAGAGCCGAGATCCTACTCTTTCATGGTGACTGAGGATCACCCACACAGCCGGAGATCACCATGCATGAGATCTGTAAGAGAGGAGCAAACGTACAAGTACAAGGTTAACTTTAGTGACGCCACCTGATGTTCTCTGATGTACAGCAGGGCTGACGTTTCTCAGACATTAAGTGAAATCACACAGACTCTTAATTAAGGGAAGCATTCACATTCACAAGATAAGGTAAGATGATGATTTTGTTTCCTCACACTTCTGCAAATCTGTTTGTTTAATCATCAGTTTTTCTTAGCTATGATACCAGGTCCATACTTAATGGTGGTTTGAGATTTTTTAAATCTATTTTTTTTTGGTGTTAACGTTCTACTGCTGCGTATGTAACATGGAGGCCCTTGCACCGATCCACTTGGCTGTGGGGACGAGTGGATAAATAATTAGCTAAACTGCCTGAGGTCATTGCAAAGAGATTTTGATTAGCTGCACTTGTGCTAAAATAATAATAATTTTGTCATCCAGACAAGAGTTCTGTCTGGTAATGTGCACTCTGCTTCCTGGCTGGAGTGTGTGAGCAGAATGGAGCATTAGTATTCAATTATCACTCTGCTCTGTGCCGCTCCCAGGTTTGTTTCTTTTTGCTGCTTTTGGGAATTTAAATTTCCTCTACGATGTTTATCACTTAAACAAACAGTTGTTAAACCTGAGTGACATGCACATAAGATACAAGACGAGAGAACTCCACGATAAACAGATGAAAAGAAAAGTGCAGTGTTATCTGGGTGAAACAGGGACCTGAGATGTGGTATCCAGTGGGTACACACATTCAAGTAATCACCAATACCCGGTCAGTCTCTGGTTTCCTTGTCTAGTACGACCAGATGTTAGAGTGCACCCTGCCATGTCCAACACATATACGTACAGTAGGTTTTACACGATCAGAAACTTAAATCAGAGGCAGAAAGAGAAGCCACAAGCCTCCCTGCAGTGAATCGGTAGGGGGGGGGGGGGTGTAACATGGTGAACAGGCACCAACTGACTGATTACCTTAGGAAAAGCCTTCTGTTTAATCTAATTAAGACTATCTGTGGCATCAGGGAGCTCCATGGGGCTCTACATGGGGGGAGTCCATTCCAATGAGTAGTTGCTGTCCATTCAAGCTTTAATCAGCCTAACACAATGAGGCTGATTCATTCACGTCGCACTGGATTTACTTGAAAGATTTAACAAGATGGGCTTGATTACTTGTCTGAAACAATTTGTGAGACACTTAACTGTCCTTTGAAGCAGAACGCTATGTCAGCATGTAATCCACATTGAGGTGAACCTGGACCAGACGGGGATGTTCTTCCATGTCTGGAAAAAATGCTGCAGTTATCCCTCTCCGTCTGGCTGCAACACCGAGCTCAGGACGTGTCTGAGAGAACGCCACTCATGTATCTCTACACCAAACTTCAAACGCCAAGCAAAATCCGAACCAGCTCTGAAAGCTGCAACTTAAAAACGCGGACGCAGACGCCAAAGGGGAGAAAATGTAGCCTTCATCGTTGCTCACTGCACAAAGTAACGCTTGCAACTTATTCCACTGAGTTTCTTGGAAACTATTCTGTCACATGTTGAGATTCTATTTGGAGCCATCTGCTGTGGAAAACGGGACAGAATTTATTATTTATTACACAGTATAATTGCAGGGCCGGGTGTATTGCTGAGGTGGGAGAGTTCATAGAAATCTCTATTGTAAGGAGGATTTTTTTTTTTTTTTTTTTTTTTTTTTTACACACATTAACCTTAACTCAATTGTGAAGCACTCGGTTTTATTGATCCATTGACTTATTATTTTTATATAAATGTGCCCACCAGAGGTTTAATTTTATAGAGAACATCTCCTAAGAAGAGCACAGGGAAGGATCGGCTTGTGATTCATCTCTCTGCAGCCTGAGTTAGATCCATGGACTTCTGGGCAAATCACACCTCGCACAGTGTGCCACTCATTGTGATGGTGAGAAATGAGACAATTAACTGTGGTTCAATTCCACCCAGAGACAAGCACAGCTAATCCACAGACTTCAACGAGTTAACGTTAAATTGCACCTTGCAAAGCATATGACTTTTTAATGTGTGAATGGACCCAGAGGGACCTAACTTGGCCCTTTGGCACCACATGCACAGTGCACATGTGCTGCGGCCCATAATGAATGCAATTCTCTGACTTTTCCCCGGCTCCGCGTCCTCCACCATGAGCCCTCTCCCACGTTCACACTCCCTAACCCCACGAGCAGCAACAACGCCAAGTCGAAGGAGGTGCCAACATTTGCTGTGCTGCGACAGTTTCGGGTTGCGGAGCAGGTCACATGTCACAACAGTGGAAAATCATTGTGATTGGATCTCCAAGCCAACAGCTGGCATCCTATGGTTGAATGACAGAGGCTGGGGTTAACCCTTTGCAGGCAACCACAGCAAGAGCTTCGCTCGGCACGATTATGTGCTGGACTCACCCAAGCACCAGTGACAAAAGAAGTCTCTTCTTCTACTAGAGCTATTTAAGGCTGCTATCACACATTAGCTGTAGACTACACCCTCTACCCAGAAGGGCTGAGGCGAGGGGACATAAGGGGACAGGACAACAGTGGTGGTCATCTCAGAAAGTCTTTGTTTCCACGCAGAGGAAACCCTCTGGCAGTTTGCACACCTCTAGGTGCCAACAACTCGATGCAAGTTGAGGATAGCAATTCTAGGGATCCCTCTGCAATGGAGCTGCCTAATGCGAGGGGTGGTATTTTTAGCTTCCCCTAGACTGCCCCTCCCCCCACTGCTAGCCATTGCTGAACTGGGTCAGGCCATGTAAATGTGGAGGGTACAAAGCAGAGATACCCAGCCCTCCTTGTGCTGCATGGCTCGATAGCTGAGGGCATTTCTTCACCACCCAGACTGAAACCTCAAATGCTGTCAGGCTGCCAATTCATAAGAACGCACAGTCAGAGGTGTCGGCGTCAACACACTTCTCCTCTTCAGCTCTTCTTACTTCATGCACTGAGGACATTGACACTGAGGACACTGAGATAGTTTCTAACATGAAAATAAACAATGATCTTTTCTCTTTTTGCTCCAAAACAGACATAAGAAAATAAATTAAGGAGGAGTGGGAGGTTTAAATCTTATCACTTTATCTATTCTTTTTATTTATACTTCAAGGATAATTTCTGTATATTTTTAGTTACCCCCATTTTATGATTGTCAGTGGACCCTTTTCTTTAAAGAACTGAGCTTTTCACTATCCTTCAAAAATAATGTTATATCTCATAAAAAGGTGATTAAAAAACAGTAAATAAAAACAATTTACATTTCTATATATGTTCAAGTAAAATATTTACAGAAATGAACTAGCAAAGTTCACCACCTCTTCCATCACTGATTGAAATGTATAGAAAGAGTTTAATAAAATACAGGAATCTAGTCTGAACATTGCATTTCAGTTTATATGCATTAGAGTCAAATTCTACATCTGAGCTGTCATTGGTGTTTTTGTGTCAACTGCCCCTACATGGTGGATTTGCGACAAATTCCCTTGTAGGAACTCGACTGAGAATCATTCCATTTACTTCTGGCAGACAGCGGTAGAATCTCGACAGTCGGGTTGTATGGAATGTCACAAAATGAAGTGCAGACTAGCCTGAAATCAGGGCAGGAAATTGGCTCATCACAAACAGAGCAGACAGAAATGTGAGCATTTGATCCACAAATACAGCAGGTTGCTGTGCAGTGCTTGTGATTATGTTTGCCAATGACAGGAGCTTGCATTAAAAAAAACAATAGATGCTCAGGTAAAGGTTCTAAATAAATAAATAAATGTGAACTTTACAAAAAACATTGCTTACAATAAATAAAACACAGGCACACCTTGCCATTTCACATAAATAGTTTCCTCACATCATTACAACTTAATAATTACAAAGACAAGATGTCTTTAAATGTGCAAATGCTAAGAGGCCATGTGGTGTAAACATTTGCATAATTTGCTCAACCAGATTTGCTGCGTACTGAAAGGTTTTACTCTTTTGTGTAGTTTTCCTCAAACTATGAAAATAATTTATTTCCATCAGAACCACAGCCTACAATCCTAATCCTCAGTCTGCTACATCATTTATCTGTATCAACAATAAACTGCATGGCTATGGAGAGACTGGGAAACATTCTTTTTTTCATTCAGAAAAAAACAGGAAGTTTTGTTAGTCATTATTCTGCCTTGAGTTGAGTCCTTCTTGTGCATGGAAACTATTCTAAAATGAAGCACCTTTCATAAAGCCACTTTGAGGATGAGAAGCTCTCTGCAGTATTTGTTATGTCAGATGCTATACGGCAGCTCAGTGGCCTGGAGTCCTGCCGCCTTTCATTGCCACAGGCTGACCTTGTTGTCCTGAATGTTGTAGGACGCACCGGCGTTGTGCATTAAACTCATTTTACCCAGCCTGCAATGGGGAATGTAATTAGTGATGGAGAAGCATATGCACAGAATGCTATTATTGACTAAGACAGGCGAGTGGGTGGAAGTAAATGTAGTCTGGGAGCTACTGCTTGGATGCTACACAGCATACATCCATCCTGTGTACGTAGGCCAATACTCACAATGCTAACATTGGTATTTTTCCCTTTTAAATGCTTTGTCATTGTAAATATCAGAGTACAGTTTGAAGACTGATTAACATTTACATCAGATGCCTTTATACAGGAGGACTTCAAGCCAACCCTTGACATTCTATATTTACAAAGAGATGTTGCTCGTTATTCATATGAAATGTCCCTAAGATCTACAAAGTAACTCACATGATGGATTTACAGGAAATACATTTAATATGCTCATAAAGCAAGGATTCCACATTCATCAGCAACCAGTGTACGACTCATGGCAAGCAGACGCCTCATAGCTCTGTCTTGATGACTAATGCATAACATTTCAGAGTTGTTTTAGTGTACCGAATTAGAACAATTCAATTTGCCAGTTTTTCCACAGTATGACCCACTGGCTCCCTCTACTAATATCACATTAAACCAATGTTTTTAATAATTCATTCATTCAAATTCATGTCAGTCACACCAGTGTAATTTGTTTACTCCTCGCTCTGGTGGGTCACATTTGAATGAATGAGTCAAAATTAATGAAACCTAAAACCTCTGCATGGAATAACCTTGGCCTTTCAATCCACACAAAAAGACAGATAAGCAAAACTCCATCATGAGTCAATGATACCAATAGTACATTGTACTTAACAGTATAAATCTAGCCTATATTTAGCTTTCCACACTTTCCATGAAGCTCAAAGTCACCTTAATGACCGACAGTGGCTTACTCTTTACACAACAGTTTATACTAAAAAGAGAGTTTAGCAGCCTGAACTGAGCCTTAGCATTAGCTGCTGCTGAGAATACATTTTTAAACCTGTCTGTAATTGACCTGAGTGAAGAGCATGACAATGAAATGAGTGGACATATCAAACAGCTGTAAGGGGGACTCGTGCGTGATGATCTGGGTACGGACATGACAGGCGATGACTGCCTGGAAGAAATGTGTGCTCTGTGCACTGCTCTGCTTCACAGCGACTCGCTCTCCACGGCCATAAACAGCACTTGTTTAAAAGAGCAAGCGATCATGTGACGTTGAGAGAAATCACATACATTGCCAGCATGCCTGCATATAGGAGCACATCCTTGAGGGTTGGTCTACAAACGCAGGCAAGGACTAACGCCATCCGGCAGAACTGCACAGGCAGGGAGGTCAAGTGATCTGGCCTCTGAGATAAACAAAACGAGTACAACAACCACTGACTCATATCCTCTGGCGAGGGCGAGCGGTGCTGTCGATGTGGAAAAGCTCAGTACAGTGAGGAATAAGAAAGGGTATTTTTGTCATTCTTGAGTGACAGCAACAGTCCCAGTTCAAAGGGCTCAGACAGAGCAACAGATTGCGTTACCTGATGGTTTCAGGGAATCATTAAACTAAGTCTGAATCTCTTATATGCTGGGCTGGAGAGCTCTGACAAAAGATTCTCTAGGTTTAGCAACGAGCGATCACGTCCAATGAAACAGAGAACACACACAACACAACCACCGAGCTCCACCAATAATGCACTGGCTGTCACTTTACTATGTCAAACACACAGGACACACACACACACACACCGTGTGTCACAGAATCAGTGTATTCTCTCGAAGCTTGATGATGCTATATATTATGTATAAATATATTATGTTTAATCTACAGTGCTGCTTGTTGGAGGATCACAAGCTGCAAAATACAAAGACACGGAGAGAGAGAGAGAGAGAGAGACGGTGCTGGAGCTGCAGCCAGCCGGTGCTGTTTAATTGGATAAGGAGTGATCCCTTCAAGTAGACACCAAAAGGTGCTCAGAGGCTGCAGCCTGGAATCTTGCAGGTGATGTAGGCGAGTGCATTTTACATTTCCCGTACGGTTCATGTGTGCAGTTTGCATGACCTAGAAAGCTTTGATCACGGTTATATCACATATTACATATATGTGTGTGTGTGTCAGGTACATAATGAATTCAGTGTCAGGGGCTTGGAAAACTGAATCAGCTGGTGCTCACGCAAATAAGTGAATGTGATATGTTTTAAATAGCACAGATTGAAGTGTTACTATGAGAGTTTAAGCTTCGGTGGGTGGTTTGAGGTGAGAGATTTAAAGACAGGTGCCCTCCGTGGCTGAGATGAGGGTTTGGGGTGAGGTGGGGGCTGTGGTTAGGTTGGAGTCGCACCTGAAAGTGAAAGTTGGGGGTGACAGGCTAAATGATTCGCCGATAATAACAGCCTGAATGTCTGCTAACTTGCTGTGTAGAGACCGCCCCCCCGGATCTGACAGCTTGAGGAGCCGCACTCCGCGGACCGCAGCACCCGAACGCACCGCTCCAGGGCCGGTGCATGCTTCACCCACACCACCGCCGGCTAACTGCGACTGTCTCCCGGTCTATGCCGTTCAAATGTGCCGACTGACAAGCCAGGAAAAAAAACACCCCGGTGTGAACTGGGGCTTGTACGTTCGAATGAAACACAACCAACTTTCTCGGAGCCATTTCTAGCTCCACATTTCAGCCTCGCCGACCAAACACCCCCAGAGACGGAGCAGCGTGCGGGCAACGGTTGAAATACACCCCGGCTAACACACAACGTTAGCCAACTAGCACCCGAACGTTAGCTAATGCTGATGAGAAAGACGGATAATAGACAAACGGTCCTTCCGACTAAACAGGGCATGTGGAAAATTAAAAAAAAAAAACTTAGCCGAGGCTGCCGCTGGAGTCTCTGCGAGTAAATACGGAGCAGAGGGGGGTGGAAATCTGCCGGCACCCTGCCCTCAATAGCGAACCAGTGTGTCGGCGTGTGGGGAGAGAACGAGACGCCCAATAACAGCGCCGAGATCCGGGATGCAACGCTAGCTAGCGACGTTAGCTTGGGCACGAGCTAACCCACCGCTGGCCCTCGTTGATCCACAGAGGAGCGAGGGCTCAACCGGGGCATGGAGGGGGGGGGGAGAAAGAGGAGCGGGGCGGATGAGAGCTCAGCGTGCCGGCGGCTGCACTACTACTCATCTTGCGGCGTTTCGTCGCGTTAGCACAGGGCGAACACAGCCGTTGAAAGAGAGGGAATTAAAGAATACTCACTCCGATCTGTGAACAGCTCCCCGGGTCCCTTCCTCTCTCTCGCGCTCCCTCAGTCTCACCACACACTGAACTCTCTCCCCTGATCTGAGGTGAGGCCCCGCCCACTGCGCTGTCACACAACCACGACCCCTGCCGTTCAAGATGTCCCCCCCCCCCCCCTTCGCGTGCGCACCTTCATCCTCTCCTCCTCATCCTCCTGCCCGTTGCCGGTGGACACCTCTTGAGCACGTGACCGTAATTAGCGAGTGAAAACGCTTGGAACTGTTTACACTCGCAGCGGCTAATGCTAACGGTGCTAGCAAAGCCAGTTCAGGGTAGACGGGGAGTTTCCACCTACACATGCATTTCCTGTCACCGGGGACACGTGTCCCGCTCCACCAGCACCGGTCACACATCATGGTGGATGCACGGGTGAAAACAGATCAGTCGCAATGGAGAAGTAATGGTGGGTTGGAGGAGTGTGCGATGGGATGGGAGCGAACCCGGAAGTACAAGGCGGTGCACCCTCTCGCCTGGCTCGCCCGCCTCCTGTCACCACATCACCGGGGACACGTGATGCGCGTTAAAAGGAGGATGGGCACGGAGCCGCTGGTGTGGATTCCTATTGGCTGAGCCAGCATATCAGTCGCCTATGGAAACGGTTACGTCATCATCCGTACTCCCTATTTTTTTTCTGTCCACCTCGCTCCCGTGCACGCTCTGTGACAACACATTGTACCACATGCGCGCGCATACTTCCCCCAACTCTCTCCCATATCCCCAAACCATAGGATGCAGCCTGCAAGAAGAAGACCCCCCCCACTTCACTGCTGCATCGTCTCTTGCTGTCTGAACTCCACTGAGGCTCTTCCCATATAATACCTGACGTCATTGTTTCCATGACGTAGTGCTTCTTCTTCTTCTTCTTCTACTTCTACCTCAGATTCACTGCCTGTGTAAGGCTCAGATCCCACTGGGAAGGAGTCTCAGCGTCACTGGTGCCATGACCCGGTCAAAAATAGTAATCTCCAGTTTTCATTAATCAGCCAATTTTAGACCAGTGGTTTTATTTGACCATAATGGAGATAAGTGGTGGTAAATGATAAACTGAAAACAAACCCAGGGCTGGTCAAACTTCGGTGTAATATCCTTGCTTTCCTCATATAATGGGTTTCATTATTAACACAACATCCCTAAGTGCACAAGGGCATTTTCACCTCTGCGGATTTGTAAACAAGGGAAAAGTTCAACGTGGTTACGCCTATGTGCAATAGAAAATAGTAGTTTTAGGACTTCTGAGTCAGGTCATCGTAGAGGGAAGAAAAAAAGAGGAAGTAATGACATGGAGGAGGAAAAAATTGATTTGTGCAATCATTATTTGCCTGAGTTGGTTCAGACATAAGCATAAAGAGGAACAATCCGCACAAAACATCTCATTCAATGGATCGTCACAAAACGTCTTACCACTGAATGATTTTGACATCTGTTATTCCAGCTCGGTTGAACTTCTACTTGTGTTTTGTAAAACATCTGCATCAGGGGCGAAACAAGGGTAGAATTTGTCCGCTCTCACCAAACTGGAACCATGTCAGTGTTCTTCTGGAACGTCCAACAGCAACACGGGCCTCAGCTGAGCTAGCGCTGTCAAACAAGCGGACCCTCCAACCCCGCGGTGCCGAGGTAGAAGCGAGAGCGAATATTTGTGCCAGTTCACTGTGGCGTTGGTGGCGACTCGATTGGCAGCCTGCAGTGCTTTGCTTTTGGCCGGACCCCGAGCAGATGTCCCTTACATGACGCTGAGGCCGCCCATGTCTCCCTCACTCTATCCATCAGCGTGTGTCTTCCCTCCTTCATTTACTCTTGCAAGATACCGTGGATACCACTCAAGAATCTAAGGGGAGAATGCAAATGTAATTTCAGACTGACAAGGATGGAAGACGAAGAACCCAGATTGATTTGGTATATAAAGATCTCATGGCTCGGCTGGCAACGAATATAACCTCCATGCTGAACTCATCAACTCTTGATATTTTCCTCTCAGTTTTGTGGCTCATGGATCTTTTCTTCATCGAAATAAGACGGACAATAAACCGGGCTTTCGCCTCGTGCCCCTGCTGACTGTTTATTCAGTAGAAACCACTTAACCTCGGCCTCAATCCATTTGAACACTTTGGGGCCACAGAAGTGAGCAAGTCTGTGAAACCCCACACGGAGGCTTTTTAGCAAAACACACAACAATCTGGAAGCTATTTGGTCACTGGACTCATTAATGGAACAGGAAGATTTATTCTTGGAAGTGTAAAGAGTGTATGTATGTGAAGAATAAACAATTATCTCAGAAATTAACCTGAGACAAACAAACAGAAAAAAGGAAATCTTCGCAGACTCTCAGGGAGCAGTGTCAGGGATTTTGTTGAGACGTGGGTGGGGGAGCAGTGATTTTACCCACAGCTGTTTATTCTGTCTAGCTGTTGATTCAGTTTCTCGGTGGAAATTTGCCATATGCTCCAGAGCATTTTGTGAACTACAGTAAATGTCAAATGCCATTAGTCTTTGTGCATGCTAATAGGTTGTTTATGCTGTCTGGGCGAGCTGTGGTGACGAGGCACATATCACAGACTTTCCTCTTTCCTCTGGGCAATATTTGGATTTATTAAAAACACATCCAAACTGGCACACTTTGTTCATTTAGGCTGAGGAGAAAGACGGCACAGGAAAATAAGAGAAAAGAAAAGTTAGGCCAAAGTGTTGTCACATTAAAATAAAAAAGAAAGCTGTGGCTTTGTGCGTTCATCCCAACATAGAACCTAAATTACTGGGGGAGAGAGATACACACCATGAGACAAGATAGCTTGACAAATAATTGCAGGTTCAGTCCAAGAGTGTCTAGCAACTGGCACCCTGCGAGTGTGTCTGCTTTTCCAACAAGAGAGGAACTAAGTTGCAGACTCTGCATCTTATCATGGTTTCAGATAGCCGGCTGCTGCTCTGAGCTGATTAAGACATTTGCACAAGAAACAATGCAAGATGGGAAAAAGGACAAGGGGGAGTGGAAAGAATAAATCACCAGCCGCGGAGAGAGATTAGCCGTAATTTCCTAAACATTTTTTAAAATAAACATGTGACCGCGGTGGGAAAATGCCTATGGTGCGCGCTGAGATCCTGCGTCACCTCGGCTGAGGCGTGCGGAAAGTGAGCCTGGCGAAGATGTCTCATTAGGGCGACTTGCGCAACCAGGTCCCTGTCAGCGAGGACACGCTGTATGAATATTGCTTCCTCTGGTCAGCCGATCTTTCTACACCACTTTGTTTCACGAGCAGATGTCGGATTTTCCACTGGCTCAGCACATTGGCAAAGAGTCGGACATGGAGGAGGGGGTGAGGGGCGGAGGGGGGCTTCCTCCTTTCGAAGAGGAAGAGGGAAAATTGTGTTGCACACTCCAGAGACAGAGAGGAGAGAGAGAGAGAGAGAGAGAGAGAGAGGAATAGATCTTCTGATCAGGTTTGATTATGTGTGAGATTTTTCCGAGCACAAATCAAAAAAAGTCTTATTTTTCAGTTTGGAGAATATCTTCCATTCGTTAACGTCAGCCAGTGTCGACCCACCGCTCAAACAGGACAGCGGCCATATCAATCAGACTAAGTTTATATTAGGGATGGGTCCTGCACATCATAATAACAAACCAACCTCGTCCAAGGCGTCATTAGTGCGCCACAATCACTATAATCACATTTTCCCTGAAGAGTCCAAACATTGGTTTATGTCTCATGTAGGAGTTCCCAATTAGACGATAAACACAAGCACACTGCCGAGTGACGGAGACACAAACACATGAATTACACCTATGGTGCAGGTAAATGCCTGAGGACAGATCTGAAGGGAGGCCTTGTGAGGCTGTCTCTCACACACACACACACACAAAGGGCCTTTTGTGGAGCGAGAGGTAGTAGGTAGGTGCGTCGGTCGTAAAGGAGGGGTCTGTCCTGACTGAGCCACTCGCTCCAGGCTTGTGCATGTTTGTGTTTCCAGCTACCTCTGGAATTTACTGCAGGCACTGGCGAGGGCAGCCACAAAGAGGTGAATGGCCCGCAGGATAAAGGCCAGAGTTGTTGGGAAAAGAAAGTTAGAGAGAAACTAAGGTTGTGGACGAAGATAAGAGCAGAGGATGGAGAGAGAGCAAAAAGAGTGTTATTGTAAAAAAAAAAGAAAAAAAAAAAAAGATAGAAATAGTCAGCAAGAAAAGTGTGAAAGTGTGAAGTGGAAGTAGAGATGGTGCGTGCGTGTGTGTGCATGTGCAGAGGGAAGGAGACAGTGGTCTTACTCAGCCCTGAGCCAGCAGCGCTGAGATTATCTGGCCAAGTTTCCACTCACAAACAATAATTCACCTCAAGTGCCCATTGAGGCCAAACTGTGTCAGGAAAGCGACCCACCCAGCCCTGAATGTCGGTGTGTGTGTACAACATCACCACGTCAACTGGTGTGTGAAGACGTCGGAGGGCCATAGAAGAGTGTCGGTACACCACTGCCCCCCCGCCAAGACATGTTTTCCATCGTCTGTTTTCCGTCGATATCTTCTGTATTTACATTTGGCCCGGCCAGCTCTGGGGCTGGAGAGTGTATTTCATTCAGGCCAGTGAACATTTACGTGTCATAAAATGTAGGGCATATAAATAGACTTGATTCATTTACCTCCGAGGCAGAGGAGCCACCTGAGAGTCCACATTTAGACCCATAGGAAAATGTTTCCATTACAAGATGACGAGAGTGAAAAGTGGAAATGAAAACACTGCAAAGGAAAGATTCAGTGTGCAGGAAATCGTTATGCAAAGATAGAAGTACCACATTATAAAAGAGGAGCTTTGACGGGGAGGGCTAGTTAGCTTTCTGGCAGAGGTGACTTTGGGTAAATTAGTGGCGACAGGCAGTAATTAAGAATCGCTTTCACTGTGTTTAGTTGTTCAGTTAGGCGTGGAGCCCATCAGCCCTATAAATCTGCTGTTCTCTTGCCCCCAAAGTCTGTGACTGCCAACTGGGACCAGGCAAAAGAATTAATGGCGATTTAATTACAGAGCCACATCAGATTTTTTTCTGCTTGATTGTGCGGAGAGCAAGAGAAGAGGCCCATTGAAATTTCCTGCGTTGACTCAAGTCAGTACACAGCCCCGCAATGTCCAGAGCCGAGTGGCATAGACTGGGCACAGATGGGGCAGAGAGGAGCAGATCCAATGGGAACTCAGTGCCCTTTACACCCCATTTCTTCCCTTTCGCATGGTGGCTTTTCCCCGGGGAGGGAAAGAAGGCACAAGGAGGAGGAGGAGGAGGAGGAGATGCAGGGCTACAGATGAAGACCTATGCCTCTCTGTGGAAAAGAGCCCCAGAGCGTGTGTGTGTGTGTGTGTGTGTGTGTGTGTGCACTCAATCAAGATGCACATATAACTTGCCCTGCAGAGCACAGTGGCCTTGACCTCCCACCCGTGTGTGTCAGCGGTGAGGAGGAGGTGAACGTTGTCAAAGAGCGGCAGTGTGTGATGTGAGAGACAGAGTGGAATAAATCAAACAGGTCCCATCTGAGTCTGAACTGCAAAATAAAACAAATAAAATGAAATATGAAATAGCAGTTAAAGCAAAATGTCCCAAAATATTTGAAATTATTGTTAATAACAGTTATTGCAAATGTGAATTCTAGGAAATATTATGAAGAGTTGTTCACAGGAAATGTGTCTCACATCCACAGATATTAGCACCCGAGACAGAGCATGAATTGTTTCCTGGTTAGTAAATTAGTAAAAAAGTCGGAGCAGGGCCTGTTTGGAATATTTGTTTCAAAACAACTCTTCATCCGTTAAACAAATAAAATCATAGCCTGTTTATCAGGATGTGTTGAAAACATTCTGGACTGGGCCTGTCCCACATCCTTCCACCCCGATTCCCTGGAAATCCATGGAGTGGTTCTTGTGTAATTCTGCTGACAACCAAACAAACCCTTTCAAAGATAGCATTCTTGGCAGAGGTAATGACGCAGCGCGAAGAGTATGAAACAGGTATTTTAGAGCTAGTGGAACTGATTTTTAAAAAGAGGCAGGATGCATGCGAACTGTGGAGGATCTGTCACATGTGATCAACAGCAGACACAATCCATAAAAGAACCAATCATCCTCTTCGGATTAAGGGATTTTAAGAATTTCAACTGTCTTTTTCATTCGGGTGCACGGACCCGGGGCAGCGTGGCGTGTTGCTGCAGAGGAGATGTAAATGTGGGTAAAATCATAGCCCCGCTTAGTTAGCGAGCTGTGACCAACCTCGTGATTACATGTCATGTCCCCATCATCATTACCACCGGCATGGCCCCTTACCCCGATTTAGAGAGAGGGCAGGAGAGGGAGGGAGGCAGATCCAGCATGATCCTACCATAGCAGATGGATATGTCAGATATGCCTGCTTGGGCTTATGGAGATGCTTAGTGGTAAATGTAATGACCTATGTGGGCTTGTGTGTGTGTGTGTGTGTGTGTGTGTGCCTACTGCTCTATCCACTGTTCCAATTACCTTGGGTCTGTCTGGGGACAACTCAGTCACTTTGCCGTGACAGAACGGCAGGTCAGAGCCAGATATAACAGTCAGGCTCCGTTCCTGGTTGAGAGAGAGAGAGAGAGAGAGAGAAGTTTTGTCAGTGTGAGGACGGGAAAAAAAGTTTTGTTTTGTTGATTAAAATGAAAAATGGCCAGCTGCTAAGATAACAGGATGGAGAAATTACACTCATTTAACAGAAAACATTCAAGGTTAGAGTCGACTGTGGGGCGTGTTATCGGCCGCGTGACTCATTTGAAAAAGTATGTGTAAAAATGTATGGCTTCAGCCCTGACAGTTTGAGGAAGAGCAACTCCTCTTCAGGCCCCCAGCCCCGCACAAAAAAGGAAGCAAAAGAAAATGTTCGTTCGCGCCCCTCAGCTGTCCTGAAGGAGCTGACCCGGTTCATGCGATTCAGGAACTCTACTTAAGTTGAGAAGGAACACACTGTGCCCTGCGAGCGAATCAGAGAACACGCCGACCTTCCCAACACACATGACGCCGAGCTGTCATTTCACAGAAATGACTCGGCCCTGTTTCTTAATTACAAGCTCTCTATGAATTATTTAGGCACAGATGACCTATTTGCGGTGATCTGGTGGATGAGAAGCCTCTTTCATCCGTCCTCTCTGCTGGGCATGTTTACCTTTGGCTACTATTAGATTGCATAATTCGCTTTGCAAACATAATCAGTGTGTTTAATCTTTGTCTGTAATCTTGCAATGAATCTGCTCGCTCTTGTCCTTCAGCCGTCCCTCTCCGCTGGAGTCAGAGTCTGCTCTCCAACGGTTAATGGAAACTTTCCTCGTGTCATGTGGGGCAACACCGATCACTCGTAGGACGCGTCGGGAGCCGGGAGAAAGGAGGGCTTTGTTGAAGCCCCTTTGGTGGGCTTCCTGTTTTGACCTGCACCGGAGGAAGGCTTTGTGAGTGTGAGCGTGTGATTGTACGTAAAGATGGAAAACAAGTCTCCACTTCTTCCGTTGTACAAGTACAAGTGTACAAGTCAATCTAAAGTCAGCCAAGAGATCACGTTTGGCGATCACGGTGTGGAGCACACATCCAATCCATACTTCTGCATGCTCGCTCCGACATCTCACCGACGCCACCTATGCAGCTCACTTATAGAACACCTGCAGCCTCAGCTCACTAATGAGTATGACAGCGACACAGGCAATAACTTAAAAAATGTCAGCACGGAATGGCCCAGGCCTGAGGTTGCCCTCTCCATCATCCTACCCCTGCTTGGTATTTGTTAAATGTCGGCCAGCGCAGCACATCCAGCCCGGTCTATGTAAAATTCCACTCGGATCTCCAGTATGTGAGAAACCATAGAAACAGCCGAGCCTTTGTTTTCTCGTGCTCAGGAAATTGTCCTGTGAGCTGAGCTGAGGAATACTGCAGCGGCAGATGACTGGCCCACTCACACACGTTCAGTGTCAAAGCGGAGAAATATATTAAAAACGGGTGAAAAATAAAAGGTGTGACAAAGTGATGGAGTGACAATAATTTTCCATCTTTCTGACTCCTCCTCCAGGCAGAAAATCTCTGCGACGCTTGGACACAGAAACAACAACATTCGTTCAAAGATGTGGAACATGATGCATATTTGCTTTCTTGTTTTGAGAAGAGAGACGATCTCTGTTGTTTTAGTGAAACAGATATGCAGCGCCTCATCTCACTGGAGCATAAACACTGGAAACAAAAATCAGCCCACCGCCACCTAGAAACCTCACTAATTAACATTTTACATCTTGTTTATTTAGTCTGTGCAGAAACTATGTCTTGGATGGGACCAGTTGCCAGGCAACCAGTTAAGATAGACTCAGTTACTGGTACCAAGTGAGAAACAGTCCAGTGCTGTGTCTCTAACAGTCAGGTGGTCGGATCATGGACTTTTTTTTAATAAACTTTATGAATAATTACAGTCTGTTGTCTATAAATTAAGTAAAGTGTGAGGGCACCTGTGGAGTCGTCTTAAAATGTCAGAGAATATATTTAAATATATCTTTATACTCGACTATACTAAAAATAAGTCACATTCAGCTGTGGCTCAGTATAGAGCCGGTCGTCCACTAACCAGAAGGTCAGTGTTTCGATGCTAAGGTGTCCTTGGGCAGGACACACGGACCCTAAATAGACCCTGACGGCTGTTCTGGCAGCACTGAGTGCTGCATGAATGTGAGTGTGAAAAATGTGTGTAAGTTGGTGAGAGTGAAATATGATTATAGTCAATACACCATGCTTTTTAAAAGAGCTACAGGTTAGATGAAATATAAGTGTTTACAGTTTAGACAAATTTAAAGGTCAAATGTCAAACTATTTTATAAAAAATTCCTCATCCAGGCAAAGGAAGTCTCACTATGATTTTTATGGGACACTTGAGCCTCATCGGAGAAACCAAACAAAGGAGGTTGTGGTCATCGGCATGTAGCCTAGTTACGGCTACCCTAGTTTCAGCTGCCACAGCCCAGTTACAAGAGTCACACTCTCCGTCAGAACACAGGCCGAACAAGTAACAGCAGCTCTGAGCTCATGCTGCAGCTTTGCTGCCCTGACATAAATGTGCGGTCACACATAAATATGACGCAAACGATTCAGGCGTCTATCAGGACAAACCTGGGAATGAGATGCCACCGTGTGATAAGAGTTCACTATCAGTCTGGCCTCTTGTCCCTCCACAAGGTAAAACTCAGGTAAATATAATGGCCAGAGAATCTATGAGACCATCAGACCGTCGCTGTTTTATGTGCATCATATTCTTCAAAGTATTTTAGGCTTCCTCTTCAATAACAGCGCATCCCGACGTTTTCAAGGTCCAGCTGACTGCTGATGTGCTCCAGGCTGGAACAAAATATGGGTTCTTTCCAGTTTACTTCCCAATGTCAAACAAGTGTCGCTCCTCTGTACAAATGCAGGGGAGCGGTGACTAAATACATTCCCCAGAGCGGATGCGTTGAAGAAGTCCTTGCTATAAAAGGGAAAAGAACGGACAGGGAGCCATCATTAATGGTGTTATCTGGACCTGGGACGTGTTGGATGTGCTGAGAGCAGGCGCAGGGCCAGTTTCAGAAGATGCTAACCATAGTCATAAAGGAGAGACTGTTTGTTTAAGACACAGCGCTGACGTGAACTGGAAGCGATCAACGGATGGGATCACCGAGCAAGATTAAATGGGAACTTCACATCAACATCATCATCTTTACGACTGAAGCTTTGCATTCTGTCAAATCCTCCACTTCTCCCTAACATTTTGGTCGCACCCTCCCCTCTAGCCTCCGGAGCGCATCCCGCCTCCTCGCTCATGTAGGTCACAGCCCAGAGACCTGACGGAGGAGCCCGAGGGAGGTGCAGGTATCTGGCAGGACGGCAGCGTCGCCGCCGCCGCTGCTGGTTGAAAGGGAGAGCAATGGGACCAGTGGTTTCGGAGCCATGTGGCATTGTACCTGCTCATCCATTATGCATGAGCGGCAAGTAATAATGGATGAGGCTGGTGAGTAACCTGAGGATGCGGTGGGACATGGAGACTTGCTTTGGCCCTCGCCTCCTTTTCCTCCTCCTCCTCCTCCTCCTCCTCCTGTTGGCCGATGAGCCTCTCATAAAGCACTGGACACGATGTCCAGGAGGACACAGCCACAGTGAAAACAAACACTCAAATAAATCCAAATTTGCACTTGGACATTTATTTTTAATCTCTAAAAATGTGCAGCATCATTGATTTAATGGGGACTGCTGGGCCCTGGCGGAGCTGTCTCTGGTTTTATTTACGTCTGTGACTGTGCGATGTTTTATAATCTTACTTATTTGCCATAATGAAAACTGCAGTGGCCATAGTAAAAGGCAGTGTTCCGTTGAGCCAGTGCTCTGTGCAGAATGTGAACGGGATGGGATGAATCAGCCAGTGATCCACCAGCTCAGTGTTAACTGTCCATGATGAGATCTTTGAGTCAGCTGGCCCCCTACAAAGGGAGCACTGTACCCAAACAGCTGCGGCTGCCTACACCGGCCTCATAGTGTACCGCAGTGACTCGAAATTCAATACCGCCCGGCCCATCCCACCTTACAGTAGCAATCAATGACCGGCACTTTTGACAGGCGACACTGCTGTCTGCTGAGTACAGGGTGACAGATGGGGAACAGGGATGACTGTGTGTGTGTGTGTGTGTGTGGGAGGGAGGGAGAATGGGGGGACTAGTGAGCTAGTGAGGCCTGTCTTCAGTCACACTGACAATGGTATGCTTAGTCACACACCTGATGGACTGTGAGAAAGAGTGTGGTCCTCTCTGTGTGCGAGTGTGTGAGGACATTTTGGTCTGTCCTCACTTTTGGATGAAGGTTTTGGGTTGTTTTAGTCAAGGGTCAGGGTCTGGGGCTAAAGAATGATCGTTCCAGTCAGTCTCCAAAACACCAAAGCGTATACCACCCACGACCTTTTCAGTGATTTTCTTTTTTCCGCCTGAGCCCCTTCCCCAACTTCTGCAATGAAGCGCTCCATTAGTTTAATTAGATCTCCCGCTCTTCTGAGCGGCCAGCGATTGATTTCTGGAGGAACAAAAAAAACAAAAAAAGCAGAGGCGATGTCACTGTTGAGTGGGCCGGGAGCTGAGGAACCTTTAGGTGCTAGAGTAAAAAGGGTTTCCGACATACTTTGAGTGATTGCATTTCAAAGCTTTGGGCCGTGGGTGTGCAGGCACAGATCTGCCAGAAAAAAATCGATCATGCACTGGCGACATCATACGTATGAGTCACGAGTCAGGCAGAGAGCGGCGTTGGTGCAGGGTGAGTGTGACAATCAGGGAAAATGAGCGAGAGATGGCAGATACATTCACAGCTCAGTGGATAAGACGCAAGCTGTAACAATGGGACAGTAATTCACAAAAAGCCTGTGATGTTCGGCAGGGGAAGCTGTGGAGCAGGAACGTGAATTTACAACCCTCATGTTTCAACTCATCCCGGGGTTCGTAAGCCTCCACATAGACAATCAGCTTCAACTCAAATCGAACACATGATGGTATCTAAATGTGACAATAGACTGCTGCTATCCGACACTAAAATGATTATTATTATTGAAACTAAAACACTAGGTAACTGTTAGCGTTGGCAACCGAAGTATAAAGATCAAACCTACTCAGGAAAATCTCTGCTGTTGGTGCATCTACGTTTGTTTTAGTCGATGCTTGACTGGTTCAAGACGTCTCTCATCGACCAGTCCCCAGTTTAGAGGATGAGTTGTTGTATTGATCATTATTAGGAACAAGAGATTAACTCGAGTCTGTGTCATTGATGAGCCGTCAGCGCTTCACACACTCACTGTTTTTCAGTTAGCATTTAAGCCACGTGGGAACTTGGCTGTTGCACTTAACACCTCTCTGAAAGTGAAGTGATTTTAAAGTTGCTGGTTCCTGTTGTGTGATTAAACACAGAGCCAGCAACAAAGTCAGGCTGTGACACAACTCTATCCAAACTTTGTTCGACCCTGAAAGGATGAAATATTTCGCAGAGACGCCTGAAGTCTGATTAAACAGGAAGATGAAACCTTCCGCCATCAATCTGATTGGATGTGACAGTGGCAAGGTCCCTCTGATTGGACGTTTAACAACTGACAGTGACTGATGAGTCATCATCAGGCTGAATCTCGGCGGAGGCACCCTTGGGTCGATTCCTCCTCTGATAAAAACACCAGCTGAATTGTGGGTAGACGTGGACGGGAATAAATTGGAAGAAGCCAAATGTATTTAAATGGGAAATCTTTACTTGAACGCATTAACGAAAAGCGACAGCGTGGCTCGAGCTATAAACGATCAGACCTCGGCGGCCGAGCTCAACAAACTGCACAGGTGCACGGATGCAGACGCCGCCGCTCGGCCCCACAGGTCATTTCATTTCAGTAGTAAGCAACGGCTTAACGTCCCCGCTTAACTGCTCCCTGCACAGCCACCTCAGCTCAGCTGGTCCGAGCGCTCCCCCTCCCCCACGCTCACGGATTTGACACAGAAGCAGCAGAGCACGATGCGAATACTTCAAATGGAAAAAAAAAAAAAAAAGTTTGTTATGTAATTGCGTCAGCGTGAATCATCATATTTTAAAATCAGACACTTGCTTCAGTGGACACAGATGACTTCTGCTGCAGAACATTTTTTAAACATTTCAAAAACTGGAATATTTGAATCACCATGTGAGAGTGTGTGTCGTCGTGCTGGACAACAATTAGTCATTATTCCGTGTGAAATTTGATCCGTTCTGTGCAATCTTTCACGTTCATCATGCCACTGAGAGTTGCGACAAGCAGACTGCTTGTGAATTCTCGCTCTCAAAAGTCACAAGTTCTCCGTCCTTGGGCCAGAACGAGCTCCGGCGAGGGTCTGGTATGGAACGCGATGAACGCGCCGAGGCCGAGGCATGACACGCTGATCCGCTCACATTAGACACATCATGAGAAACGTTTTCATTGTCACCAAATCCCCCCGGTTAATTTTCAATATCTAATGTCCTGATGGGGCGCGGCTGCGTCTGGTAATCCACAGTGATGTGATTGGTGAATATCTCAATATAGTGACCTATTTTCTAATAAGTTAACATGGCTGGCATGCCAGCACGGCTTAAATGATCATATAAACCCATAACTGGATGGTCTCTTGTGTCGCAAAAATGTCATTTGTGCGACTGTGAAGAAGCGTGTGTGTGTGTGTGTGTGTGTGTGTTTTCCAGCATAAACACTCATCTTGTCAGGACCAATGGTCCTAGTGAGATTTGGATTTTCCTCTTTGGTGTTTTGTCTTTCTTGACACTGCCTTCGTCCATATATGAAGTTATTGTTAAGGTAAACACATCTCATGGCTCCAGGGAGCAGAGTAGTTTGTCCTTTTATTGTATGCAGGGTCGCCATGGCAACACAACAGGCGCTGGTGAGCCTGCAGAGAATATATGACCCCTGTGATAGAATCAAAGGTAGGATCAGAGTCACATCTGTCTGTCAAGCTCTTTCTAACACACACACACACACAGACACACTACGCAACAAATCTTACAGTGATGTTGAAACAGTCAGCGTTGTTACATGAAGGGAATTATATCTGGATACAGGACCCCTGACAGACACAGGACAACCCTGGAAAGTAACAGGATAGGGGGGAGTTGCACGTACCCTTGAGCACAAAACACTTTATAAATAACTAAGAGACACATGCCAGAGGCTCATTGACATTATCATTCCAACACACACAAACACACACACACACACACACAAATCCCCCATTCAACGAAATGATTAAAACCATCCTCGGATACTACATTCATTAAAAAGAATCATCGGCATCAGATTCCAGTTTGTGAACAATAACCACACACTCCTCTCTGCAGCGTGACAGGGACACGCTGTCTTTCACACTCTGTACAGCAGCGAGGCCAAGGCCACAACTGCAGAGAGGGACACGAGCGAGTACGACTACAGTGAGAGAAGTGGCAGGAACAAAGCAGAGCTCACTGTGACTGGAAGAATCTTAAAAAGACAGACAGATAGATAGCTCTCTCTTTGGACTCTGCTGATTCTACATTACGATTCTTCGGGGCTAAATTTCAACCCCCAGGAAGCTGCAGGTGAATGCCAAACATGACGCAGTGTTTCAGGTTGTGTTTATGTGACTGTGTGTGCGAGTGTGTGTGTGTGTGTGCATGTACAGTACATCTCTAGGGGTCTGTCCTAAACTGACCCCAGTTAAGAGATAACATCATTATTCTGCAGCGCCGCAACCTCCACCGGCCAACCTGCCGTTTCCAAGGCAATGAACCGAGCCTCTCACGTTCCACCTCAAAGGCATTTCAAGATGTGTGTGTGTGTAGGGCCTGTTTGTTTCCCTGACCAGGTCAGGTTTCCGTACAGTGTGTATACATTATTATGTATTACTGTCTGCATGAGAGTAAGCCTTTGTATGCATGGGCACGTGTCTGCAGCAGCTGGGTCATTGATGGTTAACAAACCACGATGCTCAACGCTTCCACCTTTTTCAAACATGTCGGGTAATTTATTGATGGTTAAATTCTTAATTGTGAATGTGCCTCAGTGAGTATGACCCTCTAATGGAGCACTGAAAAGAAATCTTTATGAGCGGAGCCCAATAGATTCAGAGAGCCTTGGGGCACACACACACACACACACACACACACACACACACTGAAATACAAAGCACAGATATTTGTATTACATTTGTATAACTGCCCCCGCCCTCCCTCCCTCCCTCCCTGTCAGCTGCCGATGCAGGAATTCAGGGGACATTTTACAAGCCACACTAAGCATTTTCCACTCAAAAACATTTTTGTCCAGGTCTCAAATTAGCGAGAAGGCAGCCATGAATATATTTCTGTGTGTGTCTAGAAGATCCTGCAGGGTCTCTCGGTGATGAGCACCGGGCTGATAACCGCTGGGCTCTCGTTATACACTTGCTATAGGATCTTTATGATGGATTTAATTGGACCAAATGTGCATGTGTGTGTGCGTGCAGCTTCCTTTAGAGCTGTTTGGCTGAGGCTAAATTGCTAGAAATGTCCCGTGGAGCCACGCTTGTGTTCAGCAGGGGAAAGAAAGCAAGTACGGTGCAAATTAAATGCCCGTAAATGTTTAATAACCAATAAATAGGTAAGTTAATCAAGTTAAATTGAAGTTCACACCGATTTGTGAGTGCCGAGTCACAAATGAGATTATGCAAATATGAAGATGAACTCGCAATAGAATTAGGAGCTTGTTTTAATGACTCTTAACAGTGTTGCCACAGGGCTGTGTGAACCAGAGGACGCAGTTAAGTAACCTCAAAAAATGAGCTGCTTTTTTTGGATAAAAACTTAATTGCCTCAGTCATTTTAAGCATCAAAGACAAACATTTGCTGCCTCCAACTTCTAATAAGTGATTATTTAGACAAACTAACAGACAAATGTGCATCATCCAAACAGCAGGAGTGTGGAGAACCAGAGGAGATGGGGAGAAGAGACAAAGCAGACTTTGTTCATCTCCCAGTGACAGCAGCCGCACAGGCCGGTTCACATTGAGCAGTGGAAAAAAATATGATGTAAGGCCAAGCAGTGTGTGTGTGTTTGTGTGTGCAAGGGCAACGTGAACAGGCAGCAAAGCAAACAGAAAAGTACTCGACTGAGACACTGTAAAGCAAATAAAAATAGGAGACAATGAAGAAGGAGGAAAGACGGTAGATGAGACGGGAGCGGCTCCGCCACTCCAGGGCTGTTTCTCAATGACGTTGGCTCCGCATAAAAAGCTTTGGGACTCAAGGTGGGAGCAGGCAAGACTCGCAATACAGGAAAGCAAACAAAGCTGCCAACGTTCACGAGGAACAAGGTGGAGCAACTGCAGGGCGGCGTGACGGATGTCGACAAGACCAACAGGTGCAGGCCTCCTACTGTATTTTGGCACCGGAGGCTCAAGGGGAGAAGCAGGACAGATGCCTGAGCCCCAGCTGGCTCTTTAGACAGCACATGCAAGGACACATTATATACACATTATAAATATATCTCCATACGATTCAAAACATCAAACTGGACTGAAGTCAGTTGCTACGTACCAGTATTTCATAACACGTGTGGATGCCATATGGAAAAAAACATGCAGAGTTCATCTTTCATTCAGAAAAGTATGTATTAGAACATCAAATATAAAAACAATTGTAATTTGTTTGCCCTTGGAGACAAAGTGCTTCCCTATTGTGTGCATGTGAGCTGTCATGCTGAATGCTTACACTTTTCCATCCACATTATTGTGTAGCATTGTGCATATGGCCTCCTGCAAACAATATCTTGCATGTTCTGAGAGCGAGTCCTTGTCATCACGTTGGAAGTGCACGTTGCAGCCTGTGAATGTGACTGCGACTCCCTCTGTGTACATCCTCTCTTATAAATGCTGCTGATGAGAAGATGATGACTGGTCCGCAAACAAGCAGACAGCAGGTAGGAAAAAGACACATCGCCAAGGTTGGGCCACAGCCAGGCATGCTGGGATTGGCAAACAGATGTCCTTCCAGCGCGGTCATGGCGATGAGTACGCCGCTTAGCGAGGAAGAAACGTGCGAAAGAAAGTGAGAAAAGAAGTGATTTTAAAAAAAGGAGGTTCACTTATGGGTCATCTTCCCTCATCAAGACAGAAAGTCATTTTTTAGGGGAGTTCATTTGTTTCTTGCCAAGATTCAAACCTCTCTCATTCTAAATGATAAAATTAAGCAACAGCTTGCTTCCGTTTCCAAGGAAAATGAAATCCATAAGCCAAACAGATCTCATGCTTTCAGTTCTACTGAAATCCTGCACAGTGTTGATCTTAATGAAACACCCCGTGTCGGTTCTTGCACATGTTGTTTTTGATGCTCGCCATCTCCGGGGGCGCTCCACAGATGCAGCGTGCTCAACTGACAGCAGCAGTTTCTGCAGGGACAAGGTTTATATAAGTCGAGGAAAGTTGATAAGGAAAAAGTGCAGCGGATTTTAGATCCAGCCTGGGTGGCAGATCTGTGAAGATGCAGCCCGTGGCAAAGTCCTGTGGGCCTCCCACACAGCCAGGAGCCAACTAGCTGCGTGGGAGGGAGATTGATTTAAAAATTTGCCTCAAAGCGCCGCTCTGCCTTTTCTGACATGCAGAGGGCCGACGGTCTATATGTGCTGCGACTGAACAGCATGTGTTTGTGTGAAGACGAGACACAAAGGTACAGAAAACAAAGCGGAGGAGTGAGGATACAAATAATGGCCAGAACATGTAAAAGCAGTGGCTGACTGCTCAGGAAATGTCTCAACTGTGACTGATACTGCGCAGTGTTCTCCGCTCCTCTGTCCCACAAAAGACACTCAGCTGCTTTTGGCCGGCCAGTGATTCATCCTTACTCACAGGAAGGCAAAGATTAAACATCAGAAAATAGTGTCAGATGGAATCACAGTGTTGCAATGGGAGACCGTGTGTGGGTAGGGTCGTATGTGACTTCAGTATTCAACAGAAAAATACCTTCGTGACCACATGTACCCAGCCTCTTTGGATTTCCCCCCGCTGACCGTGATCTGCAGATTTTAACAAGATGCTCCTGTGACCCCAGAACCTCATTAACTGTGTTTATTATCATCCAGGGAAAGTTTACCAGTCACCGCATGAGGAGCACATTTCCTCCGCCTCGTTCACTCTGCTCGTTCATCTCTCCAACTGCGGATGATCTCACTTCATTTGTCTTTACTTTATTTATTTTCTATCAAATCCAGAACATTAACACCTTTTATTTGCCCCCCAGGAGTCCACAGAGGGCTGCTAATAAACATATGGTTTAAATTAGGGAGCAGAGTGCCAGTGTGCGTGTAAGAGAGGGAGACGGTGCAGACAGAGATGGCACAGCTGATTATATCACAGGGTCTACTTCCTCTCCACGGGCTTTCTGCTTCCTGTTGTGTTGCCATGGTGCTGCATACAAAAGAGGACAAGCTACCCTTCTCCAGGAAGCCATAAATAATTGATTGGCAAGTGGCTTAATCAGCCCTGAGGCTGCCTGGCAATTCCACAGCTAATTCCACAGCTGGCTATAAATAACTCATTACGCTAATTATGGTATGTGAGCACAGAGCTAGCCTGCGAGCGCAAACACGCTCAAGCGTGACTACTGTGGCTTCTAGCGCGGTGTCCTTATGGCAACGTTCAGGTTACAGCCCTCAGCAGCAGCAGCATCAGAGCTGCCCTCACTCAAACCTGCAACCGCCATGAAAACGAAATCTTCCCTGCTCACGGGCCCAGCCGGAGATTATGTTTAGATTATGTCTGAGACAAATTATCGTATCGCTAAAGGTGAACTGATCCGCGGCGCTGGACATGGACGTTGAATGTGATTCCTCTTGACACGAACCTATCAGAGCTCTCTGACCACGACGGGCATCTCCTGCTGCGACTCTGACACGTCTCCAGCCCACGCTCGGTTTTGACGGCGCCTGTCTTCACCACGGCCAGCGGTGACAAGTGCATTCAAACCATAGTAAAGTAGGAGAAGCACTTAGGAGACCTGGGAGAGGCCTGTCTCCTCTGGGCAAAGCAATAATGACCTTACTGTCTCTGTCCATGTCAATAGCACTCCAGTCTATTTCAATCACATCGTGACTTCCTGCTAATGACAGGAAGTGCTGGTAATGCACAGGAAGGAGTCGTGCACCGAAGGCTGCCTTTTGGAAGACACTCACAGTTGGAGATGCTGGAGAGAGGGCGCGCAAATTCAGTCAACTGTTTGGTTGATGGAGGGACTCGAAAAAGCAGCACACAAATAAACAGACACACACAAACCTTTTAGCACAGTTAGCTCCTGGGGCAATGTGGTCCTATAATTGGAGAACCTGTATCATATTCTCTGCTGCCAGTAATGCAGCATCACAAGGTCACCTGCTCTTCACTATTATCCTTCACGTCCTTTTCGAAATGTTTGAGGGTCTATTCAGTCAAAAGACTGAAAAGTTAAATGAAAAATATATTTATTGGAAGAAAACAAATAAAGGAAAAGTTCCATTCAAACGTTCTCTACTGGTCTGTTCTCTCCCACGTCACACAGGTGTGAAGTGAAGATGGCATCATGCTCCTTTGTCTCCAACACTAATATGCTTGTGTGGTCATTGTGCCCACTCATGGGGAGGAGGTGTCGATGGAAAACAGGCAGGGTGTAACGCATGAGAGGTAGTGACATGAGGCCGGCTCCACGCCAAGCACTCGGCGCCCACTTAGGCTATCTGAAGTGGGTTAAACCCGTTTGGATGGAAGAACTGGTCTGGATTTGAGGTTTGGCCTCAAAGTGGAAACCGTCTGTACCAACATCAAACCAGTTAATTGAACTTTTCTGGAAAATTCATGCTGATCTTCTCTGGTTCCGCTCTATAATAACTTCTGAGTTTTACTCTAAAATATGTAAATGATTCGTGGGAGCAAAATGACCCATGGTTTTACAGAAGGGAAAAACAAACTGAACTGGAGCCTGCCGCTGGCCTCAATGTTACTGTAACATCCATCATAAGGCCGAGTCTCAAATGTTTGAGGTCCGATTATTTGTCAGCTCTAAATCAAATAAATGACCCCCAGGTGAATTTGGACGGGATGAATAAATCATGTTGACACGGTGCAACAGGGGCCCTCTACTAATCGACACCACGAGTGTGTGCGTACAAATTATTACGCAACCATACTCGACCTTATTTCATGACGACGCCGGGGGGAAACATCCTCTCCTGCAAGTTTTGAATAAACATTATTTTGAATAGATTCAACTTGCTGAATGGCCTAACCAGCGGGGATGCATCTCTCTAAAGCTGGGATGCCTCAGACTCTTCAGACCATAAAAGTCATTTCATTAAGGGTTTAAAAAAGGAAGAGAAGAAGAAGAAGAAGAAGCCATTTGATGTTTATCAAGATGAGGACAAAAGAGCTCGAGGTTAAGGGAGCTGTAGGGGGGTGGTCGAAAATAACCATCAGAGACGGGAGGGTGACACGACGAGAGTTATTTCCTTTTCCTGAGGTCTTTGCCAAATACGGTCATGGAGCTGGAAATAGGTATTTTCCATCTCTTTGCAGAGATCGTTGCTCGGGTAGATGTGCATTAGAAACATACTGTCGAGTTATTTTCAACCCTGGCAAATTGCTGCCAGAGAGCGTGGCTCCAAAATTACCCATCCTGCACTGTGGCTCCCAAAAAACAAGGCTGACCATGTCTCCATCTGGCATCGCCGCTTCCTTCCCAGGGTGCACAGCAGCACCAAGGAGGAGGGGGGCTGAGGGAAGTGTCGGTATGAGGAGGTGGGTGGAGGTAAGCCTCAGTGTTTACTGGTCTCCGGTAGTCAAGAGGATGGGAATGAAAAACAGGAGCTGCGCACACACGTGCGTTAAGCCCTCTGACCTTTCTCCCCAGTGACAGTTGTGTTCCTTCAGGACTCACGGCAGGCTGTGTGTGCATTTGTGTGCTGCACCGTGTGTGTGTGCGTTTGTGTGACGTAACATAAGCCCTCGCTTTGCCCAGATTCTGCACAGCTGGGCTTCTCAGTATTCCAGATTACAATACGTCACCGCTCTGCTCCCGGCCCCCCGCCACCCCCACTCTGCCCGGCACACGCTCCAGTACACTCACATCCACTCTCAACACATGCACACTGACACAACGCAACTTGAGTGATGTCACTGAATATGTTCCTCTGCTCGCCTCTCTCTCCATCTGCCTCCCTATCTCGCTCTCTCTATCATGCATACAGATTTGTTTACCCTCGCTTCTGTCGGTTAGGATGTGAATATTTACCCAAATCCCTCCCTCTCTTTATTTCATCTTTGATTTTTTTTTTTTTTAATTTCTTGTGTGTGTGATGTTCCTCCCTCTGTCTCTCTCTCTCACCCACACAGCATAGCCAGCAAACCACTGGCCAGATGTTGAGCCTTGTACCAAAACAGATCCTGGGAAAGGAAGAAATACTTAAAATCCAATTAAATTCTTTGTTTCTGGAAAAGAGAGACTGAAAAAGTTTTTACAACTAAAGCTTCTCCTATGCAATGAGGCATTTGGGATCAGGAATTTTCCTCAAAATTAGTGAATAATATTTGGACAAAGTTCAAAGTTTTCTACTCTGTCCGTTAGTAATATTCAGCTTTTTGATTTGTTAAAAACGTGTAGATATTGCACAGGGTTTGTTGTGTCTTACATCATGACTTCGTATTAAAGTAGTGCACCTTGAAGGATTCTCTGGAGGAGGCAGAAAAAAAACATAAAAGATTAGTTTGAAAAGTTATTCAGTGATTCAGTCATTACAGTTTTTTTCTTTTACTTTTCAAGACGCTCTCTCCAGCTGAATTATTTTTTTCCTAAATATCTTTCCCATTAAAAAAGCTTAGATGCAACATTAATACCAAGCTGGAAACTGAACATCGATTACCATGGCAACAGTCTTTGAGACAGCCGGGTCAGTCCTGATCTCACCACAGTGGCATGTCTCCTTACAGATTCATGAATAAACACACACACGTGTTCTTTAAATGAACAAACCTTCAAGTATTTCATACACAGAAATAACACCGTTCATTTACTACTAACACCTTATTGCTTTGATGCTTTCCTCCCGGTTTTTCTCTTTCAATCACATTAACATCAGCCAGAGACCCATTATGCCGAGGATTGTATAAATTTAACCAAACAAGCCGCCGCTTTTACACGTAGCATCACAAGCCTCCAGTTTGCTTGCAAGGTCATTGTCTGCTCATTGTACCCTGCTGTGACAGATCACATAAACTGGAGGAGGAGGAGGGGGAGAAGTGGAAAGATAACACGGGGAGGTGAGAAAAGTGGAGGAATTGACGGCGATGTGATGAATAGGAGGAGAAAAAAAAACAGGGTGAGGAGGAACCTGTGAGACACAAAAAGAAAGTGACAGAAACACACAAACGCACGCACAGTAGAGACTTGTTGGCTGAGCTGTGCATCATGCCAGGGAATAGGATGATAGTGGACTGCAGGGGGTTTGATAGAGGCATTTGGCTGGTCTGATCCCTGTGTGTGTGTGTGTGTGTGTGTGTGTGTGAGAGAGAGAGAGAGAGACAGAGAGAGAGAGGGGCGGGGAGAGAGCAGAAATGTCTGAGAGTGTTACACCAATCCTAGTATGGAATACTACAACACACACACACACGTAAATCCTACACCATCAGACACCACCACCATCAGGATTAGATTCCTCTCTCTCTCTGACACACACACACACACACACACACACACAGCAGCAGAGATTACAGAGCCACCACAATTCTACTTGCTTCTATTGGTTTTCGAGGCATCGTGAGAATCATCGTCAGTATCAAACCATGATGTCATCGCTATTGTGCAACAGCACACACACAGACAATTGAAAATGTTAACTTTTTTTTTTACCGAAGCATCATTTCAAGTGAAGAAAAATGACGTGTTCGTCAAACAGAACCAGTAAATCAAAGTGCTGTCTCTCAGGACAGTGTTTCATTACACAACTGTTTATGTACAAACATTTACCCGCAAGTGTGGCAGCGTTTTCTGAGATTTACTCACCAAGCGGAAAATCTACCCACATTTGGCTCCTGGCGTGAGTTAATTTCGGACCCCGGACACACCTAGCTTGTTAAACGTTGCAAACACTGAGCTGCTGTTCCCATCTGAGTGTGTGTGTGTGTGTGTGTGTGCTGCTGCATCCTGTATTCTTATCTGAAGAGAGGCCTTATGTCGAGCTACTTGAACTGCAGCATGTATGCAGAGATCCAGGTTAAGTGCCACGAGTCAACAGAGGCGGCCACACAAGCAAACAGGCGGACGGTGCCACTGAAAGAGATGCTTGATTGAATCGGGGGGCGGGGGCTACTGCACGCCTGCACAAACACACGCGCCGTTCTCCTCAGCGTGCGTCACGTTCACACAGCTCCAGCGTGTTTACTGGAACAGCTGGATAGTTGGAGCCGGTGAAATGTTTGTGTCTTAAACGTCTGAGGATTGACACGACTCAAACGTCGTCCATTCAGACGAAACCCAGCGACGGATCAATGCTTGCAGCGCGTCTCAGCTGCACGTGGCGGAGAAGTGACGCACAACAGATGTGTCGCATGTGCACGTTAAATTTAACCACAACGTTTTACGCTCGCGTGCGTTGGACAATTTTCACGCTCGGTACGAAATCACTGAATAATATTCGAATTGATGACGTCAGTATGCTGAGTGGAAATAAAAGCACCTCACCAGGGCAGAGATGCTGAATCCCAGCTGCTCCATTTGAAATAAATCGTGAGGTGAGCATGTTCTGACACACAGGAAGTCCCATTATCTTCTCTTCTTTCATCACGCTCAAACCGCCCCCTGGGTCCAGTGGCTAACATTAGCTTACACACACTCACCATCTATCCAGAAATACTGAGAAGGAAAATGATATCACAACAACAAGCCGCGGCCGGAGCGGCTGCGAGGAGGCTTACATCATTACCTGTCTCGGTGCCACGGCTCATCACGCCGCGCTCGTAGGGGCGGCACAAGTGTTAACGCGTTGCCATGGAGCGGTATCGCTTGTCGGGACGCACGGGGTGGCGAGCCCGTCACGGCCCTGACACGGGCGAGCGGCTAAACTCTGAGTGCTGAGTGAGTGGAATGCCAGGGTCCGGTGAGCCCCCGGGAAGAGATTCTGCCGGGAACGAGGAAATCAAGGGGGGGGGGGAGCTCACTGGGAGTTCCACAGTTTATTTTCAGCCAGAGAGGTCACCAGTGGATGGACGAGATCACATACAGTCAAGACGGAGAGGGTTCAACAACCACACACACACACACACACCAGCCAACACTCATGCACGCTAATCCCGTCCCCTGGGAGAAAGCCAGCCATACCAATTATTCCAGACTATGTGAATCATCCTACCAGAGAGCAGCTTTTAAAAACTTTCTAGCGTGCGGAGCGGTCAGGCCACCACTTTGATTCCAGACTGAAATATTTCAACAACTGTGGAACGGACTGCCGCAAAATGGCAACCAGACTTTCTGAGGCCAATAAACTTGACTGATTCTTTTGACTTGAATGTGTCGTGAACTTGGAGAGGATGAATCCTTGTGAGTCTCTCCGATTTTGTATCATGTCTCTATAAAAGGAAATTAATAAATCTGAAGTGACACAACGTCAAACAGAAAAGAACTCGCATTAAATATTTTCTATATTGACCTCTTTGATTGGATTTAAATGGGACTGATGGGTCAAAGGGGAACACTTTCATCCAATGTTCACTGATCTAAAATGAATCTGCTGCAAACTGAAATGGCGTTTGGAAAGTTAAATGAGTTCATAGTGTTCGGCCACACATTAAGACTCAGCTACTCTGCAGCCACACGCACAGGAGGCATCGTCATCCCGCCATGAGTCAACAGCAATTGGAGCACAGGGATATTATGCACACGGTTAACTGGGTCAGACGAGGACATACTGTCGCTGTCTAGTCAATTCAACATAGAACTAATTCCATACTGATTGGGGTTAACCTCCGCAGACTCAAACCGCACCCACTTGCAGATTAAAACTACACCGACACTAACTTGCTGGAGTGGAGAAATCTTTTGCTTATTGTACATTTTTAATGCCTGGTGACTTATGAAGATTAGAGATTGAGCTTTTAAAGGCTTATCTACAGAGTGTATTAGCACAACAAGGTTATTTAGCTCTTAGGCTTAGGCTGGACTCAGACCCCATCCCCCCACGACGTCCATCAAGGGTCAAAAGCGCTCGCGTGGCCAAGTGGCTCCAATAAAGCAGCTCCAGATAGATGTCTCACCCATACCCAGGGGGTTCGAGACCGAGTGGACAAGGTCAAGTATCTGCAGTCATGTGAGTGAGTAGACACCCTCACTCAAGACTTTTCTCCTTTAGCCGCATTCATTCAGAGTAAAGACAATTTTTCTCTCTCTCTCTCTCTCGTGTGAAAGACGCAAAGCGAGAGGAAAAAACCTGGCCTAGGAAGAAGTGAACCCGGTGCCCCGTCTGGAGGGGAACATACTTTGCCCTGAGCCGCAGTGTCTGCGTTGCCACCTTTGGTCCGTGTTGTGCATGCACAGAACAAACAGGCTGGAACAGCAGAAACGCTTCGTTGACATTTTCCTTCTCCCTCGTCGCAGGGTTGATGGCGCAACCTGGAAAGGCAGGGCCCTGCTAATTGCAAGAGAAGGAAACGATTGAGTCAGTGAGCGGCGTGCTGAGTGAAAGGCATCGGAGATAGCGGAGGCATATCTCTCTTGGCCAGAGTTTGAGAATAAATGACTTTCCCGTTGTAAAGCAATAGAAACGAAGCAGTATTGATTAGTAACAGGATCAGGGGAGGATGGGTCAAAGAAAGGACAGTGTTTTCTGTATCGACACCACAAGTGCGATGATGTAGCAACACTCCAGCTTGGGTGCAGCTCCATGAGACCATGAAGGATCCGTTTCGATGTGGACATTTGGCAAGAAATGCTAAATAAACAGTGGTGTAATGTGATAAAATCCAAAGTTTAGACTAAAACTGCTGTTGGCTCTGCAGCAATAAATCATCGCTGCCGCTGGGAGACGATTCCACAGAGCAGCTCCGACGGCCTCGGCCCTCAACGCTTTCTATTTTCACATCCAGCCTGAAACATCCAACAAGTTATGGCCTGTTTTGTGATTAACCACTGTAGCCATGCACTGCAGCTGAGTGTGACACTGCGTCCAGCACCTTGCAGCCTCTGGCACAACAAGGACGCAGCAGGTAATCAATTATTATCTCAATCCTGTACTTCCTGTCAAACAGGCTGCAAATTATGAAACCACCACTGGGAACTGATTCTTTTGCCAACAAATCAATCACCACGGTGGAGGGAAGTTAATGCCAGTCACGACACAAACGCTAAAACCTGGTGAAGGATTCACAGCCAGTGACAAATTGTGCCCAGACCTTGGATTCTGCCTCAAGGTGCAGATCCTCTCCGACAAAGCTCCACTTGCTTGTTTGTGTGTGGCTCTTAGCCGAACAAATAAAACACAACAACTGCAAATACAGTACTTTTTTATTCAGATGGACATCTGGGCTCTATAACCAATCCTCAAGGTCCCTCCATATTTATCTATGTGCCTCCGCACCATTTTAAAGGCGTGGCCATACCGTGTTACAAAAGTCCGACCATGTCACATTAATAGTATATGTCTGTTCTCTCAAACCTACACACACACTCGTCTTTTCGGGTCAGCTCAGTAGAGAGCACTCTGCGATAATGAGCTGCTCCACTTTCATGACAGATGGAAAATGTGCAGCACGCCGAGCTCCTCTCCTACCGTCCCTCCTCCACTCCGCCCCGTCCGGCCAAAATACCTGCCGGCCCCGGCGGCCGTCCGCGGCGCAGCGCCGTATCAAATGATCGGGATGAGCCGAGCGAGAGGAGGAGCTGCCGGGAGTTGAGGCAGTGGAAAAACCTCCTCACGCTCCTCATCAATATTGCAGCCTTACCTGGTGAAAGCTAACACCGGGCAACATATTCCATCATGTCACTGGAAGAGCAGATCAGGTGCCTTGGCCTGACATGCCAACATTGTTACCCGTACAAATGATGACGCAAAGCTCCGTTCATTATTCATGGCTTCTTTGAAGGAGGAGGAGACATTTGAAGGACTCGGAAAGGAGATGATGTACAAGAGCCCAATTATCAACAAGTAGGTCATGTTTGTTCTGAAAAGGCGACGCGCTGCCGGGGACGTGAACAGCATCTCCTCCTGGAGCTCGCAGGGAATAAAGGCTCAGAGCGTTGGGCACATTGAGGTAACACGGCGGCGGTTTAGATGCACAGCTTCATCCAGAAATGACATATCAAGAGAAATGCTGTTCCCAGGCGAGAATGGCACTGCTGCTATTCTCAATAACATCGTTTTCAAGCACGCTCTCTGCAAAATGTTTTTCCTCTCGATCAAACCACGTCAGTCGCCCCCTACAGCGAACTGCGAGCACGTCAGCGTGCGTCTGTGCGTGTGTGTAACGCGGTCTGGCCGGGGTCAGGGTTAGTGCACATTTAATCTGCTCCCGGTTTCCAGACCACTCCAAGGACTTTGACACATCGCTGGTGTATCTATTATTTACAGGTGGTTTGAGACCTGTGTGTGTGTGTGAGCGCGCGTCGATGAGGTGTTTGCGTGCATCTGCAAATTGTTCAACAGCACAACACAGCTCAAAGCTCTCCTCCTGAATTTTATTTGCAGATATAATATCAACTCTGTTGCATAATCACACCGTGCTCTCCCACATACAAATTTACACACACACACACACACACACGCACACTGCTTCCACTCCAGTTGCACAACCCCTGAATTTTAGGGATAGAACGGCCTGGTTTCATAAGCAGTCTGTTGCCCACTGGCAGCTGTGCTCTCGGATGAGGTCATTACTTGGGGCAGGCCACAAGCAGAGACAGAGCGCGATGTCGGACACGTCGGTAAAAAACGAGTGTGGCGGGCGGTGGCCTGCGATGACCAGAGAGCTCTGGTGCTCTTGCCCAGGGAACGTTGTGGGCCGTTAGTTTCTGTTTGGAGCCGTGTTAGCGAGCGGGTTGTGCAGCGATGCAGCCGAGTAAACAGCAGAGGAGTTGAGTGATGCTTGTGTGTGTGTGTGTGTGTGTGTGCAGGCTGGTATTACTATCGGCTCAGTGCTGAGGTGGGGTGAATGTCCTCAGTGTTATCTCTGGAGCACAGCTTGTTTACCCTAATGGACGCAACTCCAACTCCACTCCAGACAATTGCAAAGAGGACATTTGCCTATTGACGCTGCTCCAAAGCTTGAAAACACGGGGGATATGAATATAGATGAGAACAATGCTGACGCTCCTCATTCGAGTGCAGTGAATAAACACCAATAATCACCAGGCGCTGACACTGCTTGTGAATTCCCCTGATCTGCATTGTTTGCCTGCGCAGAGATAATTTCCTGCCCTTCTGAGAAGCCCTCGGCGTCGCTGCTGTGATCGCTGCCCTGTTTGGCTGAACCACTTATTTTGACATTTGTACCAGGAAACAGTTTCATCTCGTTCCATGAAAGTAAAGACTTGATTCAATGTCAGTGTTCAACACCGTGCTGCGGGAGAAGACTCCTGCTAATGCTGCAGCGGAGCCAGAGCACTCACATCATTCCACCCAGACGCCAAAGCTTCTTTAAATCCCTCCAAACATGAATTTCTGACCAATAGAAAAGTAGTTAATATGAGACACCGCTCCGTCCAATAGTGGAGCACCTCAGTTATTTACCCAAATCCTTCTGTGGATGTTTATTCAGCCAATGCGAGGGCAGCTGCCGAGGCGCACAAGGACAAACGTTTGCCCGCGGCTCTGTGGCGATGCTGGGCTGCGTAAGGCTGTGCCATGGCATGCCTGTGACCATTACATCATGGTTAGTCCCTGACCGGTCTGCACCGCGCACAATCACATGACCTCCCGCCGGCATCCAGAGGACCGCCGCGCTGATCTGACGGTGACTTGTGCGGTGAGACGACTTCCCGCTGGTGCCCTGCTGGGTGTGTTTGTGTCCTAATCCCTCAGTGCAGCTGATTGTTTGTCAGAGGAAGTGCCCACACAGACAGACACGTGCAAGTGTGCACAAGGATTTGCATGTCTTAATGTATCACTGTTTATCATTCCTCTAATTGCAGATGCTTTTTGAGCATCACCTCTTGCCCCCGCCAAGCCCCCCTCCCCTCCTCCTCCGCTCCGCACCCCGCCAAAGCTGCTTTCAGCTCTTTGCTCTGACATCACCACAGCCGTCATCAGTGGGCATGGGCCAGACCATTAGGTAAGTAACAGGGGGGAGATTACACACAATCAGAGCCCTTTAGTCTGGCGTTGGCACAGGAGAGACTCTGGAAATCCACCTTAGGATGGAAAAAGCTGCGATTCACAGCTTGGGGATCTTTGTTTTAAAGCCCTTTCGTAAACAGCTGATGTTTTAACAAACAAAAAGTTCACCAGCGTCCCTTGCGTGCAGAAGGAAAGCTCCACAAAAACCTCCACATCAGCAGAATAAAACTGCCATTCTCCCTCTGGCTCACGCTCCATCTTTTTTGTCAGGACTCGCTGTGAGTGGATCCCGGGGGTCGCGACCTCTCTCGGATCTCTGCTGACATGAGTTAGAGTCAGATGAGGAAAAAACCAAAGAGACAAAAGAAGACAAGAGAAGGAGTGAGAATGGACAGAGTAGGGAAGTGAAACCGTAAACTTGAGTGAGAGTGTGTTAACGCTCCCTGACTCCCTGACGCTGTGGAACGAGGCCAAACATGGATGGTGGAAGTTTCCACCTGTTCTGAGAACATCTCCTTTGTGACTTATAGGACCGAGGTGTCACAGTCACCTCCGAGGCTCAAGAGTTTTTAGTCCCTGTTCATTTCAAATATAGCAATTCATTTTCTCTTTAAATCTGATAATAGGTTAATTGACTAATCAGGACTGTTACACATGCAAATGTAACACACACACACACACACACACACACACACACACACCACTGACTAGATAGGCACGTTTCCCTCTTTCCATCTTGATAGGAACTGATAAACAAGAGGCTCCAAGTTTCCATTCTCGCACCAGTGACGGAGCACATCATAAATATCCAAGTGCCTTCACAAACACGCTGGAGGGTATTATTCAGGACAACACGGTCTTCATATGGATTGCCAACAGTGTGCGTATGCCGGAAAGCCGCGGCACCTGGAAACCATTTCAATTACAAGGGAATCAAAGCCCAGAATGAAAGCAATACACAAACTTCTACAGACACGTTCATGCAGACCATTGATGCATATACACTACATTCACCGTCCAGTGAACCTTTGACCCTGCCCCTGAACACTAACACCTGCTCCGTCCGAAGACATGGACGCACCCACCAGCACAGACAGCAGCTAAAATCCCCCGTCTCCAGTTGTTGGGATGACTTGCTGAAGGACTTTCCAGGTTGCAGTGTGCCTGACATGATGTTGCATTGACCGCTCAAGTGGACAGATGATTCAAATTCCTGCTAGGACACCGTTGGCATGAGCTCATTACAGCTGGGAAGCCCCGATCTGGTCCGAAGACATGGACGCACCCACCAGCACAGACAGCAGCTAAAATCCCCCGTCTCCAGTTGTTGGGATGACTTGCTGAAGGACTTTCCAGGTTGCAGTGTGCCTGACATGATGTTGCATTGACCGCTCAAGTGGACAGATGATTCAAATTCCTGCTAGGACACCGTTGGCATGAGCTCATTACAGCTGGGAAGCCCCGCTCTGGAAACCCCGAAAAACGTCCCCAGAACTCCCCCCCCCACCCCCAGCAGCAGCGTGACATTAGCCCCCATTCCAACGTACCAGGCTGGCACTGGCCTGGGCCCGGGGAGATAAAAATACCCTGCCGGGACGCCATGTTGGTCCTCATGACAAATGTCTCCATGGAAACCCGAGATGACAGGTTGTTGGAGGTCAGGGGTTGGATCTTGGGGGAATCATGTGACCTTGGGGAGACGAGGAGGTGCAGAGGAGAGAGTGCTGCTCGTGGAGCAACGGGGAGGAAAATCCCTTCAGTGAGAGAGAGAGAGAGAGAGAGACAGAGCCTTCCCTCTTTCCACGTCTGCCCTCCGCTATCAGTCACTCGGAAATATAAACATGCCCTTTGCAATTGAGCTAAAGTCATTATGTCATTAAGCCTTAAGGGCTTTTCAGCTGGACATATTCAGTTATGTACAATCCAAAATAGCTGCTATTCTCTCCTTCCATCACAAGGTCCCTCGCTCTTTTATTCCCACCGATGGAAATGTAGGAACGTGTATATTTTATTCTGGATAAAAGAAAGCTCTGTATTTACCCCTGAGGCCTTAAGAGGAAGATATAAAAAAAACATGTTGTTGAACCGTGACATCAACTGTTTTTCTCTGTTTTGAGTCATGCTAGAATCACGAGTGAAATAGAATTTATTTTATCACAGTAGAAAGAATTTTTACATTTGACCCCTAACAGCCCATCAAGTCTGTTTCTTGTGAATTAATTTGCAGTTAATAAATCAATGTGTTTGTACTTTCCTTACTTCCACGCCACACTCTGGACGCTGTTTTTCTTTTTCTCTGATTCTTCAGTAGACGGGGGAAAACCTGAGAGAACTCCCCTCGCCCCCTTGTGATGGAAAAGCCTAAAATAGAATAGGGGGTGAGAGAGAAGGAACAAGGTGAAAGAGGGTGGGGAATTCCAGAACATGAAAAGGTTATGTTGCAGGGGTGAGCTCGGCCTTTTGGTTTCAAGGCCCCCCCCCCCCATCCCCACCCCACCACCACACACACACACACACACACACACTCTGACACCTCCACTATCAGACCAACATGAAACAGACTGTTTGGGATAAAAGCGACTCCTCATTCCTGAAACTCAGCACAAGCTCCACTTCAGATGTCCAAACTCTTTTCGACAACATTTTCGAGGTCACACAGGAGATGGTGTGAAGCTCAACTGGGTCCAACTGGGTTCAAATTTACTCCCCAGTAAAAACCGATGCAGGACCTTGAATTAGTGCTTCAAAGTGACCAGCCAGCAGAGGTGTGAATGACTGTGGAGGTCGTAGGTCCTTTAACAGTCGGGATCGGTTTCGCCTTGAAAACACAGACGACACGTAGACGCTCCCACGCACGGATTTCTTCCTCGTGCACCACAATAAATGCCTCTGCTGTGCCGCTAAAAAGAAACTTGACAAAAACAGTCTCCATACATATGCAAATACAAGCTGCTAAAAATATCTACACACTGGTCCGCAAAGAAAAGCACGACGAATTAATATGCTGAGTGCACGCACGCAGAGCACCGCCTTATATTTATTCATGTGATCACGGGGAGCCCACGCTATAGGAGCAATTCACATGTAATCTAAATGGAATGAATTAGACCGCCTCCTGGATATATAGTGTGGCACATTCCCCAAAAGGCAATTTCGCCATTCAATTTGCAGCCCACAATAGCTCAAGTGAAAGCCAGGTTAATGTCTTGTTGGTGTTAGTGCCCCAAGCAATAATCCCCCCCCCCCTCGGGCTATAAGGCACGACGGCCCGGCAGAATGAGCGATGAGCTGAGGATCCCAGAGAGATGGAGTTGGTTGGACTACTTTTCCACGCAGCGGTGGGGAGTGTGTCTGTCTGCGTGAGTGTTCCGAGGTGTGCTGCCTAATGAGTTGTGATTGCCTGACTCCCTTTCTCCGCCATCGCCACAGGCCTGATCGCTGTCACTCGAATGGGATGACAGCGTCCTCCTCACATCCCCTCACTCAGAGCGGTGGTGTATGTATATATATAGATATATATCTTGGTTCAGCGGGCAGGAATTCCAGGAACTCACACAAGAGACAGACCTGCGTCCTGACCTTTGACCCTCCTGCTCCTTCTGCTCTCCTCTGACCTACATTAAGACTCCAACGGCTCTCTGAAATCTCTCTGAAATGGTTGCCACCACAGTGAGGCCACTGAGGCCACAAATACACGCAGGCCGTCATGTTTAGGAAATGATAAAAGAGGGCAGCAGGCCCTTTTTATGGTTTTATTACGGCCAGAGTACAATCGAAGTTACCCCACCTGAATATTAGTCATTGTGTCACCGTCAAAGAAAACTCAGGGGCACAGGGGACAAAAAAGCTTAGTCACTGTCTGCACACAGTCTCTGGGAATCAGCCCGGTGACGTTTGGGTGCAGGTGCAGCTCTGTGCACACAGAGTATTTCAGGAGGCGCTGCAGCGCTGAACTGTTTAATGAAGAGTTGACCTTTTATTTATCGTTTGGCTTAGTTCACTTACCTGAGTAAATACATGAAGTAGTTTTAACAACACTTTCTACTTTGACTTGCTTCAGGATCCCAGATGAAATGAAGAAGCCTGTCTTGAATAATCGTGTTCCTCAGACAGACAAATCAGCAGTTAACTAGTAAAACTACTTTTGAAGTATTTATAGTACAAGGTAAAAAAAAAAAAAAAAGAAAAGAAAGAAAAAACACATTACCTCATGAGAGAATCAGATTCATGTAAATACCAGGAGCCATGAATAAATGATGATTATTGATCTACCTGGAATTTTACACAGCAAATGTGATATTCAGACAGTTTTGTTTCTTAATGGATACAAATACACACTGCTGGTTTTATCCTACTAGTATAATGAAACATGAACATTACTATATTATGGGATGGCTCTTTACTCTATAATTTGCAAACACATCTTAGTCTCACTGAGGCGGCACCTGAGGATATTTAAACATTACGTGTGTGTGAGTGTGTGTGTGTGTGCACGTGAGTAGAGGAAATAACAAATCATCTGGGTTTAAGAGAGATTAAACAGCATTAGAGCACATGCACACACACACACACACACACACAGCGGCTCTGCTCTATTCAATTCACATACAGTGCGCACACGAGCGCGTCCATTTTCTAGAATGAAACCCTCCTCGGCTGGCGACAGCTCAGCACCAGCCTTTCGGCCATCGTGGCGTCTGATTGGCCGGCCCTGCACTGGCCCTCCAGGGACCCGTGGGGTTGTGAAGACGAGGTGGCTGCTAAGAGACTGAGTCACAACATGCAATGCTCCGAGCGCACAACATCTCCCAGGCACAGCGGAGACAGTTACGTAAAGACAGGCGGAGAGAGAGACTCAGGACAAACACTTCACCCGGAGTCCAGTTCAAATCCTGTCTTTGTCTGTTTTGATATTGAATTGGTTCACGACGCCTCCATCAGCCTCTTCTGAATAAAAACTGCTTCTGCTGAAAAGCGCTAACCCTGAGGCACGAATTGACAAGTGAATGAAATAAATCAATCATCCTCTAAATAAGTCCATTTGCAAAGAACAGACTGGAAATTCGTTTTTGACCCTAGAAAAAGAAAATGTACAAATAGCTGACAGACTAATTTAAGCTGGCTTATCAAATCTTTGAAAGAGTTATATATAGACACACACACAGATATAGGAGTTAACATTTAAACCCTATACTGTGGGTTCCCTGCAGACACTGTGCGGTCAATAAAACCAGGTGGCAACAGACTTTTTAATTTCTTGGCTGAGCACTCTAATTGTTGCGGAGCAGCTTCCATTAGAGGTTCTGTTCATCCGCTGTGTCGGAGCAGGCGCTGTTATTAACATAATCTTCATTTGACTCACAGAAGTACAAATATGCTTTCTGAAACGTGTTTTTATAGTTTGTCCTCAACAGCTAACAGCCTAAATCAAAACATTTATGTATAGTTCATGAAGATGCATGTTGTCAAGCTGGCTCCAACTCTTTATCTATACTATAAATACGACAAATTAGCTCGATCATTTCAGCTAATGAGCTCCTCTCTGCTCGGACCGTTTCAAGGCCTGAACCAGGATTTAGTTTTGATATGTAAAGATCTATATAGAAAGCTATTTTTGGAGTCTGTGTGTCCTAATTGAGTTTATCTTAATGGGGTTTTGTGCAATCTTCATCGAGCTCAATGACTGGGATGTAATGAGAAAAGAATCAAATGAGGGCTAAACATTAACACACACACAGGCTCTCTGTCTTTCTCTCTGGCGTTTCCGATTCCTCCCTCCATCCAAACAAGCCTGTCGGGGCTGCAATTATGGGAAGGAAACCATGTATTTATAGCCAGCCGAGGATCAACGACAGAACAACTAGTTGTGTGGCACGGGAGGCGGTTATATTTAACATGCTGTGATGTCAACACGTGGCTGGTACGTTTCCATGGTTTCCCCTGCGAGACAGGGCGGGCACTTCCTTATCAGCGCGGCACAGAGACAGATGAGGTGGTAAGAGAGAGACACAGACAGAAAGATGGACAGCCCGGCTGAAAGGGCACAGTAATATATAGATCGTTTATTTTTAGTTGGGTTTAAAAAGGGAAGCATAACAGGAGTACGCCATTCACTGACCTCGGAGACACTACCTGAGCGAGCTGCCCGTCACCTGCAGGAGAATATAGTGCCACAAACTCTGCTTTCTTTCCTCCCTCACTCCTCGCAGGTCCTCTCCTCCTCCCTCCCACTCGCTCCCACCCCGTCTCTCCCCTGTCCTCTAAGGTTATCTGAGATGCTATCTGCTGTCTGATAAAGGTTAAAGAGGTTTCTCGCTGGCAGCACCTTCAGTCTCCAGCCTGCTCGGCATCTCGCCGCTTCTATTGCGTTAATCCCCTGCGTCATCGCCGCCCTGCAGACGCCGGAGTCTGGGAAATATTTTTTAAAAACCTGCATGAGACTTGTCATCTGGCTTGTCGTTGATGTTTGGATTTGATGGAAGCAAAAAAGTCTCCACAGATTTCGTCGATGGCTCGTGATCAATACGAAATGATGCTGAAAACTAATTTCCCCCAGTGACAAGTCGTGTAAAACTTGAATGGCGATGCCTGCTGCTGCTGCATCTATTCCCTACTCTGGAAAAAGCCAAAACACACACACCGTGTACGCAGAGTAAATTATGATGATGGGAGTGGACAATGTTGGTACACACACATTCTACTGAGGCCTCAAACACCACAAAGCATTTAATATTTGCCCCTGTGTGCAAGTCACCCCCCCCCGACATTTAACAGGCCTACAGTAGGTGTCAGGGCTCATGTCATGCCTGCACATTATATATCCTGTAACGCTGCAGTGGCAGATCCCCGACACCCCGAGCCGAGGCGGCGTTATCTACAATAGCACAGGGGGTTGTGTGGATTTAGCCGGAATGGGCAATAAACCGGGCGAGGGAAGCCGAGAGAGAGGGAGGCAGAGAGAGCTTTAGAAAGAGGGGGAGAGGAATAAAAAAATGTTGCGATTAGCTAAAGCTCCTTAAACGAACTGGTTTCATTAGCAAGATGCTACAGAGGATGAGGGGCATCACGGCTGAAGACGCTCGAGGTGCCACAGCAGCAGGGGTTTAGGAATCATAGTGACGCTGTGACCAGAAGAAAGAGAAGGCCGACACATTCAGAAAGTGACAATATCATATATTCTATTGTGAGAACCATTTTTGTCCACTTCAATTATTAATAGACACAAAATGTAAACTGAAATTCCACCACAACACTGTTTTATGACTTAACAATGGTTGATTCAATAGATGTTGGCCAGAAAGTGACACAAGAATCTGAAAACATCACAGGCGGCGGTGGCAGCAGCGATGAGAACCCTTTTCCCCGCCCCTCGCTTTCAGGCGCTGCACTCCAGTTCTATCTATAATCTCCTGCTCAATCCGGGTGACATGGCTCTCGTACAGAATTACATCGCACAGGCTACTCAGGGTGCTCTCAGAGAGAAGATGAGAGGAGGGTGAGCACTCGTGTTTTCGTCATGAGAGAAAAAAGAAAAACAACGGTAAATGACAGAGATGAGACAGAAGGAATCAGGACAGGAGCACGGAGAGAGGACTGAGTGGACGTTGGAAAGCAGCCATGATGTGTAATTCACATCTATTTCCCAACAGCAGGCAAATGAATCATAAAAAAAAAGTCATCTCAGAATAGTTACCCCCATTATGTATGCATGTGCAGCTTTTTCTCCCTCTGTGAGACAAAGGGCACACATCAAGGGCGTTTTATTATCAAGCATGTGAGTCCCATGTGTGGCCGCTGCACAAAAATAGATCACAAGTCTTCGCCAGTGGAGTTTTGCCTCATCAAAGCGAATCTATTCTCCGCCAAAAAAAAAATGCTGATCCAAAAATAACGCGCTGTGGTCCGCGGAGAGCTGGAAATAAAGACATGAGGGAGGAAATTTGAATGAAAACAGTTGAGTGGCAGGGTGGGTTCATGAATAAGCCAGTAATGCATTCACAGGGATGATTGAGATATTCTGTGACCTTTGGGTTGACAGCGCATGCACGCAAGGAGGCAGGCGGGCGCAAGGCGACAAACACAAAAGACGACTTCAGCCCTCGGGAGCGTGCAGTCATGCTGCGTAATCAAATGTGTCCTTGGTCCAAAATGATAATATACTGCGTTTAACTGGAGACAGAGTGGCCTCGTCACACCACCACGGGGCGCTCGGTCAGGTGAGGTGGTTCGGCTCCTTCCGTTGGAGGGTTACCGCACACCGACCCAGGAGGAGACCCAGGGTGGACCCACAACGGCTCCGATTCCAAAAGGAAAAGAGGGAAACAGACTGCCGCGCGGCTGAGGTAAATCAGCACTTGGGTAAAGTGTGTATATATTTAACATGACACCAGCTATAGTTAGGATGGATGGTATGGATGGTAAACAACAATTAGGGTGCGTGGGCGGCAGTGGGAGTTCTTCATCTCCCAGCTCTTAGACGTCATTGAGCTCAACGGGTTACGTAAGGATGTTGTTATAGTCGGCGGATAATTGAGCTGATGAGGCTGACATTTGGAGCCTGGAGACGAGGGTGTGGTGGAAAGAGATGTAATTACTTTGTATGTTGCAGAGGAGGAAGATGAGGAAGAAGAGCCAGGGAGCTGGAGCCCAGTCTTGGCATCATCCACCACTGACACCTGGAGCCACAGCTCCTTGAACGGGGCTGGACAATATCTTACAGCAGAATCTTTCCCTCTCTAATATCAATATGAGCTCCCACAGTCGTGCTGAACATACCTTGACACTGATTCCATTATCTCCCTTTCGTAAATGATAACGTTAAACGGTCACTGATAAACCGTGCAAACAGTAAAATCTTGCATGAGCAGCAGCACACACAAACTGCAGACTCCTTCAGTTACTGATTTACTGGCACCACCCCCCATGACCGCACCGTATCATCGACGGTCTGCGGCTGAGTCAGCAGCAGCACTTTGGCAATCGCAGCGTTGGAAATCATACGGCAACAACAACAACAACGAGCCGCCCTTTGACCTCCAGCGTGACTCCACTGGGTTTCATGCTACGGCTCCGTTTCACCGTTGTGGAAGATTGTGGCCGATCTGCAGGCGTGACGATAAGGATTAAATTAAATTATAGGCAACGATACGGGAGTACCCCCCCCGCGTGTGTATGACGGACGCCTCACGTCAAATATACCGGAGGCTGAATAAATATGCAAGATGCTAATTCATACCAATGTGCACACACACAAATCCCATTTGCACTCATGCTATATGCGTTGATCAATTATGTGTGCGGAACGTGCAGAGCAACATTATCGTGCACGGCAACTGGAGCATGTGAATGCGCTTGTGCAGCTTTGTTTGCATAACCCCCCCCCACCACCAAGCCACACACACACTGAAATATACATTTATGTGTGCTGCAAGCCTTCAAATCGATTTGTTGTTCTGTGAAGTGTGAACTGCTCCAGGACACGAGCTTTCACTGCCTCTCACACAGGTGCACGGCGGAGTGTATGGAGTCACTGGTCGTGGTGAAAATGCAGGAGGGGATCTGTTGTGAGGCTTCATCAGTGAGCATCGCGCAGGTCAACGTCAAACTGAGAAAAAATGAAAAGGGTTTTCTTCTTCCCCTGTGTGGACTTAATATTTCAAATTAAATATAATCAATTTTTAACTGACTTGTTATATATCAGAATATTAGATACCTACACTGCTGACTAATTCACTTAATGTGCTGTGCATGTGTGTGGGTGAGAGAGAGAGAGAGAGAGAGAGAGAGAGAGAGATTATCCTTGAAGGGGCAGTGTGATGTGATCATAATGAAATGTGAAAACCACATTAAGTCACAAACCGCCCACAATCTTTTGCAGACTTGCATTAGCGTCACCAGAGGAGGCCGGACACACATGCGTGCACAAACTCACAAATAACAAAGTGCACCTTCTCCGAACTGCTTTTTAACTGCTACCAATCCATGCTTAAGAAATGCAATGTAAATCTAAGACAACGCTTCTCAAAAGATGTCTGGAGTGGAGTCGCTGTGTCTGTCATCGCCCTCTCTCCTCCTGAATGATGGTTTCGGTCTCTTCCTCCCTGTTGGCCTCTCCTCCGCTGCGTTCGCACAATAGGGCAGACGCAGACATGGCGCGGGAGGCGGATGCGAGAACTGAACACAGTCAGAACCAATTTTGATCATCTTCTCCTGCAGCCCCACTGACATCGCTCTCATCTCCCAACTGCTTCCAATCTCCAGCGCACGTCCAACCCCGCTCATGGTACAGGCTCCTTTTAAAATGTAATCTGTTACGGATTACTGAGCACCCGCTCGAGATTTGACCCAGCAATATAATCCTTTGTGTTGATCTAACATAATCTGATTTCTCTCAATTACTTTGTCTCCAAAATACATGGAATATGAGGCTAAATGAACAATGTACTCGCTGGAATCGCACTTGTGATCTCAAATTACTGCAACCTGTGTACAATGACGCACAATCTCAAGATAACACAATATTTTAATCTGCCAGTAAAATGTCAGTGTGATCTAATATTTTTTTTAACACTAACATACTAAAGTGACCAATGTAATAAACTCAGATTACTGTAATCTGAGTACATGCTTTGTGTTGTTCATATTACCTTCACACACACACACACACCACAGCCACCCACCATCTCTCCCCTGCAGTGATGTTGTTATTGTCCCTCCTGAACACGAGGGGGTTTCTCAGATTGGTTCTCCGCTGCCGCTGCTATCTGACGATCTGAATCGCTGCTCTTTATCTCCACAGGTTTGAGCTGAATCACAGGAAGACACAGTTCCACTTCTTACGTTATCAAAACTCTACGACATTCAAGGACACTGAAGATGGTTCCGCAGATATACGAGGGAGTAAACGTCGTTACGGTCCGATAAATGATGCCTGTTTTGGTTGAACTCCAGATGTTTAACATACGAATACTACTGAATGTCATTTTTATAACTTTGAAATGAACATTGTCTTTAAAACTGTATTATTCCTTCATTTTAATCATGTCCCCCTGAGTGTTGGAGCCCCTGTGTGCTGCAGATGCTGCTGGGAAACAGAGTGACTGATGGTGGCTCAAATCAGGGTCAAAGCTCACACACCCGGACTGATAGAGATGCTGACACACTCCGACACCTGAGAGTCTACTTCCAAAGCCTCCGGGCGTCTGCATGCTGTGCTGAGGTTCTTAAAAAAAATCTTAAAAATCTTAAAAGTTCACACTGCACAACATGGATCTAATTAAATGTTTGTGGATTGTACGGTGAATACACACACTGAAGAGCAAACGTCAACGTGTAGTGTGTGATGAAGTATTCTAACATTACTGGGATAATTCAACATCTTCAAAATAAATAAGTACACAAATGGCAGGATGTATAATTGTACCGTCTTGCAGAGGTTTTCTGCAGCTCAGGAACAAAACTGCCAAAACACAAAACACTGGATCTGAATTCCTTCACCAGCCCGAGGGAGGAGAGGAACATCAGCGGAGTATTTTTAGCCTTTCTCGACACTAGAAATAATATTTTTTCTCACACGTGAACACACGCGATGTGACTGCTCTTCTCGCCGGGGGCAGATCTTCAAGCATGAGCGTGGATGAGCTGACCCACGGCAGGAAAGCATGTTTTAAACAAATATAAAAACGGCCGCTGATCTCCGTCACGTTTTCTCGGCGCGGCGGCGCTCACGTGCACCGAGCGGTTTCATTCATCTGTCGGCAGCAGCCACGAGGCAGATAAATCCAGACCGACTAATGCTGCACATCTTTGGAGTACACTGGCAGTGACGACCTTCCCAGGTCTTCCAATCTATCGATCCCATCTTCAAACCAGATTCAGGCCAGATAGGAGTCTATCACAGTGCCCTCGTAATGCAATATGGGATGCATGTCCCTCATTTGTCATGGTAACCAGACTGAGATGAGTTAAATATAGAGGCTTCCGGTTTAGCGGAGGAGGGCTTTAAAGGTCTATTCTTAGATTTTAGAGCTGGTTTATGCACAGCAGCGCGCAAGCTGCCCTCTGTATCAGAGCACATGATGACGACGTTTCAGCATTTCTTTAAGTTTTGCTATAAATGCTAAAAGTACAGCGAAATAAAAACCCACGCTGCATCCATCTAAAAATACCACGTCCATATCGGGTCTGTTTTTACAGGAAGTAACTAGAAATAACTAAAAAATAAATAAATAATAAATCAATCAATAAATCAAATCAGTTAAACAATGGCAACTCATTGCTGTTTGGAAATAAATAAATAAATATAATTGCAAGTTTGTTTTGCTTGGCAATTTTAATAGGATCAGCCAACATTTTTATTGCGGCGCATCTGAGACGTGCAGGCAGACTGAAGCACGGTTACCAGCGCTGTGTGATGTCAAACATGAAACCTGGAAACAAAATTGGTTCCTGCGGAGGATTTCCTGTGTGATGGACTGACAGGAGACTAATGACCAATTACAGAGAAACTAGTCAGAATAGCAAGATCAACCATCGACACGCAGTGACAGGTGCTACACACCTACACACACCTACACAAGCAGCAGGGCTCAGGTGTTCCTGGGACTTGCTTACACACTTGCAATGTGCCTGACTGTCTCCCGTGCCAATGGCACACAACACACACACACACACACACACAAAGTAAGCAAAAAAACCCACACAGACTCATGCAGCCTGGAGGCAGGTTTAGTGCCCACACACCCATATGCATGCATGCAAACCTTACACACAGTGACACTGTCCCCTGGCCTTGGATGCCAAAGGAAGCGGTACGAGTGTGTGTGTGCTTGCGTGCGCGCGCGTGTGTGTGTGTGTGTGTGTGTGTGTGTGGACAGATGATATGCTTAAAACTGACACCACCCACACTCGCTCAGTGACAGCAGGTGTCATCACGAGTCCTGGACCTTTGTGAACTTGGATGCTGCACGGTAGAGGGGGAACAAAACAATTTGTCATGGTAACCTTTCCGCACATGCAGCCGCAGCAGAAAATATTTTTTCCATTTCCGTGGCGTGCATAATTTATCCACTGTGAGATATTAAACACCACAACAGTTTAAACACTGAATGATCACAAATCCAGTGGAGCCAACAGCATCAGTGAAAGTTCTAGTTTCTCCGTGCAGGGTCATGACCGCTAATTAAAAACAACTTTGAAATAATTCATGTCCGCGTGTGTCTTCATTTATGCACTGACCTTTGCAGTGGATTAAACAATTCGGAGAATCAAGGCAGCATTATGAGTGGCCCCTGTTTTATTTGATGAAATTGCATTTCATAACCATGCGTGGTGAGATGGCGAATTTAACCTCGAAGCAGCGTCGTGAGTCAGCGACCCCTTTTACACAGGCAGAGAGAGAGAGAGAGAGAGAGAGAGCCACTGTTCTTCCTCTTGCTTCACACACATCCACAGCAGCGTTGCATAATAACACCATCTCTTCGCTCTCTATTTTCAGGATGCCAGTCAGGGATGGCTGCCAACAAAAGGCTGAGCGCTTGAGTTTTGACTCAACTAAATGTCACGGCGTGCGACTGAATTCCTCTCCCAGCCGCGGCTGAACGAACGTGATAGGAAATGCCTCCTTTTCATACGTGTGCCGTCGCAGCACTTGACACGTCTCCTGCATTGTTCGGCAACAGAGGCTCGGTGTCACATTAGTTAAGGCGGGAGCTGCCGCTAGCCGGAGATCTGACATGCTGGTAATTAGTTTTCCTTGGCACAGCCGAGGCAGGTGGGGAGGAGAGTCTGAGAGTTGACAATAGCAGCTGTCGGAGTGCCAAGTACCTCCGCTTCTGCCCCGTCCTCTCCGCTTTTACTAGCTGTCCCAGTGAGACGCTGTCCCTTCCCATTCTCCCCCTCCTCGTCCCTGAGACTGATGATAAGGTGATGAACAAATTTCACAACTTCAGTCGGGGTATATATATATAGAGGTGTCCTGGTGGACCGGCGGGCTAACACACATACCATGTTACTGGGGCGTCGCAAAGCAATTTTAGCCGGGACAGAGACTGGTTTTGCCAAAATGACAGAAATAGAAGTCTGAGAAATGTAAGCAAGGTGTCACACGCCATTTCCACCCACCCAAAGGACCATGTCACACTCCTGTCAGAGATGTCTGTGGACAGCCAGTAGCTTGTCAACTCATTCGACCACTTTATATTTTTATTCTCAGAAAGAATGGAGCCTGGAGGGGAGACTGTAAAGCTGGAATATTCCCTCTGTGAAGATATAAATACACGCGTTTTATGAGGTGAAGCTGCGTGCTATTACAAACTTACTACCAGCTTTATTTCACATCCTGTTTTTGGCCGTAAAATAGTGGATAGCCCTGCAACAAGGGATCGTCTCCTGGAACACCAGGGGAATAAATTCCCCCTCGCCCAGCCTTCTCTGTGGCTGTTGATAAATTCACAATCACACACAACACAGTTCTTCATGTTGGATAAAACGTGAGGCGATGACGGACAAAGGGGGACGAAGGGATGATGGGGGAGAGACGTAGAAAAAGGTTGATCTATTTCTAGACTGGTAATCTGTCTAGAACACACAACCATCAGCGACGCCACATGTGTCTTTACATGTCACCGTGACACCATGGAGGCGCGCTCAGTGGTGGGGATGAGCTAGAGAGAGAAATAGATCGGAGAAATCAATGGACGCTGGAGCTTTTCTTAGCGTGGTCTCACTTCACAGACCTGCAGCACACATCATGGGGCGGCCCGAGTGTGTGTGTGTTTGTCGTGTCAAGACAAATAAGCGGATACTATAGCTGCAGCGTTATTGTTTGTACTATAGGCTTTGCTGTACTTATACCAGGCCTGTGTCTTCATGGAGGAAATCTGAGTGCACTGACATTAAAGGAGGGGGAGGGGGGGCAGGCAGTGGGTGGCCTGAGGTCGATGTGCGTGAGGGATGAACCCGTGACCCTTTGGTATTCTCACATCAAGAACATCATCGGTGGGACCTGGAGAGAATAAAGGCTAAGAATAAAATGTGGAGCGTCTCCCCTGTCGCATGGTCTGTGTGAAAAATAGAGCAAATGAACAGATTTAGACGCGGTTACGATCGACGATGCTCGCCTGATCTCATCCCGTCGATGTTTGCATTTCGAAGATCAAACTGATAAATGGACGACTGTAGAAGTAAGTCGATAAAGTATAAGTACAAAAGTAAATGTTTAAAAACTGGCCAGGAGCCTTGACAATAACTCTGTGACTGAAGGAGCCGAGGAGGCTGTGCTGGGTTGAATAGACTCATCTGAGACGTTTTCAAAGCAAGGATTCACAAAGGAAAAAAAACGACTGAGTAAACCTATAGATCCCTTAAGCAGCTTTCAAATAGCTGGCGGAAAAGCAAGGAACGTTAACAATAGGTGTTTTTCAAAAAGTGTTAAAGAGTTTTTCTAATTTAACGATCGTGACATCAGAAGCCTTCGTCCTGGACTGCCCCTAAATTTATCGAGTACCTTCACATTCATTACACCCCACTTCTTGGTTGGATCAGTCAGAATCACCAGACTCCTCCAAAACCATAATCCTCCTCCTCCTCCTCCTCCTCCTCTTCGTCTTCCAGGACAAGACTGGCTGTGTCCCCAAGAACCACAAGAGCAAACTCAATCCAAACCAATTTTCCCCAAACGGCTCAGTCGTTAGCCACCACAGATGTCAGGGCACGCTGCTCATTTGCATATGGTAATGAGGAAGATGATTAAAAGGGGAATAAATGAGGAGGCTGCCTGTTGCCGCCTGAATGTTTGTGTCAGCGGTGCGATTTTTGTCATCACCCCTCCAGAGCTGAAACTATTCTCTTTTGTGTTGGATAACAAGCGCCGGGTCTCCCTGGAGAGCTGAGCCTCTAGACTACAACTCCACAGATTAATGTTATTGTGGGAGCGTGTGTGTTTCATGTATGCGTATCTCCACTCGAGAGGAGGACTTCAGAGACAGAGCCGGGGGGTTTCCTCCGAGAGGCGTTGGGTTCCCGATGGATAGCCTAGAATATTCAGTGGAGAATCCCATGCTAGATGGAATTAAATTGATTTGGAAGCAGGCTGATGAGCAGAGCGCTGGTTCTGTGTTAGTCGCGACGGGTTTTGAGGCCAACAATCCTGACTTTCATTGATTTTGCCCGTCCTGTTGCAAATGTTTTGCAGGGGTTGAACGAGTTTAAGATTCAGTTCCTGAGAAAAGCCTGGAAACGCTCCTGGGCTGATGAGCACGAAGCATTTGAAAAAGAACCCTCTGAATATGGGACAGCAAATGAAAGTTGTTGCACTTATTCACGCTGTGCTTTATGATGACCCTGGCATTCAGACCGCGAATGAAAGCCTGCGTCCAAATACAGTCATACAGTCATTTTGTTCCCAGCTCTCTGCAGGGCATGCTGCCGCTCTGCCGTGATGAAAAGATAGTACCTTGGCAAATAACGCAGGGAGCTTCTTTTTCCGTCCCCGATGCCGTCACTGGATTATGAACGGCCTTTTCAACGCAGGCCTTTGTAAAGCATCAGCCCTAATGCAACATATTCATCCTTTGCTTTCAGCGGCATGCAGTCAGTTTTCCTTTTTTTGTTGGCCGTTTTTTTTTTTTTTTTTTTTTAATAATCTGTCAGGGTGAATCTCGGGTGACTGCGCTCGGCGTGAAGACAAAGCGGGGTTGACTTCTGTCTCTTTGAAGGGCGTTGTCGAGATTCGGCGAACGTGTCTCCCCTGGGAAGTATTTTTCAAAGTGGTTGTCCTTAACATTCGAAATTTGTAAGTGAATTAGCTGAAGGACATGACAGATGGGGGAGGAGGGGGGGCAAAGACCACTGTTCTGAGTCAACTTCCGTTGACAGAGGCTGTCGTGTTGTGCCGACTAACAAGCCGGAAGTAATATGTAATATAACACAATTTCTGCTGACAGCTCTTTTTGATTAGATGCAGAAATAAGTGCTGAAAATGTCCTAGCATCCAATCACAAGAATATAAATCATCTCCTACCACCTATCTCCTCATTCGTCAGATGACAAATTTGGCAGAGCGACTCTGACGCAACTGTAAAATTGAAGACGAAACAAAAATAGAACCCCCACTCTGACGCAACTGTAAAATTGAAGACGAAACAAAAATAGACCCCCCCCCCCCCGTTACAATCAGCTATCAAAATAAGTGGACTGTTTCCACGGCAACAGCACCACTCCCCGCCCTGACTGACAGCCGCTGGCGCCCCGACATGTGTCGCAGTATCACTTAAGAAGCGGTGCTTTCTGACTCTGTCCCACTTTCCTGCAGATCCGTGATTATATGCTGCCATTGTTTTCTGTCATCAAGCAAACAGTGAATCAGACAGACACACACACACACACACACACACACACACGAGAGCCGTACAGCAGTTTGTGGTGCTCTCTGTGCGTTTAGGTGTATTGACGCTTCTATCAATAGAACGCACCTCGGAGCACACACTCAGACACACATTCGGGAGTCTTTGCCACACCACAGACCCTCTGTCTGTCCAACTGATGTAATCACACTTTGATTACGGTTGCGACTCGCTGAATGGTTGGAAATTAGGTGCACAGGAGTACGTAATATACGCACATGATGACAAGCAGGAGAGATTGATGTTACTTTGCTCATTCTCCCAAGGCGCTAACAAACCGTGAAACCACAAACCCGTCGATGATGCATAGAAGCATCTTTGGTCAATGCTTCTCATTTTTGTTGGATAATGTTAAACATGGGACACAAGGTGAGAAAGTGGGAGACTGACACCCACACAGAGAGTTGAACCAGGTAAACGTCACTCCAGGCACCTGTTTGGTTCACACCCTGATGATGTGACTTCTTAACAGAAACGTTTGCCCACAAGCTTAAGTTACAGATCATTTAATTTTGGTGAAATTAAAGGAGCGCAGAGTTTACGTCTCCATGGAGACCAGGGAGCGGCTTTTGTGGTGAATGTGAGGAGTCAGTGATGGGAACGAGCTGCGGCCGCAACAACACCAGTGGGAAACATTTCGCTGACAGAGAGCTGGTCCAGTGCGCCACATCGCCCCTTTGTTCTAACAGGGCTCTCATGTTTATTCATGTTGGCATCATGGCCGAGAGGTCAACAGAGGTGTGTTTACAGAAATTCCCCGAATTCCCATAATGACACGAAGGATAAAGATGCTATCAAAATACAAGGGCGCTGCCAAGCCCGAGCCCACTGAGGTCTCTTCATATAATCACAAATTTACCAGAGTGAACATAAAATTGTACCAGCTCCATTTTCCTGCCGAGCCTTTGAAAAGCTTTGTTGGCGAATCTGGAACGCCGCATTTAAAACGCATTGTTTAGACACTCACACGACCTGTGGCTGACCCCGAACATTCAGGCTCCAACAACTGCTGATGTGACCTTTTGAGTTTTTAAGTTGACGAGGGCAGATCTGAAGCAGCATCACCTGGCGACACCCCCCACACCAACAGCACAATGGCTGACGGCTGTTTGGGACCAAATGTCACCGTCCCCTCGACAGCCAGGAAGCGCAGGTTCACGCTCACACTCGCTGAATGCAGTCGACACATCTGGCGAAACACGGCAGATGAGCGGTGACACGCACATGAGGAAGCATCTCTGATACGGACATCAGCCACCTTCTGGTCGCGCCACCTTTCTTCAAATGTCATGTGTGAAGTGCTCGCGTCCCAGGGACAATGAGGGGTATAGGGTTTCCTGGCAAGACTTAGCAGCACCCAAACTTAGACCTGACTCCCTAAGGATGTTGGTATGTGTGTGTGTGTGTGTGTGTGTGGATAGGAGATAGATGTGCACCAAACAGTAAAATTAGATTCTTACCAGCAGCCTTTGACAGCATGTTCCAGTAATATCCTTCTTGTGTGGAGGTAGAATACCAACAGTACACTACACACACACACGCCGACAGACACTTGAACCCGAGGTGGTATTTACTTCCGTGTGTCCTTTAAATCGGAATGCTGAGCATAACTGAGCTTCATTTACTAATCCAACTTGTTTGGTTGTTTTAATATTATATTAAATATGGTGGATAAATACAATAACGTTGGAAAATAATGGTGGAAACTTTTTTTATATAAAAGTTTAATTATCTCTAAGGATCTCTGGGTATCTTTAAAATCGTACCACTCAGTCAGTGTCACTCCTGGTAAACACAGTGACGGAAACCCTGGGAAACATACAAACTTGATTTATGTGTCGGGGCCGACGGCGTGACGGAGCTGATGCCATCTCATCTGACTGAAGCTCCAGCATGTCTACACCGCCACTAATGACCTATGGAAGAAAATGACACGATCCAGTCTTCTTCACGCCCCACGATCAATCATGTCCACCTCCAGAATACACGGGTGCTAATCAAACAGAGCGGGAGCCACCAGGAGGTTTCAGTCCCTGTTTACCTGCTCTGCAAAAGTTTATCCTGGATCAGAGACACAAATAATATAATTATACTTATCATGTATTTGTTATTGCAATACTTCAGCTGGCTGGTAAAACCTGCCAGTATTGACTCTAGTATATTCAACAAAGCTGCATCCTCTTGACAGGTATAATCTACAGAGGCCAAGGGAAATTATTTTGTTCTTAAAAATGGATGAATAAAGAAGATGTCACCCTGACCAAAGCAAATAATGGCTGTACTAAAAATAAAACGCCTTAATACAGAGTTCACCGTCATGTTTTCCTGGAAGATGATTGAAATAATGGCCGCAGGAGTGGTGCAGAGAGAGCGTGGGCATTCCTGTGTGCACTTCTGCTCTGGAGAGGAAGCTTGAAGCGGCGGTCCGGGAACACAAGAGCGGGCAAACAGGTTAATGTGACCGAGCTGACACTTAATTACCTGAAGCTCACAAAGCATCACACACCGAGGGCCTCACCCACGATGGGAAAAACAAACAGAGCCACGCCGAGGTAAAACAGACACACACAGGTCACCGCCACCGCTGCACGACAAGTCTCCATTAATACATCGCGTCTAATCCCGCCGCTGACACCTCCGCTCCGCACAAAGGATTAGGAAATCGCAGCAGATTTGCTCAAACTAATTCCAAAAGCATTTTTGCCAATTTCACGAGCTCGTCAAGCAAATTAATTATGTCGCTCTGTTCCCTCGGGGTGAAACACGCAGAGAAAAATTACCCCAAAATGAGGGTGTATTTAAGGACGATCTCTGTTTAAGCTGCCGAGCCCGGCAGGGAAGATTTATTCTGCGTCACATATTTTACAGTTTTCCGCGGGGCCTGCAGGTAAAGTGGCACTCGAGTGACAACAGCTACTTTCCAAAGCCATGTGGTATTCCATGAGAAGATGTTAAAAACATATCAGCTTAAATATAGCGCACTTACAGCTGCTGCAATTGAAAAGAGGCAGCACTCACCTGAAACCTTGCTGCTCTCATCTGCCTCCGTGCTGCTTGTGGAGGTTTTCTGTACGTCCTTTTAAAACAAAGAGAAACTTGTTTTTTGGTCATTGGGGAAGGACACTTGCATAGTCAAGAGACAATACAAGCAATACTCCTAGACATAATAAAACAAGTTTATACATGAGTTACGAAGAAAACTGACTATTTTGACGATTTCAATTTCTGATTATTCTTCTAAAACCCAACAAAAACAGCTTGTCAAACATGAATATAAATACTAGGCTTTTTGTTTGTTGTCTCATCTGAGGAGATTGTTTAAAGCTTACAGTCAGGGAAATAGACCAATCAATCACAAATAGAGACTGAAGGAGCTGGAAGTAATAAAACTGCGCACTGACATTTGTCAGAATAATGAAACTGTCCGACGTGTTGAATTGATTGCAGCAGATTCTCATGAGGCACTTGAGTTTACTTATCTGTTATTGTGCTTTATCACTCTCACTGGTTCTTATATGTCCTTCTTGTAATCCAAGAGAGAGACAGAGCGATAGCACACGTACTTTAAAGCTGCTGCAGTGTGACAGCGGTGGTGAGACAAAGGGGTAAGTTCCTGTCACTGGCGCTGCATACACGTGCGCTTAACAATAAAATACAATAATAAATATTCACCAGGCTCCATGATGGAAGGAATAAAGAAAGCGAGAAATTATTGACGGGCACAGTCAATTATTCCCTGTATGTTCTGGCCACGTTACTGAGTTTTGCTATGTACATGCACGTCCAATCAATCTTGACAACGGTCAATAATATTGGCTGCACCGATGAGTTGGGACCCCCCCAAAATCAAATTTTCAGGGCCCCACAAAAGCTAGGGCCGGCTCTGATAGTAGCCCAGGACTAAATCGATCGGAGAGTCGAGATACAATTTCTGATCCACAAGCTATGTTACATTAGAAACAAATTGAGACCACGACTGGAATAGAAATGGTCTCAATTACTGCACAGACAGCATCAGCCGCCCCCCGGCATTTTCATCAGGTTTGCTTTTTCTAATCCAGTCCATCGATACCGGGCAAGAACACATGCAGATGTTGTGTGAATAAACAACCGATGTCAAACGTGTTAAGAGCCTCCCAGGAAGTGATGGACAGCACATCTGGAGGCCGTGCTGCGGGCCCTGTCACAGGGGGTTATTGATCACAAGCGGACGTTAATAGTCACTGTTCGATAGCCGTGTTTACAACAATGAGAGGCACTTAGGAGGACACACACACACACGCATACACGTCTCCGCATGAGTGTGTTGGATACAGTACGGGAGGGGAGGAAATGAGACCAGGGGAAGGAGGAGTGGATGGAGACAAAAAGGGCGGAGGGAAGGATTGATTTTTGCCCTTCGTCTTCATCGTCTCATTCTTTACATCCCCTGGTGTCTCTTTCTGAGACCTTGATAAGTCATACATCAATCTGAAAAAAGAAAAACCCATAGAAGATATTTGTCCCCATCGGAAAAAAAAGGACGAGCGCAATCTGATGAATCGTCCTTCGCTGTGGAAGGTGGAGAGCAGGGGTTGGGCAAAGAGTGCGACAGTGACTAAAAATAACCCCGTGTGTAGGCTAAGTGTATGTGTTTGGTCTAATCAGAGCAAATCTCTCTTTTCTAACTGCAACACACACACACACAGATATATGTGAACAGCCTTATTAAAAGTCCCTCGCCCCCTCATGTGAGCGCTGATCGCACCGACTCTCCTTTGGTTGCTGCCCATGCGTCTCCTCCACAGGGCATTTCACTGCGCTATCTGGAACTAGAAGAGACAAGCCCCCACGTTCTGACTGGGGGCTGAGGCTCCCAGCTCAGACAGAATTAACCGACTCTCGCTCCCTCTTCCTCCGCCTCTCTCCCCCGACCACTTCCCTCCTTCAGCAGCCCTAAACCAAAACGCAATTCGCTATGCTCAGAGTCCAAAAAAAGAAAACTCTATAACTTATACCCACTGCTCTTATACACTCAGAGGTTTATGTAAGTGTGTGTGTGTGACAGAGAGAGAGCTTTAAGTGGCCCACTTGTGGAAGATTCAATGTGGCCCAAAAACAAAGTGGGTAGTGCTAGAGACGAGGTGCAATCTGTATGTGAGCCTCAAGTGGCCAAACGAATGAGGCCAAAACACATATGGGCCACCTTTGGTACACAGGCTGTATTCCTATGGCTCGGTTTTGGCCCAGATCTGGCAAACTGGTGCAGACTCCATCACTGTGCCATCACTGCACGCTGAATGCAGGAGATCTGGGCCAAAACGACCTTCGCTCTGCAGGAACTGGCCGGGAGAAAACTTTACTTCTTCAATTTTGGTTTGTATTGTGGTTTGGAATTGAATAGATAACGGCATAAAGCTCAAGACGCTGAGTCATACAGCTGCTTAAGGTATAATTTAAGATAAAGTTTATCTATTACAGCAGGTTAGAGCCATGGCCCCTCAAAATGTGTGCGTGTGAGAGGACGAGTGTACACAACCGAACCCAGGCCAGGCCTCAGTCCATGCCAGGAGCAGCACTGATAAAACATTCCCCCCTTGTAGACTCCGACATGCCACGACAGATGGTGTGACATTCAGCCTCTATCAACAGAGGGAAAACAGAGCGGCGCGCAGGAGGACAAGAGAGATAGTGATGGAGGAGAGAAAGAGAATCAGGTGAGAACAAGGAGCAAGTGTCATGGACGCTGAAAGAGAGGCTGGGAGCTGAGTCACAGCGCCACCATGTGGCCCATGTGGAACCCAGACCTTCCCTCTGGGTCTCTGCAGAGCCGGGCTGAGAAAGAGGCATGTCACTGGTTTTTCCACACAGTCAACAAAACGATTTTTGCCGTGCAGGGTGAATGCACAGCCCAGCTCCCATAGTAATTTCTCCAAAATACACACGCGCACAAATGCACGCAGATGCACACGCATGACCAAATCCCCACAGAGCTCTACCTGGCAACCGCATGCAAACAGGCTTTTATTTTCCTCTTCCCTCTGTCTCTCACAAAACAACTGCCGCGCCCGGATTGATATTGCTTTATGTATACCTGCATACACCCTGAGGCCCGTTAACAAAGCAACGTTGAAAAAGAAAGAACAAGAATCCTCCTGCTGTGGAGCAGAGCAGGAGGCAGAGCACCAGGAGCAATTCTGAGCCGCACAGATTAATCAGCATAAATTAAGCCAGCCACCCACCCCAGCCATGTTGAACTACTTTTTCTGTGTCTTCACATTAACATTTTTTTTGTTATACAATAATCCCTGTGTGGGTGGCTGGACCGGCTAAAGGCAGCGATCATGTGGCTTGCTTTGATTCCTCACTACAGGACCTGCGTCGGTTTGTTATCTGTCTGTCTGTCTCTGGAGGGGATTTATGTGCGAACTTAAATGTCTAGAAGGCAGCTCAAGTGTATTTTAAGGTATGGAAGGGGATTTTCCCTCCGTCTGAATCCATCGCTCCCCCTGAGTGGACGAACAAACTGCGGTTAATATGGTTTGAATTGGACTAATAGACCAAATTTCCATGTATATATTCATTGATTTAAGTCAGGGGCGCAGCGTGGCGGGAGTGCTTACGCCACAGGTGACACAGAGAAAGAGGAAAGGAGAGAGCGAGGTGTATGTGTCTCGGCGTTTGTTTTTGTGAGTTTCATAATTGTGGTGCACGAGCCTCATTAACATTTTAGCAGCAAGCCTGGCGGGGGAGGCAGGTTCACGAGATTGGCTAATGACAGAGATGAGATAATTTACAGTGAGGATGACGCGCGCATGCACACACACACACACACTGGCCAACACTGGAATTCATAAGGCAATGCAGGAGGAAAGACCAAACGAGAGCAATTAGTACAAACAGTACAGATCGCCCCTCCAATATTTTCTCACATCACTTAGTATCTGACAGGGTTTGCAGGGTGAGAAATACTGTACTGTCTCCAGTGTGGTGGGTTGAAGCTTGGAGATGCTCTGAACAAATGAGAAATATATTTATCCATTTAAAAAAAAGAACAAAAATAAATTAAACAGTATTTTCCGCTGGACATTTTCAGTGGAAACCTGCTAGAAGCCCATTAATCATCCTCCTCTCAGAGCAAACTCTGACCGATGAAGGAAAAGGTGAATGAAAAAGAAGAGAACAGGCTCAAAGGACGAGGAGACAGGCGGTGTGAGTGTGGACAATGAGGGACAGCACTGACATTGTGTCCAAGGCTGCTCCAGCTGCCAGAGAATAACTTGTCCTTGCAGCTCAACAAAAAACTCTTTTACGACAAATTAAATTGTCGGAATTTCAGAAGCAAAGAGATGACGTGAATGAACCGCAGCATGGACATGAAGGCACTTTATGTTCACTGCATGGATGAAAGCAGCTACTGAGACACAAACGTCTCTAATTTGAGGTATCTATCCATGTGCTTTGACGTGATAGATTCAGCGGCTGATTCAGAAAAGCTGAAACTGCCGCATGGACGGGGTGAGTTAGGGGGACTGAAAAAACTCGGGTGACACATCTGAGGTGTGAACAAGTTGAGGAAGGAGCCAAACTCCAGGCTGCTGCAGGAACGGTCTCCTGAAGGACGTTTTAACCACGGGCTCCCTGACAGACCGTGGCAGCTCCTTTTCTATTCCTGGAAGGAGTGCAATTACTCTGATGGACGAATGAGGGGAAAAAATGGAAAGGAAAGAAAGGACTGTTTGTTCTGCTTAGAAATGGAGTAGTAAAAAAAATAAAAACGCTTTAGGTGGGTGACTGATGTAAAGCATTTGTTCTTCTCTGAATGTATAGACAACGCAAGTGGTCGGTGAGTCCATTTCTTTGTGAGACGGAGGCTTGAGGACTCAAACACTGGCGTTCATTTTCATACGAACGTTGCAAACACAGAAATTAGTTCAATTAAACCCACGCCCCCACCTCCAGCAGTAAAGCCTGCGGATGGTCAGAAGGCTCGGTTGTTTACAAGCATCTGTTTGGACCTGAGAGCCACATCATTTGCATGATTATGAACAGCAGATACGGTTGTCAAGGGAAACTGACTGGTGGGACGTGAGAGCGCCGCAGTGTTCACCGCCGCCGGCTTTGAACAAGGCATCCCAGCAGGGACGGAGGTGGGGAAGCCTGGTTTAATCCACATAAATAAGTGCATTAAAGTCGAGAATCTGTGACCCGCCGTCACTCACGCTCGCGTGTTCGCACCTCGAGGGACTGGAGCTGATTAATGCTGCATGATGTCAAAGGTGAGAGGTTTACGAGTCGAGTGAATGAAGCAGCGGCTTTTTACATCACATGACTGACGATTCCTTGTTAACACCGAACGATATAAGCACTCGTAAGCTGATCTGACCGCACAGCGGAGGAAACATGATGCACACAGAACCAAAAATGAAATTTGCTTGCTCACATATAAACTGGAGAGAATGTTTTGATAGTGAAAGTTTCCTCTGTAGACGGGACTTTAAACTGCTGCTGGTTGAACGTTAATTACCTGTCGCACCGAAGCAATCAGCAGAGAACGAGAGGGCAGACAGCGGTTGTGTGAGTAATCGAGGGCGAGTGCAGTGCGAAGGTCTCCACACATCATGTCCTCCATACGCACCATCAGCTGGACGTGTGTGCAGTGCACGTGGTGGAATACTGTTGGATAAACTCCCCCACAACTCCCAGAGGATGTACTGTCCTGACTCAACACACACAAAACGTCTGCCAACAGATCCACAATGGCATTGAATCAAAACTACAGAATAAGAAGTACTCTGGAAGACAGGGTTTTTGTTCACAACAGGAAATGAGTTTTCTTACATACGAATCTTTGTGTACTGCTGCCTGCAGACATGAGGGGGGGGGGGGGCTGTGTGTGAATACATGTTTAACATATTATTACACTGAGCTGTATGTTTTTGTCCCTGAGCAGTTTCTCTGTGTCATGTGCTGTTTCTATCACAGCTGCTGACAATTCTTCAATATTGTCCTTCTGCCTCAGCGGACACGTTTTTTTTTTCAGAAGCACACTGTAACGTCGGATTCGTGTCGATACGGGCGCAGAGGCATTTATGACTGACTTTGATCCAGATCCACGGTGACAGGTTGACACGTTTCTTCTGGGAGAGCTCACAGAACTAAACAAAAGTCTCGGGATGAAAAACAGAACAAATTTAGATCTTGTGCGCGGGAGCGAGCGCGGACGGTTTCTGACAGGGACGCCACAGAGGGTAAAGACGAAAGGCTCTGTCACCAACAGCTGCAGGCCGCCTGAAAGACACAGCATTTATTCATGTAATGGTCCACCTTATCGTCAAGAGGCAGGAGGATTGTTTTGTCTGCTGATGTTCTGTCACTTTCCCATTTCTCCGTCAAACACGCCCTAATAAGGCCCCGAGGCTGTATGAGTCATCCTTCATCGCAGATAATTTAACAAAGATCAATCTTCCTCTTTTGTCACCGGCACTTTCGGAGAAGAGTAGGTCCGATCAGCTGCACCGCTTCTGTCCCGGATGCTCGTCGTCTGAGCCGCCGTGCGTGCAATGATGACACGTGACATGGCTGACATTTACCATCCACACACAAGCATCAGGATCTGTCTGACGTTTTCCATGTGCCGCATGCATGTGCACACCCCGACAGTGTGCGTGAGCTTGGAAGCAAAAGTAAAAGCCGTGAGGAGGACTCCCAGCTGACAGAGTGATGTGCCTGTGTGAACAATGGGTGACAAATAGCTGAGGGCCCGTGTGTCCAGCAGCAGGTGATGGCTGCTGGTGGCAGGGGGGGACAGGCTCATATCGTCCTTGGCTCTCTCGCCGCATCGATCTCCCTCCATCTTATTTAGCTCCTGCCAAAACTCACAGCTCTGCATTGACTCAAGCTTATTACACTTCATCTTTGTCCAGGCAGAGGCCGCAGCCGCTGTCAACTCAGAGACGAGCGCTAATTTGCTGTCTGCTGCTGAAGTCAGGGAACTAGTCAAAGAGTTTGAGCCTTCAACAGGAGCCAGAAGCATAACCCTCCAGGCATCTATCATAACTTTATGGATACTTACAGCGCCGTCAGGGTGCCATTCGTTTGCCAACAGGTGGCTGCGGAGGGTGCATCACTCTCACATTGATGTTCCCATACTGTGACTGTGGAGCTCGATAGAATAGTAATTTGAAACACACCAGGATATCAGTGTGGCCCAATATCACTGCACTCAGGATATTACAGCCATAAAGAAAATAAGAAATAAGGTTGTCTTCCCATTATTGGAAATGGTCTCAGAAGGGATTTCCGCTTTATTGGACGTCATATGTGAAGGAAAGGTCGGAGGCGCTCGGAGGTCAAAGGCACAAACAGTAACCAAGACAGCAGCCAATAAAAACACGAGGGGAGCTGCTGTTGTATCAGCAACATCCAGCCATCACAAACCAGCCACTTAATAAATTACATTTTAAAATAACCTAACGTGGAAGCAAGAGCAGTTTAGTAGATCAGAAAATAAGTTCTTACTTCTAAAGGTGATGATGGAGGAGAATGTTTTTCATTTTCTGGACTCTCTCCCTGGATTTTACAGGTTCGTCTGTCCGTCCATGTCCTTGACACAGTTAGAGGACTGTCTGCAGCAAATCCCAACTGTGGACACTGTCTCACCCAATGTCTCACCCACTGTCTCACTCACGGAACAAAAACTGAAGTGTGACACCCAGAATGCCAGAGATCTGAAGCCAGTCACTGGAATCAAAAGAATCCTTATTTAGTGCTAACAGAAAGAAGCGCTCACCGTTCTGACGTCATAAGGACACAGGACACAGAGTGAAGGCCACAGGTTCGAGTCCTCGCTGCTGCCATGGGGAACAATTAGCTCTCGGCTAACTGGCTTAATTGCTACGTTAGCACTGTTAGCATCCTCGCTAGCTGCCACAGGTGGAGGTGCAGGTCCTCCTTCTCCTCCTCCTCATCTCCAGCCCCTGGTGGTGCCGGTCAGTGACACCCACCCTGTTGTTGTTCCACTTTCACCCTGGTCCGAGACCGTCCGGGTCTCATTTCCATAGAAATCGCGGAATTGTAAACAGGAAGTAACAAGGTCAACAGTTCAATGGGTGCGCTGCTCTCATTGGCTACTTCAGGTCACCTGTGCTGTTTACTGGATTTTAATTGGTCTAAAGGTGATTGCTCTATTTATGTTATAAATATATGTAATACTTACAACAGTGAATAATCACGTCTTTAAAAGCAATCACCTTTAGACCAGTTATATATATACATATATATATATATAAAACACACACACACACACACACACACACACACCTGCCTGAGCCTGCTGGGTCAATGGTAGCACACATCCAGTGCTCGGTCTCTGCATAGAGGCGGGATGGAGGACGAAGACAGAAATAGATGTGGCTCAAACATCCCTCAGTTCCTCGCCTCGATGTGACTAATGAGCCAGTTTTGCAGAGGGGGTCCACTCCCCGAGGACACACAGGGTAACGTCAGTAACCCCGTCTCATTGCCCCAGTTTTTCCTCATGGCGGTTTGACCGTCTCAGGTCTGGAAATGGAACACTGGCACAAACACGTGTCACCATGGCCCGTTGTTACGGTGAGATTAGAAAACGTTTGTTGACCTGAAACTTTCAGGAGTGGCTTCAATCGCCTGTCCTCAAAATGTACCTTCCCTGTCTTCATTCCGTCATCTGACCTTTGCCCCCTCTGCTCTGACGCAGCAGCTCAGGGGCTGTAACTGATCACACCTGCAGCCTGACACCGTCATTCAGGATAAGAACCGTGTGACACTGAGGTATAACTGTGACGTGTGTGTAGGTCAGACTGCGCTGGGACAGAAGGGTATTGCACGCGAGGGCTTGTGTGTGACCGTGTGCAGTGTCACCAGGTTAATGTGACCACCTGAGCCCTCTCTGGGCTCTTTCCCCCTCAGTGAAGGTCACAGCAAACACAACGTGACCTCCCCTCACCCCCAACTCCCCCTTCATTTCTCTCTCCTCAAAAAAAGCAAAGCGTGGAGTAAAGAGTGAAGCAAAATAGAAGCAAATGTTTATTTTTGCTGTTATATTTTAGGGTTATTATTACATAAACTTACTTTCACATAGACAACTTAATAATACTACTAAGTAATATTTGTATATACAATACAGATATGGATGAATTGTAATACCTTCTATACTAACTTGTGAACCCAAGTGGCAGGAAATGTTTTTGGAGAGGAAGAAATAACGAAAGAAAGAGTAGGATGCAGAAAATAAGATATTTGGAGTTTGCCCCCCTCCCTTATATTCTGTTAAACTCATCCTGTCTGCCTGTAATCCACAAGATGGCTGCCATGTCAAACTTTCTGCTGCCCCCTACTGTACAGGGAAATGATGTATCACACCATAACTCCCTCCACCACAGCAACACTTAGTCCTGAGTTCTAAGTCTTTCGTCGCCCATTTACAAAACTAGCGTGTGTTTTAATGCTAATCATCCAGGGGGCTGATTACCCACCTACACACCCACACATTCCTGTTGGAAAGTCCTTTGAAGCTCCACTTGGGAGCGGAAAATACTCAAACATTCACACTTCACTCGGCCACTTCTCACAACAAAGGCTGAATTTCCTCTGTTGTTTTGGCTCATGTGAGGAACCTCTCTGTTCCCTAATCTGACTCCTCCAGCGGGTGCGTCCTGAAGTTCACACCAAAACACACACAAGTGCAGACAGAGCGGCTGAGGAGAAGATTACTGTACCTCGTAATTCCATCCACACACACACTGAAGTCTGACATTTATCCTTGTTGTGTGTTCACACTTTAAGTAGGGCTCATACACACAAACAAAAACACACACCAAATTCTTTTAACAGCTTCAATTAGAACGGAAGCTGCGTCCAGAGGCCCCGGCGGAGCCAAATCCCAGCTCTTGGCTGCCTGCCCTGTCTCTTCATGTGAAGCCAAGTGCCCAAATTTCCTCCGAGCATGCAGAGTACATCTCTGTTGAAGTGGGGACAGACAGCGACTCTCTGGAAAGACATCAATAACACACACAACAACAATCCCTTTGGAGGGCGAGGCAGCCATCCTTTTCATCCTGCTCTCCACAGAGGGGTCAGAGGTCAGCTTGGTGACTCAGTGTGACGAGCGCCCAGGGGGAACTCAGGCAGGAGGAGGTGGAGACGCTGCACATGAGGTTTGGTTGAGCCAGGAGCTTTTTGGCTCATCCGGACAAACCCAGTCGAGAAGAGAGTCGACACCATCGAGATGGGAATGACACTCAGGAGAGCCCACACCTCCGACAAGGCCCAGCAGTCCTCTCACAAATTAAACTCACTAGATCCAGGTTATTTTTCGCAGAGCTGCACTGAATAGCATGTCCTCTAAATACCAGGCACCAAACCATGGTCATTTAAAACTGGTTTCAGCTCCAGTCAGGCAGGTCTCTATTCTGTCCACTCCAGTTTCCTCCCGCAGTCCAAACACATGCAGATTAGGGTTAAAGGGCAGGAGGAGATGTCACAGTGTCTGCAGGTGTGAATGGTTGTGTCTTTATGTCCTAGAATACACCGGAAACTCCACCTCTAAACCTCTAACCCCTATGTGCTGTGGTTATTCATTTATGGACAAGTGACTTGAAATGGAAATGGGTTGGTAGCAATTAAAGGGAATTCACTGGAAGGAAAACATCTGACAAATTGATTTGTTTCTCCAATAAACAGCGAACGCTGCTGCAGCCACCGATTCAATAATGCAGGCCCTGGAATAAAGCGGTGGCAGATAAAACTCAGGCTCCAGAGTAATTCATCATTTGCTTCAAATGACCAGATAGGGAAAGAAGTGAATACGACACTGCGGCAAACACAAGGGCATCGATCCTGTGGCAGTCCACAGGGGATCCGTTAATCAGCCAGCAGCCATCCTGTCCAACACACAGCTGGGTGTAATGCTGAGCATCATTGGGACCACAGGGTGAGTGGTTTATAGACGGACAGAGGGTGAAAAGCTCATGAGTCACACACCAGCAGCAGCCATTTCTCCCAGCTATCAGCCTCTGAATCAGAGCTGAGACTCAAAGAGAGGAGATAAGAGCTCTGTGGAGAGTTCCCTCCCTTAAAAAGACATGAGCGCATAGCACATAGCTCAAAGAACCACCTTATAAGGAAACTGCTGTTTGAAGAATCGTTCAGTGACAGTGATTACCTTTAACTGCGGAGGGTTTTAATCTTATCGTACCATCACATGGATCTGAACCCAGACCACCTGCTGCTCCTCCTGTCAGACTCAGTGAGGGTTCTTCTCCTGACCTGTAAACCCATGGCAGGGCTGTTTTTTGGAATGTGCTGCCCTCATGTGGCAGCTTTGAATATTACTCCTGGCCTGTATGAACGTCAAACTGCAGCAGTGAGAATGTGGCTATTTAAAGGGTTTTTAAATCACAAAAGCTTCACATGTATGTCAAGATAGAGCATTCAAAACTTTAATTATAGCCACCAATTAGTGAGTCATTTTACTCACTTTAAACAGTATGAATCAATATCAAATAGTTGGTGTGGAATCCACACTTATGTATGAACAAAGACACGTGGGCAGTTTGATATGTTTCAAACTCGTTTACTGAAGTCAATCATTATTCTTACAGAATAAATACAAGTGTCACCTCAATCAACAGTTTGAACTTTGACCTTCTCAATGACAGTCAAACGGACATTAAATGTCACCTCATGTCAGTCACCTGAAGACTGATCTCCTCGGTCTCCAGCTTCCTGCTCGCAGCGGGGTCACATGGCCCGGGCAGAGGGGGGAGGGTGGAGGAGGAAGAGGAGGATCTGGAAAACTCTCAGACAACAGTGACTGTGGAAGGCAACACATTTCTGTACCACAACGATACCTGCCCGAGGTTACCTGGATTTTTCACAATCCGTGTCCGGAGCAGAGCTCGGGTGCGTTTGGTTCGTTCCCCGCGAGGCTCAGGAGCGCTCCCTTAGCGGGGCGGGCAGCGTCCAGTGCACCGCTGTGAGACAAATAAAGCCCAACCATGAATCGTGCTTCAATTCAAACCACATCACATGACCTGGGCAACATGAGAAACATACATCACACCTCCATGTCTGTCCTACGTAAGTGTCAGTGGGTCTAAGGAGGCTGGGCCAGTTCCATGAAGACTGGTGTCTTCCTCTGGGGGATGGGGGGGGACTGGCGGCTGAGGGGCGCCCCCTAGCGGCAGCGTCCAGTGCGCCGCTGTGAGACAAATAAAGCCCAACCATGAAACACGACACAAACATGACATACTCATCACGCCTTCATGTGTAAGTATCGGTAAGTATCAGTGGGTCTAAGGAGGTAGGATCAGTTCCACGCAGATCGGTTCGTCCCGGGTGCGTTTGGTGCGTTCCTCCGGGGCTCAGGAGCGCTCCCTAGCGGGCGGGCAGCGTCCGGCAGTGCGTCGCTGTGAGACAAATAAAAGCCCAACCATGAAAAACGTGACTCATCAAGCACAAACATGACCTGGGCAACATCATACACAAACATGGTTCACACCTTCTCGTCTGTCCGAGTGAGTGTCACTAGTGGACAGGAGGATGGACCGGCTACACGAGGCCACGTAGGCCGTTCGATCCCGGTCACCAGCTCGGTTCAAACACTTCCTCAAAGTCCCGGAGCTGGAAGTCAATACACGCCTCATACGCCGAGTCCAGAGCCGCGTACACACTCCTGGGGGACAGGGGCTCGCTGTACAGATGGGCCCATGTCTCCGTGGAGGCCGGAGATGAGTAGATGCCTGTGGTCGTCGTGTCTTCTTCCGCGTCACTCATCAGGAACTGGGTGGTGTTCGCCGGCGCCATTGTTCCCGGGTGTCGGTGGGTGTAGGCCGCGGCGGTTCTCTGCTCGAACAGCGACCTTTCCTGCTCCTCCTTCTGCACGTCGAACCTCAGGGCCCGGGCGAGTTTCACCAGCTGGGCCCGCTTCTGCTCCCGGTGGAGGTGTTTGCGGATGGAGGCCCGGGTCGGTTTGAAGGCCTCGTCCGCCTTGAGCTGCCTCCACCTCGGCTTGGATGCGACTCTCACGGCCCCACGGAGCAGACAGTCGGGTTTCACGTGTTTCGGTTTGCTCTCCATTTTGTCTAAGCACATATCCGACCGATACAAAAACGGTACGCAGGAAAAAATTACGAATTTCTTCTCGTGGGAAATGTCCCGTTCAACTTCCTCTATCTATTTAAAAAGTTTCGTTAAGTTAATAAAAAAGTAAAGCTCTAGAACTACAATAGTTTTAAACTGAACAAACTATGATAATTGTTGGTGAATAAGCGGAGCTCGGCCTGCACGTCTATGACCTGGCGGATTCTGGACTAAAGTACGCAACTAACGTTACAGGCACGTTGCCTTGTATAACCACAAAACTCCCACAATGCTTTGATTCCGGAAGCGGGCTCCTCGGCCTGCCTGTGATCGTGTTCCCCGGTGAAGCTGCCCTCTAGCGGCGCGGGGTGGGACCCCCAATAATAGAATATACATTGAATTCAATTATTTTTTCATGTCGCAGAAACAGATTTTGATCATTTGATTTCATTAGTAATTTTTCTTATTTACATTATATTTTTTAATGCAAAATTTCTAATGCAAAAACTTCGAGTCATCAAAGGATTTGAACACTTAAAATGCAGCAGAAGAAATCCAAAACAAACAGAAAATTAAATCCACATTTGGGATTTATGCTCTTGCGCTTTTTAAAGATTTATAATTGCATTTGATTTAAATTTTCTAATTTAGATGGGGACTCATTCCTAACCCCGAAGTCTATGACTGACACCACAGTCTGTGTGGTATCAGGGAAAACCTCAAATGATATATTAAAGGAAATGAAGTAATTTTTTTCCAGCGGTGGTAGATGGTATCTCCAAGGAAATTAATGGTTGGTGCAAGTGACACTTAAAAAAGTTGTGCAGTTGTATAACTTGCCACCAGAGGTCGTACATGAGTCGCAGGCCGTTCTTTGGATGGCGGTGGATATTTTTAATTCGCGTGTTCTCTTAAAGGGTCTCTGAACAAGTCATATCGCCTGATTTATTGAAATAGTTCAGAAAAGAGGCAACATTTAAATAAATGTAAATGCAACAGATGACCTCGGAGCAGGTCAAAATGATTGATTCTAGGTTTTTGATTTATGCTCATGTATTTTCCACAGATTGAAGTCAGGGTCCATCTGTTCAGGGCTGACGGCTTCGGGAGCATAAAGCCGCCGGTGCCCTGCAGCTGACCTCGTGCTCGGTGGAAGGCAAACTGCCAAAGAAGATGAAAATGCCCAAAGGGGGGTTTCTCATCTTCTGTGAGCCCCACAGCAGACGGCCTGCTGCACACTCGCTCCTGCACATGCTCTTTTAGCCAAGGTATCTGTTGACAGCGCGTCACGCTTCATCGCTCAGAGGAACCATCGTCCGACTTTACACCTGAAGCTGTTCCATTCATGCAGCGTCCTGACAGGTTCAGTGACCATCACTGAGCAGTTGGTTGAATTGTTTATTGTCAATAATCTGATGACTGTTGTTGTTATTTACGACACCCGGTGCAAATCCTTTGGCCTTCTCTGACCCCGCACGTCACATGATCCTGGGAGAACCTCAAGGAATCACGTGTGGTGAGAACTGACGTTTAGTCCTGTGAATTTGCACGAAGCAGATTTTAGGAGCTGCCATGTATTTGCTTGCAGGTGACGAAATAAAGTTTGAATCTTCAAAGTTCTTTAACTTCTGGTTTCATCCACCGACTCCTGCTTTGATTTAACTGTCTTTCAGCTTCAGATCTACTTTGATTTCCTGCTGAGGAGAGACGGGAACCTCGTCTTCTCTGAGCGTCTTTTGAAGGAGTGGTTTGTAAAGGTTGGACGGGGGTGAAAACTGTAAGAGCATCAGGTTCAGTTAAAAACCGTAGTGCTGGGACTCGTTTAAATATCAATCAGTGTGTTATTTTCAAATCAGCTCATGAAGCATTTTACAGACACAAAAAAAACCTGACTGAAATAGAAATACAGAAATGAAAGTACAGGCTGAGCAGAGAACTAACGCCGATTTGTTCAACTTGCATTTTAAGTCAGCCACAGCTCTGGCTTTAAATAGATACAACAGGAAGTAAACAAATCATTTTCATCGTCAGATGACGTCACCACACAAAATGTGAAACTTGATATCATCAGATCATTGGATTATTATCATCGATTGTGTCTGTTTCTGCTTGAATTGTGGTCTCGGTTGTCTTCACCACAGTGTCTGTGGGCTCGTCTTCTGCGCACAGGGCCGGGACAGAGTGTGTGTGTGTGTGTGTGTGATACTCATAGGAGCTGGGCACAGTTCAAGTTTCCTCCGCAGTGCAGTGCTCAGAGAGGGAGGGAGAGAGAGCTGGAGGAGGAAGGACGAAGTAAAGCTGGATCACACTCTCTCTCTAACCTCCAGCTGCTCTATCAGCCACACTGTACTGTGCTTTATTTGATGCAACTTGTGACCTTGAGCGGCCCGACTCTGAGTAATAAAAATCCCACAGGAACAATCTGATCTTCCGGCTTCTCATTCACAAGCTAATTGTTTTCGATGTGTCTGCCCGTAAGTCTCCGTCATCGAGCATCGAGCACATGGCTCTCACTTGGAGATCCTTAGATCACCATGAACGATTTCAAGGGGAGGCCAGCGTGGCAAGTGAAGGGACGGTGGGGCTTCATGAGCAGAGGCGTGGCTCCCACAAGTTCTTAATGGTGTGGGGGGGGGGTTAAAGACCTGTATGTTTTACATAAAGACTCCCAATGGAGGTAAAGACCCTCACAGGTTTAACACCCCCCCCACTGGTCAGACACGTCTTGTCCAACAGGCGTCTTTGGTTCTAAAACATCTAGTTTCCACTCGTCAGCTCTGAGGACGAGTGAATATCTGTCCAGTTAAAATCGCTCCACTTTGGTTCTTTATGCCACATCCAATGAAACAGGCCTGTTCTCGTTGCCATGCCAACGCGCACACACACACACACACACACACACACACACGCACAACCGTATCTCCATCCTTCAGAGGGAAAGGGAACGTGACCCTGTTGTCCTGTTCTCCTTGTGTGCCACTGACTCCAGTACAGTGCTCCCACAGGCCCGACGCCCACTGACCACCTGCTGCACCAGATGCATGCTGGGACGCCTCAACGACCAGCTGAGGCGTTACATCGTTCAAATTCAGTTTTGGGGAGAGCCTGGAGGATGCTCCGTGTGTGAGTGCAGCGCCTCCCTGCTCACCTCACTGTGCTGTGACCCCGGCACAGTGAGGTGCCCCCCCCCCCACATACACACACCCACGGGCTTAGTCCTGGATTCTATCAAGGAAGAGAAGAAAGAGTCTTCCTTCCCCAAACTCTGCCCACGGACCTCAGAGTCACAGCGGCCTGAGAGGGAGTATCCTGTTGACATGTGCATCACTGTTAAGAGTTGGGAATAAACACTTCAGGGAAACCGTAAGAGGGAGAGACAGACAGGAAGTGACTCAGTTTCTGCATCAGATTGAAAACAGAGTGAATGTGGAAGTATGTCTGACCTCTGGACGCCACGGGGAGAAGTGACGATGAAGAAAAGTCCCCGTTGCCTCTAAACTGGAGAATCGGCCAGCAGCTCCGTCATCACCAGCGGCAGCTGCCAAAAAGAGGCCGCCGCATCACAGAGGTCGGACGTGTTCAATAATTCACAATGGAGGATCTCGTCAGAAAGGAAGGTTACCCAGCCCTGCTCCTCCCTCCAGAGACACTCATCGATCAGACCGGACTTTGATTCCAGTCCCTCACTCCGCAGAGAGGAGGTTATTCCAGGGCTTGATGGAATTAGAAATCCTAATTCCATGTTTCTAATCTCTAGCCACAGCTCTCAGAGGGTCCAGAGGACGACTCGCTGCAGCCGCTGTCTCAGCTCCTCGGCGTCTCTTGGCCGCTGTCCCACGAGAGGACAGGACGTCCAGACTCTCTTTAAACTTGGAATAGATTTATGCTGAGGGTGCAGTCTGTGGCGTACGGAGGCGTGAAGGTGTTCCTGCTCCGTGGCTCCGCCCAGTGTTGGAATAATACTGCAGCTTCCACGTTCACTCCCTTTTAACTCTGGGTTTCTAATGCTGTTTCCTTCGTCACTACGACACATCTCCTTGACAGGCTCGTACATTGCTTTTATTTATCGCCGCTTCCTGCCTTCCACTCCAAGCTGAAGAACTGTCCCAGAAGCCTCTAAATCTTCTTCTAACGGCCAGCATGGGCCATCACCAAATTAGCCACCGGCCCTTTGGAAGCCATCCCAGAGGCAATTTGGTCTTGGCTTGGTTTTTATCAACTGACTTTGAGCAGCCACCTGCAGAAACCCTTGAAGAGGAAACTCTCCCAGGATGAACTGGACTTGGTTTCTGAAAAGCCTGACAGCGTGAAACCGAGCAGTGGAACTCGTGAGCACCTGCTGAGTAGACAGTGAGGAAACACACGGACAAAGACAGGAAGCGGAGAAGGAGAGAGGAAGGAAGGAAGGTTCAGCAACAGGAAATGAAGTTGAAAAGTCTCAACCAAAGGGGCAGAATCATGACACCTCAGATTTACTCAGAGACGTACTGCGCTCCCCTCTGCCCACTAATTGAAACATTCCTGTGTCCTGCCCACCTCCCAGCAGCCTCCCTGATTACTCCCTCACCACATCAACCCTAGGGAGGGGGCGAAGGATGACGGGCCAATCCCACAGCCTCTGGGAGCACAGCCCCACGCTCTAATTGGCCCAGGGGGCCCGGCGCTGGCTGTAATGAGACCTGACAACCAGCGCAAATGCATGTGAGGAAGAGTTGGAGGAGAAGATGGACAGTTAGAGGAAATGTTTTCACATGGGTCCAGAGACGGAGGCGACTCCGTCATTACGGACTTAGAGGAGGTGATCTGTCCGTCCTAAATACTGTTTACACGTTTATTTGTAGATTCCTGGGTACATGGTTTGCTATTATAAGCTTTAATAGGGCAGGCACAGCGTTCTCCCATCTAATCTCAACACTTGCTCCTTTCTGTGGGCGGGCTGCTCGAGAGGCAAAAATAGAACTAAGACGTCGACTTGGCAAGAGGGAGAAAAAGTGAAGCAGTCTGCAGTCTGCAGAAGGTGAGAGACAACTCCACAGAAAGAGACAGACGGCCGATTGTGGAAGCTCCTCCAGGGACGGAGAGGATTAACTAAGAGTGGCGACAGAGGAAGGAAGTTATCGCCTACATATTTAATAATCCTGCTCAAAGGGAACATCGACGTCTCACCTTCGCTGTCAGGGAACTTCACCAAAGACCAGAGAGGTGTCAGAGGAGAGGCCGAGCTCAGAAAACGTCACATCAGTTTATTAAATCTCTGCACAGCGACAGGGGCCGAGTTCCCTTAAGGTGAAGCTGTCCTCGTCTCAGGTATCTCTCCACAGCAGACACGACGAGTCAGGGCCTGGATTATAAAGTATAACGATTTTAAGAATTTAAGAGGGGAGCAGGTGGTTTCAGTGACACGGGGACAGGTGACATGCATGAGCACACATCTGGATTCATGCGTCAAACACAGACGAATCAAACACAGACTTAGAGCAGCGTTGACTTTACACGTTCCTTCTTTTATTAACTGTACATAGATATGATTGTTTTCATTCGGTTCTTGTTCGTCCTTCACAGTTTAACTCAGGTGGCACGTAGCAATTGCTTTAGCTTTTAGATTGCTCTTGTTCTCGTCAGAAATGCAATAATCGTAGAAAAGTTGAAACTAAGTCGACTGGAATTGATTAAAAAAAAAAAAAAAAGGGGGTCAGACGTCGTTGTTTTAAGCTAATTTGTTGGGTAATGGACACTTAGCCCGTGAAAGCCAATAAGCATGCATCAACCGGCCGGCGTGGGAGTTGGTAAAAAGCTGCATGAACAGTGCTCCAACGAGTTCTTCCGGATCAGTAACAGAAACGTCCATTCTGATACGTGAAATGAAGTTGTGCAGCGTCAACTTTTAAGGAATGAATTGAACTTTAAAGCTAATCTAAAAGATTCGTCCTCCCGTCAGATAAGAAACCCCCAGTGTCCGGGACGGAGCGAATCGGAACATAAGTAAAATAGATCTGTGTACCAAAGAGCACATACACGTTTAAAAATCTTCATGCCGACTTAAAGGTTCACACTACGTCACAACTCGCTCATTCACAATCCTGGGCGGGAGCGGCAGAACCAAGAGAAGGTGCAAAACAATGTTACATCACAGTAAAAAAAATAGGAACCAAAAAAAACAAAAACAAAAGAAAATTGGTCAAAGTATTTGTCACGTTCGACTAGCAGCCTGGAGGAGCCACTTGTGCAATTGGACTGGAAGTTATTCGATTTAGTTTCACTTGATTTACTTGGTCCAGCAGTTTTAAGCTCACTTACGGGGCTGCATCCACACTAGGTTTGATTTTTGAACCAGTCGTGTGGATGCAGCCCCAGGTGAGTTCAACCTCGTTGGCTCAACAGGCAGGAGGGCGGTTAAACGTATAAAACACGAACCTATCGACATGGGGGTCAGAGGAGGGCTGAACTCCATGCACGTTCCATGCAGTCGTCCTTTTTGTTACTGACAATATGGCACGGTCACATTTTTATCACTTTTAAATAAGAAAAGTAAATCAGTCTCTCATCTGCGAGTACAAAAACAGAACTAAACCTGTCATGGCGGCCAAGCAACTTATTTTCCCAAAATAGAAGTAAAAACTCAAACATCTGCTTAAATAAACCACGATTTAACGTATAAGGTGTCCAGCGTGAATGAAAATGCCTCGCCGTGGCGTGCGGTCCCCCGAGCAGCTTCTGCGTCGCTACCTGTCTGTGTGTGTGCGAGCGTCTCGCCGTTTCAAGAGCACGAGGACACAGCGAGGAAGGGAATCAAAGGGCGCACTGTTCCCCCGGCTCGCCGCTTGGCATGAAACAGTGCAGTTACCCGGAGGCGACTTCCAGAAGCCCCTGGAAAAAAGACGCGGGCTGTCCTCTGTCCACACAGCCTGGCTGTGTGCGTCGTACCAACAGTCCGTCGCGGTGAGCCGGGGGGGGTACCTGCAGTGTGAGGGATTCTGGGTTATTTTTGCTGTGAGTGTTCACAAGTGCCGATAAAGCTTCATCCCTTCTCTCCATGGACACGGGAAAAAAATAAAATCACATTTGGCAAAGAAGAAAATAAAAATAAACCTGTGTTGTCCTTTTCCCTTTTCAGATGGAACCGAGCATTCTGGGAGACTCCTTCTCTAAAGCTCTGTTTGGCTCCGCTGAATGCCAGTCAAGCTCTTGGCAGGAGAAAGCAAAGGAAAATCCTTTCAGATGCACAGCAGCCCGTCTTCCCCCCCCCCCCCCAGTCTTATTCAAGCGAGGAGGTAGCAGGGCACCAGTATCACTGCAGCACCCTCCTCTCAGAGCATGTGATTATTCTCCTTCTGTCTCTGCTGAACAAAGACCCGGGGGGGAGGTTGACCAGCTGCCCCATATGACAGTCGCATACAGTCACACAGACAAAAAAAAAAAAAAAGAAAGAGACCCCATCCCCCCTCAACACTCTCTCCTCTGCCCCAGTGGAGGGGCTTTCCATAGAAAACACACACATCCATGCACACGGCTTCAGAGACAAGGGGTGGAGGTACAGCTTCATCGAGGTTTTTTTTGCAGTGTGTGTGTGTGTGTGTGTCAGTGTATTCTCTGTCCCTGATGCTGCTGGTCTGGGTGGAGGATGTGCTCATGATAACCAGGGATCATCTCGGGGGGGACAGCGGCAGCAGCGCGCAGGGAATATTGTACCCGTCACGACAACAACTTCCTGCCGATCCCAAACGCCTGCGTCCTCTGACCGCCATCGCTCCCGGCGCCCTCCTCCCTAAGGGGGGCAGTGCCCCACCCTCATGCGCAGCGCCCCGCTTTTGTGCAAGTGCCAGAGCTGGACGAACTCCTCCGGCATGGTGTGGAACCACTTGTAGGGCAGGATGTTGTCGTAGTAGTGGTGGCTGACTGGCTGCTCGTCCAGGCCGATGGAGAAGGGCCAGAAGCCGTAGGCCGTCACCTCCTCGCACAGCCCCAGGGCCAGGCTGACCAGGAACAGGCCCGTGGAGAGGCGCCTGGCGTGCACGCCCCGGGCTTTCCAGAACTTGCCCACCGTGCTCAAGAACTCCGGGTTGGCAAAGAGCATGGTGAGGTTGGAGGAGGAGTCGGCCAGGGCGTAGTAGGCCCGCAGGGACAGGTCGGTGCAGGGCTTCATGGAGAACGCCGGCATGTAGATGAAGCTGGAGCCGTACACCTTCATGCTGTCCACGAAGGCTTTCCTCGACCACAGGAGGTTCTGGAATCTGAGCGGAGAGAAGAGTTAATGTATTTGGACACGTGTTGACGGCTTCCTCTTCCTCCTCTGATGAGAAGCGCTCAGCCATTTGCACACTTTGCTTTTAAGTGCCGTGTGAAGTCGAATTATTGCTTCTTGGAAGTCGACCCAGCGCCACTGGTTCGGGCTTGAACGGAGCCTGACTCACCTCTTCTCGATGATGCTGGGGTTGGCTGTGACCAGGTGAGTCCGCGTCCCCACGTCCTCCACGAAGTCCTTGGAGAGGGGCGGGAGGTTACACCTGGAGGAGCAGAGCGTGCGCGTTAAGGCACGTGACACAGACACGCTGGAAACAGTTTGAGTTTTTGCATATTCCCAAATAGAGGAGCCCAGTGTGCACAGCTGAGCAGGTCCCAGCAACCACAGCAGACTGAATTTGAGTACATTTGCCTCAGCCAGCAGCCGTTGGCTCATGTAAGCCTGCTCCTTTGTTCGTCCGCTGGAGCTCAGCACATCAGCAGAGGCAGGAAATGAGGAACATCTGCAGCAGGACATTTGCACGGGCTGAAAATGTGAGCATGTGCTCGCTGCAGGTTCCTGTAGGTCCAGCTGTCTCGATAAACGATCCATGCCCTGGATAACTGCCTCAAGTTTTCATGGTTACAGTCAAATTCAACAAGGAAAGCTGTTCATGGTTTGACTATGGACTGAATGTGCAGCTGGGTGACGTCTCTCCACTTCCTCCTGCTGTCCAGATTTGACAGTGAGACACTTCCTGGACTCTATGATATAGAAAGGCCTCCTGTAAACCAACACCGGACCGTTCTTGTGAAATTCTTCCCACGGTTCTTAAATGCAGGATTTCTGACACGCCTGCAGATGGCTTCATTCTGCTTCTGTGCTCGTCTTCCTCGCTCATCTTCGTCTGTTCTCTTTTTGCTTGCTCACGCCTCGCAACCTCTTCTCCTCCCTCGCCCTCGCCGTGGCCCATTTTACAGTCCCTCTCTGTCTCTCTTGGCGACACCAGCTCTCATTATCACTGATGGCGTTTGGCCGCTCTCTTGGGCGCAGCTGATTCACATTTGGAGGCGCTCACATTCATTCACACACACACACACACACTTCTCACCGCATAATGAAGTTGGCCTGGTCAATGTGCCGCCCACATTTGCTGTGACGGAGGATGCCGCTGTTGCCCACCACTGCGCACTTCTTCAGGGGGAACTGCAGAGGGCTGTCCTGGGAGGGAGACATCACGCAGTCACACACAAGCATGGAGACTCTGTGTTCACACACAACGTTTTCTGAGACAGGTGCACCAGTCAGACGCTGGCGCTCGGCAAAGCTCGGGACCTCGGCTAATGTCTTGTCGAATCCTCGCGGACAAAGCAGAGAGGGGACGCGGAGGTCAGGTCATCCCTTTTCAGATCCTGCCCCGAGAACATATTGTACATGAACTGCATCGTGAATGGTGGCCCTGTCATCATCTGCATGAAAGCCTGAGAACAGTATGAACACTGTTAGAGGGGACATAGCTAAACCATGCTTCATGAGGCCAGGGCCGAAAATGGCCTCGCTCCCTCTGTTCGCCCCGGCTGCGTTTAAGTCAGTGGCACGGATTAGCAAGACGGCGGAAACAATTGTGCTCATTATTCCCCTTGGAGTGCACACACTTGAGAATACACACACACACACACACACACACACACACACAAGCACATCCCTCTGCTTGCCTCGGGGTCTCTTCTGGACCGTGACGGGGGGGGTGGGGTAAGGCTGAGGACAATACCTGCTAACAGTCCATGGAGCAGGGGAGGGGAACCAGAAAGTTGGAGGCTGGTCCAGAAGCACTGTCATGATATTTTTATGACACTGTTTTATCCATCTTCGCTCTACTCATCTGAGAGAGGCTTTGATTCAAAGCCATCTACAACTCAAGGAAAATACCGAAGCCACAAACGAGTCAAAAGAAAGATGCTCAGCAGTAAATAAAGATGACGTGAACCTGCAGTGCGGACGCACTGTTTAAGCCACCGGACTACCCAACAATGAATTGTCAAAGCCCTAATTGGCACATTCCCTGGCAGATGCCCAGGCCCCGACGCTGCTGCCAGGCTTCACCAGACCTGTAATCACCGCACTGGTAGTTGAGAAGAGGAGAAGAGTATTTACGTGCACGAATCTGAAAATGGTCCAGCCCACCTAACCACCAGTTCCCTTCCTATAACTGGCCACAGTGCCAGGTTCTCTGCAGGCGCGGCCAAAACACAGAGACAGGTTAATGCAACAGAAGCAGACAAATGACGAATAAAATCAGAGCAGAACTTGATAACGTGGCTCCTTTTTCCCCCGCTGCTCCAATTTCAACCCCCCCCCCCTTCATATTCTCTATTTCCTCGCGCTCTCCTCCCCCATCCATCATGAATAAACATGCACAGCCTGCCGCCTGCAAATTAGGGTCAGATATCCATGGCGTTTACCAAAAATGAGACGGCAGATCTGCAGCATCGGGGATCCACACTCCATTGTTAATGAGACGTGCTGCCGCTTGGATCCAAAAACCACAGCAACAGCAGCTACACCTGAGTTTCTCATTTTCTGCTCCCAGTCTCAAGCACATATAAAGAGCCTTGTGCTGATGTACACACACACACACACACAGGGACCATATAAAAATAGCCCCACAGCTCTTATCTGGGCACAGACACACACACCAGGGCATAAACAAACACCATGATGCATGTCTGCATTATGCTCTGGTCTCTGCATGGAGGCCAGAGGAGGATTAACGTGAGGCAGAAAGTTGAAGCACATCCTCCTCCTCCAGTTCAGACCCAGTGTTTACATAGCCCTGTTTTAGATTAGTCGATAAGTGGAAAGAAACACGAGAGGATAAAACCCCTCTGGTGAACACACAGAGGCACTTGGCAGAGTCCAGAAGGTCGAGCAGCGTGAACATCCAGGAGGCCTGAGGCCTCTGGTATAAATGGATGAAAACGTGTGTTCTGTGTATCTCACAGTGGAGTGTGGATACCTGTCTCAGTGTGACCACGCCGGCTCGTCTCTATTGAAACCCTGAGCCTGCATCAGGAAAAAGATCCACCTAACAGAGACGAGTGAAACTGCGAGAACACGACACAATCTTGTATTTTCCATCATCGTTACGCGCTCCGAGCGTCTCCTCCTCTCACTTCTCTGCGTCTTCACTCTGAGGACACCGACTGTACTAATCCACTTCAGCCAGTGTCTATCCGCTCTGCCCCCCCCCCCCCCCCCCTCCACGCCTCCGTTATGGATCCACATGTTAGAGCCACAGTCACGGTGTTGTGTTGCGCTGAATGGGCAAAAAATAACTCCCCGTCATCTGGTTTTAGTTACTCTGTCAAGAGCACAGCTGTGTCCCTCAAAGTCTCGTGATGGAAGAGCATGAGGGAAGTTTGACAACAAACCCAAAAACAAACACGTACACTCCCTTTGACCGTAAATATAAAGCCACCTTTGTTTTCATATTTAAGATGATGATCAGACGATACCTGCACAAACAGTGGGTACGTCTCGTTGTTCACAGTGTGCGAGTGGTAAAACTCCCCGTCGTACCACAGGACCTTCCCCATCGGCGAGTTCTCCTTGGTGACGGCGAACATCCTCCTTGGATTGCAGCAGTCGGACAACAGCTTCCTGTGCACACAGGAAGTGGGAAAGACAAGCATTTCAGACAAATCTGATTCAACCAAATAGCCGGGAAAGACAGGAAGTGATCAAATATTTAAGGTCTTGACTGAATGACGTTGAACAAACACGCAGTCCTGAAAACTTGTGACGGGATGGAAACAAAAAGTCAGAGCGAGCTGCTCTGCAAGAGTCACCTTCTCTGATGATGCTAATTGGAATCCTCTCTGGAGAATTGAACAGCCTCTGCAGAGAATGTGTTTGCATTTGTTTTCATTAACAATTTGTCACTTTTATTTTACGTCTACTTTGCAGAACACAGAACAGTCTGATATAGAACATTATCATCATGATTAACAGTAGGGATCAGTATTGTATTCTTACTCTTTGTTTCACTGTGTTACTTATTGGCCCCTAAATCAGCATGGGCCCTTCAGAAACCCACCCAGGCCCAGCTGGGGGCCCCCCGGGTGCCCCTTTAGGGACCAGCGCTTTCAATCAAAGGCAGACGAACCTGTACAGATCGATGCCCGTCTGGTTCTTCTCCCACACTCTGCCCTTCCTCAGCACCTCGTCCACGATCTCCTTGTCGCTGGGGACTCGGTACACGGGGAAGATGTAGAACCAGCAGAGCACCAGCACGCACAGGGCGGCCCACGCGGACAGCTTGGCCCGGTAGCATCGCACCAACATCGTCTCCTCTCAGCAACACCTCCAGGCAGGTGCGTGGAAAGCGAAACGAACACTGGGGGGGCACCTCCAGGCAGGTGCGTGGAAGGGGGGGGGGGGGGGGGGGGGGGGGGGGGTCTGTTCAAAGATGGGGTCCCCGTCCACCGAGGGCCCCCCACCTCATTCCGCAGACAGGGTGCGGTGTGAATGGGGCTGCGGGGGTCCGGTCCGTTACCCGGCTGTGTGGCTCATGCATCGGTTTGGAAATCCGGGTGTGTGTCTCCCCTCGGTCCGTCCTCTGCTGGAGCGGCCGCCAGCCCAACTGTGGATGTGACGCTAAAGATGCTCTGGTTTTTCGGCGCTTACCTCCTGGACCCCTGCTTGTGTTTGCACCTATCGCTCGCCCGTCGCTTGGGATGAAAGCGTCGGCCAAATGCCTTCGTAGACTTCGTAGATGGAGGCGAGCGTGAATCCCTGCAGCGGCGTCTCACGCACGGTTGCGGGTTTGCGGCGCGGTGCGTCTCGCTCTGCAGGATTCCGCCGCTCGGCTCTGCGCACACCAGCATCATCCCAGCCCGCAGACAGCGAGCGACCGTGCGGGCCACGTCCCCGCTCCACCGTGGTCCGGGTGTCCCACCGCGGACGCCGACGCTCCGCTTTCTCTCGCCGGTGCTGCGCGGTGCTGCTGCAGGGTCTGCTGCTACTGAACCGGGCTCAGCCTTCCCCCACCTCCTCCTCCTCCTCCTCCTCCTCCTGCACCTCCACCTCCCCCTCCGAACAGACCAAGTGTGTTTTGGAAGACCAACACTTCAAAAACATCTTTTTACTTTTGTCAACATTTTTAAGAAGGGGCCATATATATAAAAATATATATTTTTGAATATATATTTAAAATTTTCATTCATTTTAATGGTGTTGAATTATTTTATCTATTCAGGAATTTGTATTATATATTTTTATTTTTTTTCTTTATGACTATTTGCTGTTGGCAACATACTTTTATAATGATTATTTGTGACATTATTATGTAAATAAAATATTAGGAAGTTCCAGCAGAAGGCCAACCAGTCAATGATGGTTTAGAACACACATCATTTGCATGTTAACATGGAACATATATACAGCATGTCAACATAAAGATAAATAAAACCACATGTGTTTTTCATCCTTTGTCTTCCACACGTAGAGGCCGTGGTGGGGGCGTGCACTTCACCGAAATAAAAAAAAAATCCTCTGCAGCCTCAATTCTTAAAGACACGCCCACTTCAAGGGACGTAATCTTCTTAAAGGCGTATCACCCTCTGAGGGCTTCCATCAACCTCTCATCTGTTTTATCTGCAACTATGAAAAACTACAATCACTGAACAATTAAACAAAACAACTGGCACATCTGCCAATGTTTAAGATAATCATTAGTCCCAATCCAATCAATCAAAGTTTACCAACAAAGAGCTGGACAGAGCTGCTATCATTAAAAACAAAAAATATGTAATACATTTTATCAAGCGGTATATTTCGTGCATCACCATTTCATGACTCAGCAAATGCTGTCACTGAGATAAACAGTTGGACAACGTGTGTGTCACCGTGTGTGTCGTGCTCCATGTGGTTGAGGAGGCTGAAAACGTGGCATCATGCATAATTACTGAGGCCTCTGAAGCTTTCCTTCTGTGGTTTACATTTGACATTTCCATATTCGGGAGCTACTGATGCAGAGGAGAAGCTGCATTAATAAACCAATGCGGCCGCTGTTATAAACCTAGTGATGGCATTGTGCCTCTTGAGCACAGAAATGGACAGATTAACAAATGTGCCCCGTGGCTCCGTGCCCAGGGGCCGGCATCTCATAAGCCACAACCTCTGTTTATAGAGCGGGATGCTACTGGCTCTTCCTGTGTGTTCCCTTCTCATTTGTCTTGGTTTCTTTGTCCTGTTATGTGGTTCTTTTTCGCCTCCTCTGCAAATACATTTGAGATAAAAACCATGATGGCAAGATATAAATCATATCAAGGAATGTGGAGCAACAATTATTTTATGCATTCATTCATCTCTATATGTGTGTGACCTGCTGTCACTCCTTAAAAGAGTTGAAACATAAACATAAACAACAATTAAAAGCTGCAAATCAATCACTGTGTTCTGCTCCAGCTGCCTTATGTGAGGAGCTGCCGCCCCCTGCTGGACTAAGTCTGCACTACATCCATAGAAATCCCACTTCATACAGTCAAACTAAATGTTTGGCATTAATTTATCAAAATCAGCTGATTTTATTGTCTACTCAAAAGGAATACGTCCTGCAATTTATTTCTATAATTATAAAGCCACCTCAAAAACATTATTATAATAATAGAACAGAACATACAAGCCAGAGAACTGTTCTACATACTGTTCTACAGATGCGTACTGTGTGGACCCCCCCTCCCCCGGTCCCTCTGACTGGATATACAGGCTGCTAACAGCGCGGGTAGCTGAGAAATGTGGGCCACTCAGGGTATCCACTGAAGCCCATCGGGAATCTTGGAGGGCAGCGTCAAGGTGAAACCGCAGAGGGCAGAGGGATGCCGGGGGGAGGCCGGGGGGAGGCTGGGGGGAGGCTGGGGGGAGGCCACTTGGCTGATGTCATGTGTCAGCTGCTCACAGCAGTTCATGTCCAAACAAAGGTGGACTGCACAAGGTGCAAGAGGACAGGGAGGGAGGGTGGTAGAACAGAAAGGTGGAGGAAAATAATTATCCTCAAGTTTCTCTGTGATCATCAACTGTCTCCATTGAGACGGACGGACAGGCAACCTAAAACATGATGCACTTGCACTGCATTTTAATAACTCATACAAGTAGAAGTACTCTAAAACCATACCTCAGTGGTAGCCAGTACCCAGCGTATTCATCCTATAGTCTAATGGACTCATTTATTTACCGGGTCATGACATGTACAGTAAGGTGATGACACAGCCATGCGGTGACTGGATGGTGACTTCGGGGGCTGAGCTGGTTGGGTCATGACCACGGGTTAACGTGGATTATGCAGCGACAACTGACAAAACAAATAACGCTCCACTGAGGCAGGTGAGGACGGATTAAAACCCCCGGAAGATCACAGGCTGTCGGATCCTGCAGCTGCACACGCGTCCCTTTCCTTTGGTCCGTCCAGCTCCCACTGAGCTAATTAGCTGTGATTAAGGACGACATGAGGGGAACCACGGAGGCAACACATTGAGCTGTCACCCGCCTCATTATGAATGCAGCAGAAAGTGCATCACAAGCAGGTTCCCTGATACGAGGGCTCGTGTTTTTTTTTTTATTTGAGTCTATGTGACTGTGTGGAGACAGAAGGGCGTTGGGTTGCATCGGAAATAGCTCCGCCACCTGCTAAGGATCACCGGAAAAAATAAAAAAAGATGACAGAACATTTGTTGTCCCTGGCGTCTTCCTCCTTCTTTTATTGCCTTTCATTGGAGACTCTGCGGCACAAAGATAACAAGAACTTTGCCTGTGTTCGTCGAGGGAAACTGATCCAAAGTAGCTTATGAAATCGAGGGGGGAAATTAATTTAAAGTGAAACTGCCTGGGAGGCCTGTGTGTGAGGATTTAGTAATGTTGTTGAAAGCTGGTTTCAAAGGGACAGCCCAGGAATTACCAGATAGAGCTAAACCTTGTGTTTCACTTTAAATCAGGGGTTTGAATTTATTGTATTTACCCTGGACCCTCCCCCGGGCAGTGAACCGGCTCAACTCATGTCTTCATTAATTATAAAAGAGGCAGAGCAGAGGGACTTTGAGGGGGTGTCGCCCCACCATAAACAACCGGATATTGATGGAACAACAAACTTTAAATGGCCTTTAACTGTGCGTTTCAAACTAATTTATCGTTTTCGTTTTCTGGGTAATAAAACAAAATGGGAGTTTGTCAAGATTCTCTTAATTAAATTACATTAACCTCACAAAGAAAAACAACAATAATAAAGTAGTAGTAAATAAAAGAAAGACAGGATGGGCTCAGGTTCACTCCAGTTTCTAAACTCAGAGTGGTCAACAGAGGCTCCTGTGACGATGTCATTTTCGCTAATGCTCAGTTGACCAAAAAACATCTTAGCACTGTGATCAGCTTCATTCCAGCCTGAGCCGTCCGAGAGAGCAGAAACCTGATGCTGAGGGGTTGAGTGATTTGCAAGAAGCTCAGGCTGAGATTAGCGCTCGTGCTCGGAAATCTTGACAAAGCCGCGCCAAGGAATTGTTGAGTGGAGAGACAAACAGAGAAAAACAAGCGTGTAAATATAGACTGGATGAAGATCAGTTGGTGCTGCCTCAAGTCAAGATACCTTCACCAGGTTCTTCAAGTACTCTCCATGTTCTGCTCCTGAAACTGAACGATCCCCGATGCACAATATCCCAGAGCCACACACACGCTGGCGTTGTGACCCCGCTCCCAGGTTATTGTCCGGGGGGGATCATGGAGAAAGGAGCCAGGCCTATTCTTAAAACCTGAGTCAATGCTTTAGCTATGCATGAGCATATCAGCTGCTCAGAGAACAGGCCGTGGGCTCGTTAATGCATCGTACAGGTTTATTTGATTTGTTCTGATGCAGGTTAACTAATGAGGACTCCAATGAATTCACTGTTTTGAATCAGAATTGATTCAGTTTAACTAACCGAATGGAATGAGCCGAGCCCACCTGTCCACCAATGAAATATTAAAAAGACAATGTTGTCATCAACACTCGATATCTGGACTTCACCCTTAAGGTTCATAATTTATGACGGCACTGCCCTGATGTTGTCATGGTTTCGGGTGGTAGGGGGTGGGGGTTCGATACTTCATGCTTGGTCTCGTTCCAGCACATTCCTGGGACCAGACGTTATATCTGCAGCGTGCTCGTCACACAGCAGCCCACATAAAAAGCTGCCCATTGCCTCCTGCAGCCGCTATTTGCCTCCCCTCACGTCTGCGGACCCTCGCTCACATCCTCAGGTAACATGTATTCTAACGTCGTATTTAAACCTCTGTACGTGTTAGAAGCTGTACATTTGAGCCTGACTGTGTTTTGCCAGCGCTAAAGCGGACTGAACAAGTTTATCCAGAGCTGTTTCGATATTTCAGAAGTTAATTAAATTGTCATGGATGAAGTTGTTAGGAGTAGCCCTGAACGTGCACAGTGAGTCAAACAAGATCAGTCTGAGACGTGAGCTGATAAATCTTAAACTTTTCTGCTACTGCCGTCCGGACGGTGCCAGCTGTCAGATCCAGATCCTGTAGCTTTTCACAAAGCTGTTGAGCTGTCATTACTCAAGCTGCCAAAAAGCGCGACGACGCTGAATATAGTGCGGGCCATTGTTCTCGTCATATTCCTGCTTTAATCCTCTTGTCAGAGGACGGTGCTATGCTGGGCCTCCAGGGGTCAGGTTACACTATGGTTCAGCGAGGTGACTCATTATCCTTAAACTGTACTAATACACATTCTCCTGTCGTTCGTTTCTGTAAAACTACAGTGAGATAACGGTACTGCTTTTACACATATTAGACAGTACTGCTGCGTATATCCTCTGATTCTGATTGGCCGTATCGTCGGCCGCTGCCTCACATCACCCTGTTTGCTGTTTCAGGAGCCCGACAGAGCTGCAGCGATGAATCCCAAAGGGGATAAGGTGAGTCGGTTCTTTTCCACAGTGCTAATCCTGCATGCACAGAGAGGGGACACGCCGACCTTATACACATGGCAGAGAACGGGCAGTGGTTATCTTTCCCCGGGCCGTTATCAGCATCCCTGAGAGCTTTCCCCCTGACTTCATCCTAATAATAAAGTTTTATCTTCCACACGCTCGGCTGCAGTAAGTGGTGTCGAGTTTGACGCTCACTGGCCTTGCCATATATGTTTGACGGCGGGACAGCAGGAAGGTGTTTTAAAATGTCCAGTGTTGAAAGATGTGGATAAAAGCCAGCTTGTTTTAAATGTGCCTACCCTCTGACGATTTGGTTTTCCACCCACGAGTTTGATTTAACTGTAAATGAATATTGACAAAGATGTTTTTCCGCAGCCAAAGTCGAAGATCACGGCTTCTCGCAAGCTCTCCCTCAAGGTTAGTAGTTGTGAGATGAAAGGTAATGAGGGTGAGGTTGCATAATAGTCCCTTTATCTGCGGTACACTCAATACCCACTCAAACCTTCCATGCTTTTGTTTTGACTGATGTGATTCGTTTTGTCCAATCAGATGCTTCTCCTCACACGAGCCTGTGAGGATCTGGAGAGGGAGCGGCAGGAGAGGGAGGAGGAGAAAGTGCGTTATCTCGGAGAGAAGCTGCCCCCTTTGCAACTCTCCGGACTGTCTCTGGACGAGCTAAGAGTGAGGGTCACAAACCACAAATGACCGCTTCAGAAAAATCTATTGAGACTTGTCATTCGCCTTAAATGATTCAAATCTGTTTTTCTGTCAGGACATGTGCAAGCAGCTTTATTCTCGAATTGATGTGGTGGATGAGGAGAGGTATGACTGTGAATACAAAGTGGGCAAGCACAACAAAGATGTAAGTCTCTCTCTGAACGTCCTCCTGCACCGAGCACACGCTCGTCTTATCTCGCTCAGCTCAGACAATATCTTGACACGGAAAGTTTCTTTCACTGGCTTCAATCCAGACAGTCAGACCTGGAGAACTTGAACTCTGAACATGAAAGTTGAAAGTTTGCTTAGACTTCTACCACTTTGTCTACCAGCAGACTTTGAAATCTGATATTTCGTAAATGTATTTCTTAAAAAAAACAGAAGGCGAGGCTGGTACATGGCAAAACCTCCCAGAGGAGTTCATTGTAGCTTCTGGTACATTCCTTTTAGATCCATGAGCTGAAGTTGAAAGTACAGGACCTGGGAGGCAAGTTCAAAAAGCCTGCCCTGAGGAAGGTGAGGGTGTCAGCAGACGAGATGATGAGAGCTCTCCTGGGCTCCAAACACAAGGGCTCCATGGACCTCAGATCCAACCTCAAGTCTGTGAAGAAGGAGGACGTCAAACAGGACAAGGTAGCGGCTTCGGAGAGACAGCCGTGTCAAAAACTGCCCTTTCTCCGGAATGAGACACATTTTAATTTGGGGTTCACTTCTCTCTTCAATCCCAGGTGCTTACGACCGAAGTGGGTGACTGGCGAAAGAACGTGGAGGCCATGTCAGGCATGGAGGGCCGCAAGAAGATGTTCGATACAGGCGGCGGAGCCCAGTGATCAGTTAAAAGCAGGGGAAAGGAATCTGACTAGATACAGAATACGCATCCAAACGGTAACGGTTCATCAGCCATGACTCAATTCGCTTGGTGACCATTTTCCAAACAAAGACTCCACGTGTAGGACGAGAAAAGAGTTTTTATTATTAGAGCTTCCTTTTTGTTTTTCTTATGACATCTTTAGAGCAGATGAATAAACAGTTTCAGCCGTCGATGTTCTATATCTGTGGGCTTGACTTTATCAGGTTTCATTTCGTTGGACGGAAAACAGCTCAGCTGATGACGGATCAAGAAAAGGAAGATGAGCAGTTGAGGCAAGGGGACGACTGTTGCTGTGCACGGCCCCTAAATTAAACCTCACAGTGTTCAAATAGAGCTTGTGAAATCGTCACTAGTTTGTTGATATAATAAAGAATATCATTTCTTCACACCGTCGTTGTCTGGGTGAACGCTCGCGCAAATTTAATTGAGTTCACCGGGACAGCTCTTGAGTTCTATTTAAAGCGATCTGATGAAAGAAATAAAAACCACAGTCGATGTGACTTTGCAGCAGCTGCTGAAACACCTGGGCCCGAGTATTTTTAGCCCCGTTGTTGTCCTCCACATTCTCCCAGAGCTTGGAAAGCGAAAGCCTGAGCTGGAAGCGCACGAGCCACTGGCATCGCTACCCTGCACGGCGCATACTTCCTCTGGGCTGTGCGGTCTGTGCAGCCATTGCTATGTGAAGTATGACAATAACACCAACAATAGCCTGCGGACCCCTCAGAGCGCTCTTCAGATGTTCATTCAAAGGCTGGGCGCCCTCAGCGTTCACACAATTTGGGGGATAATAGCGTCTGAGGGCTGTGAGGTGTGGACGATGGAAAATCTCATCCTGTCAGTGGTGTGACATCAACATGCGTTTGTGTTTAGTCACTCTGACATTTGCTGAGACACAACCTCTCGTCTGCCCTTGTGCTGAGTCTTAGCGAGGCGGTTATGAAAAGCAGCCCAGGTCCTGGCACGTGCCGCGTCTATAAATAAGCACAGATGAGGGCGACCTTCACTCGGAGCAAACACCCCAGATGTGATGTCGGCGCCACGCGATGGCGGCGGCCGTGTTCGCCGCAGAAGGTCACGGCGCCGCGGCCTCTCGTGAAACACGCTGGGATGACAAACACGTTCAAGTGTGGCTCGACGCGCCAGAAGCTCCACGCTCGGTGTGAGCGGTGGTTCACGGGGGGGACACGCTGGTCACACCTGTGCTGCACTGACAGGGCCACTTGATGGCAGTCCACAATTACACTTACACTGGGTTGAATATATGAAAAACACAAGAAAAAAAAAACTGCAGCACAGTTTGTCTTAAAACACCTCATTTCAATTTTACAGCAACTTTACAGTTTTCTGAGAATGTAATAAAGATTTATGCATCAACTTCACACCCCCCCCCCCCGTTGGTCCAGAGCCACAAACTGTGAAGAGCCTGAATCTGTGACCTGCGCCAGAACCAGCCACTGTAGGTGTTAACAGCTTAAAGTGCGGAGAAATAAGCAGCTTGAGCCAAAATCCTGTTTCTTTCCTGTGTGTACCTGGAGGTAATGACACTAAGAAATGAGCTTTAAGAAAGAATTAGACTGGTGGAGTCGAGGGCTTAAACACACACACACACACACACACACACTGTATTCGCTTCCCTCAGTTATAAAGTGCTAATTGGATTCCAAGTGATGGATGAAGCTCTTTACACTTAAAGAAGCATTCACAGGCAGCAATTAGAAACGACCGCAAACTAAATTATGAGTTCTGAGTTTGTGGAGCAGCTGAAAACCGAATATAGAACCTGGGGTGTTTTATGAAGACAGCCTGATGCTGTGTAAATACCAAAATAATCATGTTTGCCACTCGGCTCACGTTGTCAATAACTTCGTGACTCGCCCATGTGCGAAGACATTAAGTATAGCGACACATGTAATTCATCACTACCTGACATTTCTCACTCCGTCGTGTCGTCTGCTCTCATCGCGTCTCTTAATGACGTTAATGCTGCAAAGTGTTTGCAAGTTTTTCTTTTCTCTCAGCATGAACTCGCTCCACTCGTCTGGCATCGCTCAGAAGAGACAGCGACAGCTTTGATAATGCTTTCCCTTCTGCATTGTGTCTTTTTCCAAAGGGATGGTAATGACGCACAGGACATCCATAACCAATGAGTCATCTCTGGGTTCAGAATCTCTCATGTTCAACAAGTCATCTATCAATATTAATGAGGACTGTTATTTTATTACACAGGAATCCCTCTAACTGCAGTTGTGAGGGAATGAATACGATTTTGTTGATTTCGTTTCTCTGAATGTTGCTCGGTATTTCCATTCTATTCTTTTTTTTCTCTAAATCCAAGAACTTCTGAACTCAGGAAGCAGGGAAACTTGATTATTCACGTCACACTTTGAGCCCTGTCCTTGTCGCTCCGGATCAAGGCTGTGTGACCCCATAAGGCTCCAGGCTGCTCTGTCAGGTAATTGGTGTTAAAGGTGGGTTGCACCTCTTCCAGCTGGGAGTCAAAAATAAAAAAAGGCTGAACCCAAACACCAAAGTCACTGCTGGCACCATTTCCATTTTCTTTTCCTTTTCTTTTCTTTTTTTTTTTACAGTGCAGCTGCTAAAACTCATTTCTGGCTGGGTCCATGTGCAGCAGCTCGGGTGCACAAGCTGTTTCTCACTTCAAGCAGCTTGTAAAGCAGCCATATGGAAGGAGGGGCCTGGTTGCACCCACGCTGGCGCACCGCTGCCGCCATAATAACTCAGCCCTGCAAGGTCACGAGATATTTATATTTCCTCCGAGCTGTGTGAGAATAAAGTTCGTTCTGACTTTTAACAATGAAAAGAAATGCACACGTCTCTTCTTGTTCTCCCAACGTGCTGCCTTCACCACAGCATTTCATTAACGTCGCTCCTGTTCACTGAGAATCTGGCCGACCGTTAGACTCTGACAATAATTAACAGTAATTTACACAAGCGGCATGTGGGAACCCCCCGGAGTTCAAACAGACTTTCATCATGAATAAAGGCGCCGGTTTAACGTTCAAATTGTCCTGTACGTTCTATCAGACAAACAGGCAACACCGAAACGGACTCCCTGCTGCCTCTGCCTCATGTTCAAACCAGAGGTGAAACTTTATGATTAGTTTGCATCCATGAAAGTTGGAGGAGAGCTGGTGAGGATCAACGCACGAAAGGAAAACCTCTCTGCACATCTGTCAGCACAAAATAAGAATGATCCTCACGTCCTTACATTCTCATTCATTCCTTTTCCAAAATTGCAGCAAACTAGTGTTATTTAACCTTAAAGGTTAAAATAAATATTTCAAATGTGCTATGGGAGGCTGGCATTAAATTCAGTGAGAGACACAGGTCACTGATGATGTTAAAGCCAGATTCTCTCATGTGACTCGTGCGTTTCCCTGCGTGTTGACGTCACGTGTCCACTACAGCCCCGCCCCCTCACTCCACGGATGCTGCTCTGCTCTTGCATCAGCACCATTTCTGGTATCCTCACGTCGATCAAGAGCGAGAGAGAGAGAGAGTGAGGGGGAGAAATTGGGAGAGAGATACCCAACCCCACCAGAGCGCAGAGGCGTCAAACGGCCGCCAGAGCATCCCGGTTACGCACCGTTCCGAGGCCCCAGAAGCGCCAGAACCAGCTGAAGGAGAAGTCAGCGTAGCCGGGCACACGGTCGCAGCCACAGTCAGTGATGGAGAGCCTGCTGGATAATCCAATGAAAGCCGTTCTGTACCTGAAGGAGCTCACCACCATCGTCCAGAACCAGCAGAGCCTGATCCAGACGCAGCGCCAGCGCATCGACGAGCTCGAGCGCAAGGTGGAGGACCTGATCGGCGAGAACCGACTGCTGCGCGACCCGCACCACTACGTCCAGCAGCCGGCTCCGCATCAGCACCACCACCACCACCACCACCAACACCCGACCCACCGCAGCGCCAGTCCCCAGGCGCCGGCCCACCTCCACCATCCGCACCCGGGGAGCAACAAGGCTGCGGTGAACCAGGCGCAGCATCAGCATCAGCAGCAGCAGCAGCAGCAGCCGCCGCCGCCGCCGCCGCAGCAGCAGCAGCAGATCCCCGGTCTGTCGGCCCAGCCTCAGCATCAGCACCATCAGCACCAGCACCCATCACCCGCTGCCCCGTCCTCCCACCACCCGCAGCAGCTGCAGCTCGTCCCCACCTCGCCGCAGTCGCCCCAAACGAGCCAAGCCAGCCCGGACTCCGGCGAGGAGGACAAGAGGAGCCCCTGCTGCAAGTCCCTGGTTCCGCAGACTCCCACCACTCTGTGCCGCTCAGTGGGACTGGCCAGGAAAGCGGAGTGAGTACCTGACACTATAAAGACTGTTCGGATCTCACCATCCTGATTCAGACATCCTCCTAATCCAGCTCGAGATTTCTGGATTTTTGTTTCACAGTCATTTTCATTATAATTCCAAATTATTAATGTCAGGCTTCATGAGTCAGGACTCAATATTAAATTGAGTGACCCTAATAAATATGGATATCTTTGCAGTGGCTCTGATTTTCATATCTAAATATAGCAAGTGTGTTTGTCCAGAAACAACATGTGACATGCTCAAGGGCCCGGGCGCAGAATGTCAGCGCTCCGTCATCACCTGAGTAAACATCACTTAGAGAAGCTGTTAAAAGAAAACCTGAAAACTGCCGTTCACACTAAAATCCACCCAGAAAGTATCTCGCCAATGTCTGCGTGAGTTTTGTCTTCATACATGATTGAACCCACATTCCCACACAGGCTGAGGCTTAATTTTCTGACAGGTAATTTTCTGTATTTTTCACTCAGTAGTTGGCCCCTTAAATCAACTGGATGCCTAATGGATATTGATTTGGAGGAGCCAGGCTGGCATGTTAATGGTGCCGCTTTATTCATTCTGCACCAAGGGATGCTGTCACCAGTGGGTGGGATTAGACACTGGAGACTAAGTGTTTTTTGGTCGACTACAGGACCAGAGTTTGGTTAAATAACAGCTCCGGCTGAGTTGAGGTCCCACCACACTGGATTGTTTTCTTAAAAAATGCATCTGTTCTAAGGCCCCCGGCTGATGCAGCGGTTTCACAGGTGCCGCGGAGAGACAGCGTAAACACACATCTTAAGACGAGCACCGGCTCCTCTGGGCACATCACCGACTCACAGGCAAACGTCAGCTCTCTTCTCTCTTATCTAGCTTAGCTTAGCTCTTAACTTCGCATTCAAAAAAACACCTACGGTCAAGGTGTGAGCGCGCAGGCCGACTGCCCGCTGCTGATTAAGACAGCAGCAGCAGCAGCAAGATGTGAGGGACGCAAGCCGAGGGGAATAACAGCTGTTTTGGTTGGTTGCGGTGTTAATAATCCTCGATGAGCTTGAGTGTTCCTGTGTGAGCACATTCCATGAGTCAGCCTCGTCTTTGTGCTGCTGCTGCAGACTTGATCATCCTTTAAATCCGACTTCCACGAGTTGTACCGTTGCCTTGGAGATAAAATAAGATGAAAATGTCTAAAAATGACAAAATGCTTTATAGTACATTCATCAAAATACTTCCAAGAATATTTAAACTTAGAGAAATCCCCAAATTTAACAAGGGAACCAGATGATGGATTTCAGTCACCTACTTATTGCAACATATCCACTTTATTTATCGATTGTGGAGCGTCACCTTTTTAAGTAAAATTATGTCCATCATCCATGGACATGATCTGCTCAACAACTCCCATGATCCCACGCTGCGCCGCGACATCCTCGCACTGGGTCTTACGTGATTGTTTTGATTGAGAGACCCCTAGTGGCAGAGGTAATGCATCGCACACCTCATGGCTAACTCTCATTTTTTATTAACCCAAAAATGATCCTGTAGGAACAGGTTACAAACGCTTTGGCATTGAAAAATATTTCAGATGTTTCCTCCCTGGTGAATATAGGAATATGTCTGTGCCTCCTCTCAAGCATCAAGACAAGTAGAAGCTATAATCAGCTCTAGTGTGACACTTTAAAGACTTCCTGTTGTGACGACGTTGAATCTGGAGATTTCATGAGGCTCTCTGACACTGAACAAAACACTTTTAACTGTCAAAGTGAAAACACATCTCTGCACAAAGGTTTCAAATCATTAAAAACATTTGCATAAGTATTTACCGCCTCCACACTGCAGTCACCCCCTCCTACGCTTCTGCTTTTCAAACGTGCCGCTACAGTCACAAATTATCTACTTAATTGAGCTCGTGACATTAACTGTTGTTTGTGAAGCCCTTTCTGTGACACTCTGGTTTTGGTGCCATTGTCTCTCTTGGCTGCAGTTGTTGCAGATTTCTTGCAGACTGCAGTTTCCTCATTCTCCTTGCATGTTTGCTGCAATCGATTACGCTCCCTGTCCGTCCACGTGCTGCTGCAGCAGAGAAGCAGCTTTTTTTTTTTCTTCAGTGTGACATCGTTAAAGCCCCTTTTGATTTGGTGATGTCACAGAAGAAATGCTGGAAACTTATATGCAGCGTCCACAGTGCTCAGTGTCCCCTGCTCGCCACCATCAAGGTCACATGCATCTCCTCTGCTTCCTCACAACAACATACATCCCATCTGTCACACACGGCTGCATCTGCATTGTTTCTGCTAATCCCCCGCGATTTATCGTGCCATCAGCGGTTAATTCCTGAAGGCGTGGGTCAGGAGGAGAACTGTGGATCAGCAGGGACACTAGAAATAACACACAGTAGATGCTGTCACACAGATTCACCCAGACACGCAGAAAAAAAACCACAACACAAAGATACGAGCTGCGCAAAATAAACGTGTGAGTGTGTGGGTTCAGATTAAACAAGTGGATGTCCTCCTGGCTGCTCTGCAGAACGATGGGCAACGGAAGAGCAGGAGAGAGAGAGAGAGAGAGAGAGCATACTGTACTGGCCTGTCTTTAATTTCGAAGCAGTGATACATGAAAGGGGCGAGATGTGACGCAGCATTGTAATTTCAGACAAGATGGTGATAATGAGACCACGACAGGAACAAACTGTTAACAATCCATGTCTGTCTATTTATTCACACTCTTTCTTCGTGGTGTGAATTATAGGCACAAGCAGCGTCTTTGAGATTCAGGGGGAATAAATTATGTAAGAGGACAAGCCGTCACACCTCGAGGGGAGCGTTTGACATTTCAGGAAAGACGCTAAACTGAAAACCACAGGTGGAACAGAAAAAATGAATGGAGCAAAAGTTTAGAGTGAAGAAACAAGGCAGTCATGTAACAGCATCCCTGGGATGCTCTCGATCTCATAGCCACCACTTTCCAAACTCATCTACATGTTTTTTGCTTGATTAAAACCGGGAGCAGAAAATCCATTGCAGAGCTCCGAATGAAAAATTAAATGCTCGCTGACTCGAATCACGCGTCCCCTCGTCTCCTCCAGTGGCGTCATTTGAGCAGCACAAATCAAGGAGCCGCCTTCAGCTCCGCACAGACAAGGAATGAAAAGTTGTTTCTGCCACAATCCCCGACCCCTCAGACGGAGAGAGTGTGAAGACTCTGCGTTAGTGAGAGTGAGGAGGATTCTTCAGGGGCCCGTGTGATCTGAGGGGAGCCCTCAGCGATCCTCGCTACCCCTCTTTCTTCCTCCTCCGCATCTTTCTCTGTGACTCCCACTCTCAGCTTCCATTGTGCCTACTCTCATCTCGTTCCTGATCTGTGCCTCTCTGTTCCCAGCCTGCGAATGAGATCTTCGTCCACCTGCCTCATTACTCCACGACCGTCCTTCCTCTCTCCTCTTCATCCCTCTCTCTTCTCCACTAATCAGCAGCTTATGCTTACAATCGCCACCTCTGCAGACGGGATCAGTATTCAGCCCACTCCTCTCACCATCACGCTCTCTACCACTTAACACAACTCCCGGCTGGGCTGCAGCCTTGTCCTTTGCCATATACGCCGGGGGTGTGTGTGGGTGTCAAAATGAGAGCGTAATGAGGGAGACACTAGTGTATAGATGAGGTTATGTGCTTGTGTGTGGCGGTGCGTGAGTGTCTGATAGCCTGAGGTGAAAATCCCAGGGTTCACATACAGCTCCAGGTGCTTCTCCACTGCTCCCCTCCCTCCCCACACACCCTCTGAGTTATTGTAAGCCCTCTCTCACGCTCAGAACACCGACTATCAACCCTCACATGCCACCTGGCAGCCCTCCTGTTTCCTAAATTGGCTGTGACTCACCCCCATGCCTGCCGTGCCCTCGTTTTCCTCCCACTGGCCCTGAAACCGATCCGCAGACCAGGATACATCTCGTCTGTGCCTGCACCCCATCTCTGTCAGGATTAAAGTGGGACGAGCGCTCGGCACTAAGAGATGGGGGAGCTGAGCGCACGCACACGTACGCACGCGTTCACTGAGGCATACATTACAGAGTGGCCCCGCTGAGCGCCTGCTGGATGCTGCAGTGTCTCCTCGTTCTGATGCTCTTAGATCAATGAGGCTGGAGGTTTGCCAGTGCAGGCTGCACATGCTATTCTGGCCCTTGTCAGAGTCACGCTCGCTTCTATCTCCAGGTATAACGCACCTTTTCTATAGCCAGGTTTTAAAATATTTGACCAACACAAGGTAGAAAAAAGACCGTAAACCTGTGTCAGCTGTGAGATAAGAAACGTGATTTGCTGCAGTGTCCTGAATAGAAATTGGCAACATTGGTCAAGAATGTATTCGTATCCATTACCCTTCAAATATTTCAACGTCCTCACACTATAATGGCAAGGTTGCACATACTGGGATGAAGCAGTGGTGGATTTTCACCATTAAAATAAGAGTCATGGCTTGAAAAACAACGGAAACAACCTTTAGACAATAAGAGGATCCACTGCTTCTCTGCATGTTTGCCTCCTGTAGACGTGCAGGGGTTCTATCCATACGTCTCCTTTGCCCTGTTTCCCTTCACCATCACGTGTGGTGGAATCTCCTCTCCCTCTCGAGCCGCCCATGCTGCTTCCTCTGGATCCCCTCCCCCCTCTGAATGGGAATCACGTCTGCTTATGACAGGGTGGCTTGGCTCTGCTGCTGCTGGAATCCAAATCATGAATATCACATTTGATGCGTAGAGCTTTTAAATTGCTTCATTTCTCAGAGGATGTTGCTGCCGGGTGATTCCTGACTTGCAGGTGGAATATTAGCTTCCTCTTCTTTTTTTTAAACGCACAAGCCAAGCACAAGGCAGCCCCAGTGGCCTGAAACAATTACATGCCATTTAACGCAATTCAAGGTTGTAATATTTCAATCAAACTTTAAATGTATCCATATAAAAAAAGTAATACAAAAAAAGGATTTTTCTAATCTGATTAACATGTTCTGTCCACTGCCTTTTCAGTTCTAATCTGCAGACAGATGAGCATGGTGCATGGTGGATGTATATGCAGGAGATTAAAAAGCAGGGCAGAGACTGAAGTGAGTGAGAGGTCCCACAGGGTCGAGGAGACCACATGTTGACCCACTTTCCTTATTACACTTCCAACTCAGTGTTTTCAATTAATCTAGGTGACAAATATTGTACTGGAAAATGCTGCTGTTACTTCCTTGTCGGTAGAAGCTTGAATGTTCACTCATCTAACTGATGCATTTAATTTCTCAGTTCCAACGAGCAGTGTGTCTAACGAGTGATCGGCACAGTGTCAGTATGAGCCTATCGGCAGATGGAAGTTACATCACGTCATCTGCCGCTGGTGTTTAAAGCCGTATGTCACTTTGGTGTAAAAACCCATTTGGACACAATTACAGGAAATATTTTCAAGTGTGGCCACTTCAACAGATGCTTACCAACGTTTGAAATTACTGACTGCACATTTTGTCTTTGCGGATGTGAGAGAACACATGGAGATGTGATAAGTGTAGCACTTAGCAACACACCCCTCATATCTGGCTCTTTTACTGGCTCCTTAATGCATCACAGCCTGCTCCACACAGAATGAGCGGTTAGCAACGGCACAGATGTGACGACCACGGCGTAATACTTGGAAATGCCTGCAAAACGAACTTAAATAAAGGTTGAATTGAATGAAGTGGCGATGCTAAGACAGTGGGATTCCTAAATGGCTGATGATGCTCGGTGGTCAGTGAGCTTTGGGAAGGTTTTTCGAAGGTCCTCTGAGAGAAGCAACAGTGTGCAGCTGTGGAGAAGCGTCCACCCATCTGCCGCAGAGATTTCACCTCCTGAGAGCTTAGCGCCGAAAATCCCTCAGCAGACAATTCTAATTGTTTTGCACCAGTGTGCATCTGTGGACTGCACTCACATTCAGTGAGCTTAAAAAGTCTAAATATGGGCTCATAGGAGAGATTTCAAAATTCTGAGAATAATATTAATACAATTGCAATTTTTGCCAATTAAAACATAAGTCTACATTTGTAGTTGAAAGGGCTTTGCTCTAAATGAGCCATGTTAGTTGTGTAACATGTATTGGCATTAGAAGGGTCCATTGCACATTGCTCTCTATATTTAACATAATCACTGTGTCTTTTAAAAACAAAGCACACGCACCCACATGTGCACGTGCACACACACACGGCCGTGCACAGGCTCACATTTGCCTGAGGAAACTTCAGGTACGGTTAACTACACGACCCAGAGTACTGCTCAAAACAATCCACCTAAGGCTTCCAGGCATAGCAGAGCTGATCGGAACAGGCACAGCATGTCTAATCGGCTCTCCCAGTCTCCTCCACACATCACAGTGGGCCTCAGCCGAGCGTCGGCACTGACCTATTGTACCGTGCAGGAGAAAATACAAAAATCTGCATCCGCTCAGATACTAATTTACTCCGTCGCTGCTTCATCTTCAAACCGACGGTGCAGTCTCCGTTCACATTTCCTTTTGTTTATGACGGGTTTTGGTGGCCTGGAATTAAGTTCTCATTTGAATGCAGAATTTTTCTTTTTCCTGGAGCCACATTTAAAAATGACTAACCGTCGTTTGCCTGCGTTGCCCACGCACTGAAGTTTATGTTATCTGTGACATTTGGGACTGGATGGTAAGAAAGTCCCCCGGGATTCAGATTGCCCTCCCCCTGCACTGTGGTTATGTCACCAATTCCCCCCGTCTGTCAACCTCTTGAACTCTGGGATTACATCATCAGGTATGCAGTGCCAGGGGGGGGAGGGGCCAATGACTTGATCGGCACCGACATTGGAGATTTCAGTGTGGAGCAAAGAAGCTGATGACATAAGCAGGACGGACTGAATGAGTCATGAGTGGGAACTGGAGAACGCGGATGATGTGGTGAAAAATGCGCTTTTTCATTTCCGTCACGTCTCCCCCATCACCGTCCCACATACTGTCTCTGCCTTGTTTTAACGCACAATGGTCCTGCTTTCCAGGGCCGCCATTCACACACAATGGAATTCTATTCAGTCTTGGCTCGATGCTCCCAAATGAAAATTATGTTGCCGACCTGGAAGACTGAATTTCTCCTCATCAGCCCAAACTTTGGCAGATATGAGACACGCGTGATTGTTGTCCAGCGTCATTGTGAAGCATGGAAAATGTGTGTGAAAATCGGCCCCGCAGCCAAGTCGTTAGCAGATGGTCCTGCAGCAACACAGTGTGGCTCGATGCTCAGAATGAGCTGCTCAAACCGCTCAGCAGTGGAAGCACCAGCTGGAGAGCCGATGAAAACACAAGGATAACGTGATGCTTTCATGGCAAAATGACTGACTGTAATGTCTGTGCTTTATTCTGCCTTTTTACACCAGTTGGAATTGTGCAATTTTACCTTTTTATCCCTGAGTGATGGTTAGGCCATTATGGCCAACTTGTGCGTTGCTCTTGCGGTGAAGCTATTGTTGAAATGTCTTTTTAATGGGGGTCTCAGACTAAACCAGAGTGGATCGTTTGCGCAGAGCAGGGAGCAGAATAAGGAGCAGCACGATAATCACAACATTTATTTTCTAAACCTTGTTGTCGTCTCTGATTCGTCCTGCAATTTCACCCACTCCCGGCAAGAAACACAGAGGACTTCAGATCTGCTCCGGGAGGTCAGACAAACGTGCTCACCATTCCTCTTCTCAATATAACTCCACCCTTTGTTTCATCTATAGATCGTGAAGCTGCCCGAGATGGCACACTGGAACAAGCCATTCATTTACTACCTTGTAATTAATATATGTTATTATCCCACACTGTGGAATGGCTAGAATCCACTGAGTCATTTGTTGACAACAACAGTACAAGCTTGCAGGTATAATGCATACAATAGAAGTCTGACTGAAAATCAACAGCCCTGGAAGTTTGCAAATGTTGATGTTTGCAGGCTAAATCTGGAATTCTTTGATGGTGAGAAGCTCTTTGAACTCTACAACTCCTGAGATGTAATTTCATCACATGCAATTTGGCAGAAAATACTTCTAACATAAACTTGTCCGGCTGATGGATCTCCCCCTGACAAGCAAGCGCTCACAAAGGGTTTCGCTGCTGTTCTTCCCCCAGGCTCCTCTCCATCTTTCCCATCCTCAACCCAAAGATGTGTCTTTTTTAAGTCGTGCTGCACTGGGACCAGAGGTGGGGAGTTGACTTAAAGGAGCTCAGATGTAAAATGCAGAGAGAACTCTTTGATTTTTCAGGGGAATGACATGAAAAACCTGACGTTTACCACTGATATTCCATAACCCCTCTGAATAGATCTGAAAACTGTTGACGCACTGCTGATGTGTGCCCTGATAAACACAGCTCCATATTTAAATCTGCTCAACCTTTACAAACACCATCCATCACTATTCATTCATCCTCCACCTGTGTACATAAACTGCTGTCAGGCAGCTCCTGAGATGATGCGGAGGGGCTGGATATCAGAAATGTTCCTGCTTCTCTACGTCTGAGCCGAGCAGGATCTGGTCTGCATCCGATTGTCCAGAGTTCATGTTTGAACATGGTTTTGTAAAAACGAATATCTCACGTTCAAAATGGTGGATTCAAGTCAGCCGGAATGAGATTGAAAGAATAAACTTCAAATGTTGCTTCTTCCCTGACACTGGCACAGAATTCAAAAGGGTTTTTATTTCCATACACGGATGAAGTGATTTTTTTTTTTTTTTCTCTTCTCCTCTTTTGTTTGCCTTCTCTCGGGAAATGTGCTCTTGCTCTCTCGGTCTCTCTTGTCGAAAGAGAGGCATAAGCCGCTCGGGACAGCCCGAGAGTCCGAGCCTTTTAAGGAGGCTTTTATTTATATATTTATAGTTCCTATATATTCACTGTGTGTGTGTGAAGGCGTCGATACGGTCGACTTCTGGGGCAGGAATAGTGAGCTGTGTTTGTGGGGAAGATCACTGCAGTAATGCTGTGACACAGGAGATTCAGATGATTTGGTTCAAGGATATTTTGTATTCCAGAAAGGTTTTTTTAAATTACCATGATCAAGATACATCTGGCATCACTGCCATGAGACAGGCTGAATAAATATAAATATATATATATGAATGTCAATAGAAGGTTAATTTAGCCCAAGGATTTATTTTCCACCCCTTGCTAATGTTTTCTTTACTTCACTAAAGCCACAATAGGAACTGACTTTGACCTTGATGCTACAATGCATTTATTCCAAAAATACTAATAAATAAATCAAACCAAACACGGAAATGAAATAAACAGACACAAAACACAAACGTGTCTTTTCAGCGCAGCCATGCCACCTAAACAGCCTCTCCACCGGATCGTAAACATGGTTGCTTCCTCCAAGGTCAGCTGTGTTTGTGTTTACCGTGTTTGGCCTTCAGGGGCAGACTCTAATACAGCGTATTATGTTATTTCAGTAAGCGAGCCGAGCATGTTCACCGCTTTTCTCCCTTCACTGCTGAGGAAATGGTCTGTGAAAACTAATCTATCAATTATTGCGAGATTTGATTCCCCCTCAAACCCCCCCCCCCCCAGTCTTCCTCTCCCTCAGTCCCGTGTTCTTCCCCCCCCACCCCCCCCCCCCCCCCCCCCCAGTCTTCCTCTCCCTCAGTCCCGTGCTGCAAAGAGCAGCACTTCTGTGTGCAGAGACTTTATTTTTTTTCCGCCGGAGTTGAATCAGCCGGCGAGCTATTGACACAGTGAAGCTGAATTCAGCACCGGGAGGAGCGCATCGACAAACACATTAGACACGAGACGCTAAAACAAAATACAATGAACCCGTGGTGTGCAGATTACGCTCGCCCTTAAACACGCCCAGTGTGTGGAGGAGCTTATAAGAGCTTGTCGATTTTTTTTATAGGTGGTATTAGTGAGCTTAGGCCACGGAGGGAACTCAGTCGTCACTGTGGAAGATCAGAAAGCAGGTCATGCGAGTTCAGTTTAATCTCCAGCGCCTGCACTGATCAAACACTGTTCAAGGAGGTGTGAGTGTGTGTGTGTGTGTGAACATTGTGGGTTTGTACCCTCGTTAATTTTCTGATTCAAATGCGTGGAGAAGATATCCTGCTGATGTCTTGTGGGGGAGAATGTTTGCGTAATCCTCAACATGGAAATGGGAGGATTGTCGTCATAATGAGCGCGTGGGTTTGAGAGAGAGAGAAAGCAAAGTAGAGATTAATTAGGAAATCATAGCTGCGAGTGATCTCCCACTGTGTGGAGCACGCATGCATTCATGATATACGACGTGATAGTTGACCTTTATGAGGCTCATGCTAGGTGTACGCCCTCCAGCACTTTTCAAAAAAAGATCCTCTCATGAGCCTTAAAAATGCTCGCCAGTCGTTTCTGGCTGCAAAGACGACGAAGCTCCAAAGAGAGCGGGCAGAACCGATGGAGAGAAAATTGCAAGTAACCAGAGATCAAAGCGGACAAAGGCAGATGGTTAGGATGAATCAAGCAGCAATTTAAAAGATAGGGTTCATTTATTTCCGTCCTTTACTCTCCTGTGAGTGGCTTTTCTCCAAATGTGGTGGAAGGAGAGACTCGAATATCATCGGCCTGTGGGGCTGTCAGTCCTGTGTGTGTTTTCATCATCAGATTGATTGATTGATTGGATTCAAACGACAGGTTCCCAGCAAGTAAATACAATTAGATCAGTAACAACAAATAACTTTCAACCTGACGGCAAAACTCCCACAACACACATGCCCCTAATCTGTGTGAACAAATGGCTGCGCTCTCCCAGAGCTCCCACTAATCCACGTCCCCTCAGAGGCCGCCAGTGTTTCCACCCTATTAGAAACGCCCGCGGCGGTGTCATGTACGTCGTGGCGCACACAATTAGAGGAGCCATTAACAATAGGAATTAATTTGCTGTCACACCCTCTGCGCGCTGTCAGCCATTGTTTGTGGCAGACGTGTCCCCCACACTCCCCCTTCAAAATAAAAGAGCCAATGCAATCTTTGCTCTCATGCATTTGGGGTTGAATAAAATCTTGTCCTGTGACGTATTGCACTCCACAGCGGAGAGCAGGGAGGCAGTAACAGACTGAAGTGTCTTCAAGGAGTCATGCTCCTTTATGAGGTTTTTAAGATGTACTTGTTCAGTCCATCCTCACCCAGGGGACAGAAAGAAAGACATGACAGCTGGGAGATTGACTACGGGACGTAAAGGTCTAACGGTGATGGAGGGGTGGTTGCATCTCAGAATGTGATCCCCTCTGTCCATTTCCATGTCCCTTGTCCAGGGGTAGGGCGCATGAGAAGCTGCTGCTCTCTGTTCGTGGCCGCGTGTTCTGACAGCAAGAGTAATCGAGCAAATTCCTCTATTGCACAACACACCGTGCGCCCGCAGGACCCCGGAATAGGGGGATGGGAGGTCGTATATATGAGCAACGGGAGGTGGGGGGTGGGGGGGGATCAGTGGAAAAGGAAAGGAAGGAGAAAAGATGAGTTGTACGGGGGAAGGGAAGATATTGAAGGACGAGATGGATGAAGCAGGGTCCAAGTGAAGGAGAGGACAGGGTGATGGAGAGAGAAAAGCCAAAGGCACTCAAGGCTCTTGTACATTAAATTTTTACATCCTTGCTCTCTCCTCGCTCCATTTCTTCATCACCTTCACCTGTGACTATATATCTACAGTATCTTCCAGTAAAATGGGAATAAGCATTATTAGTGGACTTGCTGAAGCTGCACCTTCATGGTCATGTAAATTAACACGGACATTTCTCTACTGCCAAAATGAGACTTTGCTAAATTGCTCTCGGAAACACCTGCGAATTTTGGTTGAAAAGACGAATCTGTTTTCAAACTCTCTCTTCCTCTGCTGTCTCTGTCCATGGTGCTGAAACAGACCAATCCCATGTCTCTTTGTGTCTGTCTCCATGGTGATGAAACATTAGAATTCAGTCTCAGTTTTCTTTTTTTTCCCTGACTGATCACAGAGAAACAAATACCAGCTAGTTCACTATATCTGCATCTTAAACAAACACCCATTTGTAACTTTAAAGCCCACAAACACATCACACTGACGAGTTAAACAGAGAAAGATACATGAAATGGCATGAAGACCCTCCTGATATTTGTATTTATATATAATCATGTTATTATTGTGTTTTCCTTCACACAGAAACCAAACAGTGCTGCACCAGTTCTGCTGCCCAGCCCCCGAGGCCCCCGAGGCGGAGCCATCGACCGCCTGTGTCCCCAGGTAAGGTTTACGGCATCCTTGTCACATCTGCACAATTTTTAAGTTTCTTTTTCAAATATTCTTATTATTTTCACGTTGAAATCTATTTTTTTTACTGTAAATTTGCAGCCACGTATCATGCATCCTGTTAGTGGCGGTGCTGCAGGAGCTACTCTGAGCAAATCTACCCCAGCAGGGTTGGATTGAAGTGGTTTCAAAATCTGAATTATTCCATCGTAACAACATAAGACTCAAATCAAGAGACCTCACAAGCACTCCACAGTTTTGCCACAACGGCCAAATCAGTCACATCAAGCTCCTGATTCATTGTGGTCCAGTCATTACAAAAACATTACACTGCGTTTAGGGGACAAAGCTGGATGATGATGATGATGATGATGACACTGCCGTTATCTCTTTGTGTCAGATCGGCAGATGACAGTGACAGAGCAGATGCTGTCGGCCAGAAATCCACCACTTCAAATACTTGTGTATGAGTTACAAACAGCTCCTTTCATTCTCCGATAAATCTTGTCAAGTCAGACGCTTTGAAAGCGCCAGTGCTGGTTTGATGTGGTAATTTTCACCCACAGTCCTGAAAAATACGAAAAAGTCCAGGTAATAATTAGCTGCTGAAATAACTGCACTTGAATGCACCCGCATGCTTCCTGGGCTGCTATGAAAAGGACAATAGTATAATTCATATTTTAGTTAATTCGATGAACATAACATATAATAGTTGTATTTTGCCCCTATCAATTTGAACTGACGGCCCGATGCGTTATTTGTTTGCTTCTAATTACTAAAGTGCACCCCAGTGACGGCGTTGGTGGGGCCAAGGCGCATCGATAGCCATTAAGCCATCTGCCCCAAAATGACTTGTTTGTTGGTGGACGGCGCTTTTTCAGAGGATTGTTTTGCTGCATTGTCCTGAGCGCCAGAAAAAATAGCAGATAAGCAAACAGGGTATTGACGGCAAATCATGGCCCCCGCTGGGTGGAACGCGAAGAAGCAAAGCTGCAGACCGTCAAAAAGCCTCCGACGATCCGACTTTAAACAGCTCGGAGGCTTAAATATCGGATGGATTGAAAGATGGAATTGTAGGAGGAAGAGAGGAAAGTGGACATGAATCATCAGCTCTGTGTGAAACTTTGAAGATCTTTATATCGTTATCTAATATTCATAGAGATTTTGATAGTCCACAAAAACAAGTATGTCTCAGACTGATGGGGTGACTTTCAAAAAGCTACAACCACAGTGCACCTCCCCCCCGCCCCTGAAGCAAACCACTTCAACTCAGCACCGACCGGGGCCGAGGCAGAAAGCAGCTTGTGGTTTTGTCCCTTTCTTTTGTTCTCGTTGGCGTCTCCTCTCGTTTCGAGAGCCCGTATTCTGTTGTCGTTGATTTTCTGTATTTCCGCATTGTTGTCAGTGATTTGTTGAGCATTCTACTCACGTGGCATCGGCACATCGCATCACACGACATCACGGCGACATAACTCCACACGAGCACACGAGCCATTTGCATCCATCGTTCATTCATGTTCACTTCATTCGGGCTTGTCACTCCACTGTGGTCATGTTAAGTTTGAAAGAGTCATGTATGAGTACTGCCATGTAACCAGAGTGTAATTCTGCAATGTAAAAAAAAAACAAAAAAAAAACCTGCCATACTGCATTGATGTGTGTACTGTAGGGTCTTTCCCATGCTGGAAACTGGTGAGCCTTCTTGTTGACACATGTAATGCATCTGTGTTCATGTGAAAAAAAAGTTCTTATCATGTTGCATGCTTTGGCTTGGCAGTGATCAGAACACAGCTCCCTGTCTTTCTCCGTGCGTGTGTGAGTGCGTATTAGTCCCTGTGTGTGTGTGTGTGTGTGTGCTGGTGTGTCACACAGCGTGCAGAAGATCATTTGCATATACTCAAGGAAAACACATAAAGCTGTGCACAGGCAGGGAAATCCGTAATCATAAAGAGATGAGTGAGTCACTTCACCTTTCACTAAGCCTGCCGAATCCTTTCCCCTCTTTATCCACAGGCCAGACATGCAAATACTACTCCTTTAAACTTTAATCACTCAGGAAATAAAAAAAAATATACAACCTTGTATATATTTTTTGAAAAGTTTGATGATAGTGAATCTCTAAAAACTGACTTACGCCCTCACAATGTCCTTCCCTGGTGTTGGGCAGATCAACTATATCGCCACCTACTGGCCCAGCTAGCACAGGCAGAAATAAAAACAATCGCCAGGCAGCATGTGGACAAACTCGTGCCACCTTTGGTTAGCCAGCCGTACTGCTGTGACTTATTTGTGTCCCAGTTATGGACAGACAGGAGCAGACTTCCCGAGTGCCATCATGGGGCAAATCAGGGCCAATGTGATGCATTATTAAAGGACAACTCAAATGACGAGGGGTCCAGCATGTCAAAGGCTGGCTGCCATATTTTGAGAAATCCTCTCTAATTGTCCCGAAGGGCAGGGAGTGACTCAGAGTTGTTCAGTGGAGGTGTATCGTCCTTACTTGTCCAGATGTCCCCCATCAGTTTTATCTGTCTGCACCTGAGGAGCTCTATCCCATCATTTAGGTAGAAGTAGGGAAACAACCAGTTAATAAGACAGCGGATGTCATTTGAGCGAGCGTCAGCTTGGAAGTAGTGAAGTGTAAAGAGAAGTTAGGACTTCACCGTCACAGATAATGAGGACCCTGCGGAGGCTGAAAACTGGCCCTGACAGCCCCTGGTCACTGTGGCCGGGCTTTAAGGAGGCACCTGAGGTTTTAGAGGGACTGGGGAGGGGGGGGGGGTATATTCAGGGTCCCACCGTCAGATCTATGATCACTCACGGAAAAGGTGAGCAGGATGACGCAGCCTTTCAATTAGTAGTTCGAGCCATCTTCTGCTGCAGTGTGCAACAAATAAAAATGCAGCCTGTAGTTTTGTTGCTGGCTCCATAGAGGAAGGAGTCAGTGGTACGTTTCTGCTGAGAAGTGCAGCCTGCTTAACGTACAGGAGAGTGATCATATAATGATACGATCATAATTCATGTGAGTCGTGATGTCGCGGAATCAGAAGCTTTACATCTAAATGCCGCAAACAACACCAACAACCCTGTTTCTTATAAATAGGAGCAATTTCCTGAAGTGGCATCAGAGACGCTGGAGACAGGACGGCACAGTGTCTTTAATCAAAGACTTTCCTGTCTCAAGCGAGCGTCAGTGTGTTTTTTGCAATACATCCCCATTTGCATAAAAACAAAAGCACCTGAGTCCTCATTCTTTGCTGTTTAAATAGAACTTTGTTCAACTTTTCTAGCCAGAGAGGCTTCATCTCCATCTAGAAGCGACACAACTGAAACAAAAAGAGTTTCCTGCCCCTCGCGGCTGACTCATCCTGGACACTAAACGATGGGACGGCTCGCATGTTTGGACACAGAGTTAAATATGGGCCTTTGGCAGGTGACGGCATACGTTTGTTGGCACGATACCGGAGCCCGGCGGCGGTTCAGCTGCCAAGCCGCCTGCTCGCAGCGTTCACAGTAACACTGACATCCTGCTCACGAGCCGAAACCCCTCTAAATGAGCGAGCGCCTGCTGCGCCCTCGACAAATGAGTTGCACTCGCGTTCTAAAGCCAGTGCCTTAATGAGGTATGCCACGCTAATTAGCACACGCAAGAATGATTTACAGTTGTCAGAGATGTAATTAGATGTCAAGCCCACGAGCTCCTTCTTTTCCTCCGTCAGAATAAGTTTTATCCTGAACTATGTTTCTCACAAGGCAGCGGAGCTCCTACATGAACCATGTTCCTCCTACCTGCTTCACCTGTTTTGTTTTGAAATGAAATTCAATTTGCTTTATTATGTTTCACACGGATGTTTGTGGAATTAATAGCTAGAAAATTAACATTAGGTTTTTTTGTTGTTGATGTAAATCTGCTCATCCAAAAAATTCAAAGTACAATTTGCATGTTAAATTAGCCTCATCTAATCAGGGCAAATGAAGTGCCATGTGCACTTTTGAACTTGGGAGTGCAATTAAAGTTTACAACCTTGTTTTTTATGTCAGGCTGTAAAGACTGCTAAAGTAACGGAGATGAGGGATTGCTCTCTGCGCCTGGTGAAGCATACCACTTCAGAGGAATATATAAAAAAAGGACACAAGCCTTTTGGGTCTTCTCCAGATCTAATTTAGGATTCAGGCCTGCGTCATTGCTTTTATCTTAACGTCCTTGATTGTAAACACAAATAAAGTGTCGATAAAGGTTTTGATGAGGCTGACACTATTAGAGAGGTGGCGGTGGGGAGTGCTGTGGAGGATTAATTCAGAACCGGTCGTGGCACAAGTCGACAGCTGTGTCGTTTCGCCAAGACGCGCTCTTCATTAATTAATCACTGGAATTCTAATTAGAAAAAACTGCAGTAATTAGCGGAGTCATGCTATCTGTGGAATGGAAAGGTGACGTGGGCTGAATGAGGACGCAGTCAGGAATACTTTGCAGTCACAAAAGGAGACAAGCGGAGGGCCTGAACGAGGCGGAGGCGGAGCAGATTGAATGATTGATCCGTTTTGTCAGAGGACGTTGAGGGACGTGTTGAAAGAGTGCAGCTTTTAGCTATTCAGGACATGGCTTTGCGTTACCCCCCCTCCCACACACACAAACACTATGGAGGTCCAAACTCATTGTAAGTGCACAACCACCTCTGCTTTTGTCCTCGCACCCAGCATTAGTCTCACCTGTGTCACCACAAATTAAATTTCACACGTGGGATCCTCAGTCGCCAATTTTCTCTCACCTTCTCACCCGGTGATTTAATACCTCCTCTCATCTCCCTGTCTCTCTCTCTCTCTCTCTCTCTCTCTCTCTCTCTCTCTCTCTCTCTACCTCCTCTCATCTCCCTGTCTCTCTCTCTCTCTCTCTCTCTCTCTCTCTCTCTCTCTCTCTCTCTCTCTCCCCTTTTCCCTCCATGATTGTGTAATGATTCTGCCTCAGCTGGAGAAAGTGACCTTGTTGGTTCGCTGTTGTCATGGGAACAGGGGGCACAGGATGCCGACACACCCAGAGAAGGCGTGTGAGGAGTTAGGAGTGTCACGTGCATGACTCTACTCATTCCACAGACATGTATTCATATATGTGGCTCGCACATCTGGAAAACATTTGGCTCTTCTCCTCCTCGCCGACGTCCAAGTGCATTACTGCAATCCACTGAGTAATTTCTAATCAACGTGATGCTGTGACTGATTTATTTTCCCCAGAGGCCTCCTCACAGAGTGCAAACGCCAGATCCCCCCATGCAGCGTCCATAGACGCACAGCATGACCTTGACGTGACACGTGGGGTTACATACGTAAAGAAACGCTGGCGTTCTCCACCGTGCGTGTTGCTTTGCACCATTCCTGCAGTTTCTCCTCCGCCCGTCTCTCTCCCTCTGTCGCGGTGCGTCAAACGTTCACATCTGAGAGTTTCTCCTCCTCCTTCTCTCCCCGTTCCGCAGCTTATCTCAGCATTGTGGAGCGAGCGGAGGGTTTTATTACAGAGGAGATTTAATAAAAGCACAACTTTTTGATGACTTTGCCGCAGCAGCTCTTATGTTCACAGCATCTGTTGTGTGGAGAAGCTTTAGAGCGCGCTCTCTAAATGTTAGGGCCTGGGCCTCAGATCGTCTTTGACACACGCTAACTGCTGTAAGAGGCAGAATGAGCCTGTTGTTGTCACAGATTCATGATAAAGAAAAAAAAGGGCCTCTACAAGGATTTTACATGTCAGAGGCAGATTATTGTATTTACCATGTTAATCTATATGATATCTCCAAAACTGTTGTGACCTCACCTCAGTACTTTAAATGAAGTTTATTACATTTCTAGGACAACTAGGATAATTTTGGTGATCAATGGTTTCAGACTATTTCATCTCTACAGAGGCATTTTTACATTTTTACAGTGAGTAGAAAAATAAGTAGAAAGTCAAATATGGGCTGTTTTTTTCTTTTTACTTGACATTGAATATTTTTTTAACATGAATTCTTGATTCTCTGCAAAGGCAGTGGGTTTAATTGAAAGTGTAAAAGGTTAAATGCACGCCGTTCTCCTCAGTGTGTCTGGGACTTCTGATTTTCCTCTCAATCTCCTGCTCTACGTAAAACAATAGATTTGGTCATTTCTAGGAACCACCTCATTTCTGTCTCTGGAGGCTGCTGCTACAAAATCCACTGGAATATGCTGCAGGCTTATTATGCAGTAATATCCCCTCTCTGCTGGCAGAGCCCCTGCAAGAGGTAAAGCTGTAAATGCACAGTTTTCTGTAATGTTTTCCATTTTCCTGAGAAAAAAAAGATCATTACCGGCCAGAGTTCTACACTGATTGTACTCTTTGTTCTCAGCCTGAATACAGATCTTCCGATTTACTAATGACTCAGATGAATCCTGTTCTCTGGCTACGACCGGCTTGCAGGATTTTGCATGATAAAGATATGGAGTACAGTGGCGTAGGAGCATAATGATTTACGGTAGCACCATCCTGCGGTCCCTTCATTAATGGCCCGCCATCTTATTAATCTCCATCATCTCAGGGGGTCCAAGAATACCCACAGTCCCGTTCTGCAGGCTGCTCGACTGCTCAATCTCTCCCTGACTGCCCCACGATAAAATGTCCCCCGTGTGTAGGTGAGTGTTTGAGTATGCAGGAGAGCGAGCGTGCAGCCAAGACAGAAGAACGAGCATAATGTCCGTGGAAGCGTGTTTGTGTTCCCTCCATTTAAAATCTGCCTGCAGCTTCAGAGATGGACAAAGTAAGTCCCCTCTGGACAGAAGGGGGTGCTAATGAGGAGCAGTGGCAGTTTGGGACATCTGTCTCTTCACAAGCTGGCTGCACATTTTGTCCTGACCTTTTTACTTTGGCAGCCACCCATTATTTCCAGCCACTCTGCGTCCAACCAGACTTGGCTTCTCCTATTAAAATATTAATTTCTATTGAGCTTGGTGGTCTATCCTGGATGTGTTGGCTGAATTTCTCTCTTTATTTTCAACCCATAGTGTCCAAACTTTTCGTTGGCTAATTGTTAGCTGCGTTCACCTCTTTACACACCAACCTCGCGGATTAAATGAATGGTTTTGCTGCGTGCTGCTTGTTTTCCTTCAGGTTTAATAAACCCTAATATTGAGTATCAGAAGTGTTTTACTCTGATGTTATTTCAGGACCAGAAATGGCCTCCGCTATAAAAAAGAAAACGTAACCTCCTTGGCAGAGGCAATGAAACCCTGAGGTTTCACATTTAAAAATATAGAGGGTTCATAACAGTGTTCCAGCTGGCACATCAAATCTTTGCCGATTAAACCTCGTTGTGCATTGCCTGCAATCAGCTCGATGCCATGTGGTACACTTGGGTTCGCGGCAGGTGCCAGATCAGCCCGCTGCATTTATCTTAAGTCACGCGTTGAGCAACATATAAATAAATATCTGCAGGAGCGTGAGAGTCAGAGATTCACGGAGACAGGTATTAGCAGAGAAAAAAAGGGGAGATGTGTCGCATTAACTCGCACACCTGCCTCACCTCCCAGTCGTGCGCAGGCTGAGCCAGGTAGCGATCTAACGGGTACATGTTGTTCCCTACTGTTCCCTGTGAAGGGACATCAGGTGTCTCCGGGGTGGGCGCCACTGTCAGGCTCAGCGTACATCACCCGGCGGAGTCCTTGCTCTGACATCTCGCCGACAGCCTCGCGGTGGTAGATCAACAGGAAAATGAGTGGAGAGGAGGCTGTGGCGGGGGAGGAGGAGGAGGATGAGGAGAGGACGCGGAAAAAGTGCTGACAAGGCGACCTGTGCCGCTGACGGTAATGAGCTGCGAGGATGGTGCGAGGGGAGTTTGGGGGAGTGGAGGGAGCGCGGCAGGAGCGTGGTCGAGGTTTAGATTACATGAAGAAGAAAGCTGGAAGGAGTGGTGGCTGGCTTAGGTTTGTCCTAAGCCCTGCCTGCTTCGTGTAAGCGGAGAGGACCAAACTCAATGCAAAATAAACATAAAATAATCTTGGCTTGACTCGTATTTACCATTTTGGATGTGGAGTCACATCCTTCTTTATAAACAGTGCTTCGTCATTACACCAAAATAAATGACCTAACTACATCTACCAAGTGCTGACGAGGACAAATGTTTTCCTTTTTACTGTGTCATGCTTTTGTGCTCAGTGTGCAACTGTTACCATGACTCCAGCAGTGTGTGTGTGTGTGTGGTGAGTCATCCCTGCACTGTGTATGTCAGGCTGTGCCACTGCTTGTCATCTTGAGCTTTGTTTTGAAGAGGTGATGGGCGGTCACTATGAGTTAGTTGTTAAAGCAGACCGGCGCCGCGAGGCCAATGCAGAACCATTAAGAGTTCCTGCTTTTAATCCCGGATTCGTCTGTGTGGGTTTTCTCTGGTTACTCTGGCGTCCTCCCAAAGTCAAAATATATTCAGGTTGGAAGTAGGTTAATTTGAAAGAAAATACATTTTTAGCAGATATAGATCATAGACTATAGATAAAACAAGCATTTTGGTAACAAATTCTAATAATTAGCTACACCAGTTTCTCAAATTGTAGTTAGCTCTGCAACTTGATAACGGATGGATGGATAGATGAACAGAAAGCAAGAAAAAAGAAGCATCAGTGACTCATCAATTCTCATTCAGAGTTAATGTAGCTTCTACTCACAGAAGCTGTTAATATAAAGGACCCTTATGCGAAGTCAAATTTTGTTATTGCTCCCTTGTTGCCGACCAGGTGTCCTTCTCCCTCTTGATTGCAATCCTCCAGCTCATTTGGCGCACCATAAAACGCACCATTAGTTTTCTGCTAAGCCCATGTTGAGATAAACCTGCTTTGACATTGCCAAGTTTTTTAGCTCGCGTCACCTCCAAAGAGCACCAATGTCAAAGAGAGAGAGGGGGGGGGGGCACGCAGGTCCACACAGTCACAGACACGCTCCCACTCTGGAAGAAAAAACATTCACATTCCACTGAGATCGAATTGAATTTCCCCTCCGCTCTTATCGGCCGTCGTCTTTGGGATAGCGTCTCACCTTTTCTGCAGAGGAGCCAGTGAACACAACACTGGACACTGCCTTGCTTTAACTTGATTTTTTTGCCGAAGAGTGAACACAGCGAAACATTTTTTTTTTACCCCTCACTTGAAAGCGATTTCACAGATGATGGGGTGGCTGAAGTATATATAAGTGTGTGTGTGTTTCTGAGAGTGGTGACAGATAGCGGAGGACGTGCCAAAGAGTGAATAGTGTGCCTGACGGCAGGCCGCGCCTCTCCTGCCTCGGCTCAGTCGTCACAATAAACAGCCTTCTTTCTGTAGCACCGCGCGCCGGTGACAAATAAACCCTGTAGCGCGGGGAATAAATAACTTGACGCTGTACGTCTGTGCACATAATCCGCAGACTGTCTCCCCCAGAAAAATCGACTGCGTTAGTTGTTTGTTCCAACAGTTTAAAATGACCCGAGTTTACATTCATTTATTGCCAAGATGGGTAGTGGTGTGATCGTCTCCCAGGACGGTGAAATGAAAGAATTAGGAAGCTGAAGGCGTGGTGGGACCATGATATGGCTGATTGATCACGACTACACGGGGATTTGCGTCATGTCTTTTATCAGCTGTTGTTTGGGAGACACATTTTTTAATGGTTTATAGCAGGAAGTGCAAAGCTCACTGCAAAACACACTGCATTGCTTGTGGCTACTAAAAACTTTCACTTTCAATGCAAATGTCTTCAGAGAATCAAAGTTTTTCAATATGTAAAACTTTCATTAGTGGGCCATAGACGCAGTTACGATTGTGTTTCCTCATTCGGCGATTGATTTTGATTAGAGTGTGGCTCATGCTGCAATTATCTGTCTGAACCAAAGCAGACTGGAAACGTCACAGTGACAACGACAGGTCTGAATTAAATTCCCTGGATATAGTGCGACATATTCTTTCTTGAGCTTTAGAGGTGGAGCAGATTAACGTTCATCATATATTAATGAGAGACACAGGACCAGAGAGAAAGCCTCTCGGTGAGGTCCCTGAAATAATCCTAATTTCCTCAAACTGCCCTTTAACCATGCGCTGTAGTCCAGACAGGAAACACACACACACACGTCGAGCACTCACCTCTTTGAACCAGGAGACACAGTGAGTTCACAGCTCTGCATATATGTTCTGAGCAACAAATCTCTGCAAGCTTGATGCTCAGAGATCCCCCACAAAGCCTGAGATACACAACATTTGTGTTGCGCACATAGGGTGTTTATCATGGGAGGCTGGGTAAGTAGGAAGGAGCAGACAGAGCTGAAGGAGAAACTGTGGTTCTAGTCGTGGATATCGTTGCTATAGCATTATTTGTTAACGTGTCTGATACCTGTCGTCAAAAACGTGTGTGTGTTTGTTTCATGGGCTCCTGTAATATAATAGCTCCACTGACGGGAAGGTTGTGTGAGTGAGTGATCATCAGCAGGCTTTTAAGGTTGTTGAAGGTGAACTGCAGTGCAGGAAAGTGGATTGATGTTTTCAATATCCTTTATATTAGCCGTACTTTACGATAGAGGAGTAGCGGTATAAGTGTCTAAAAGCATATCGTCTTGAATATATCAGTATATGAAGCCTCATGACAGATTTGATTTCACTTTAGATACAATTGGTTTTGAAAATATGTCAAACTCCCTCAGTGTGTTCTCCGTATCGCCATAGCAGGAAAATAAGATAAGCAGTGCCAGTGTCTAACAGAGCCTCAATAAATGTCTTGAGTATTAATCTACTGTGAAGTGGATTTCTAAGTGAAGTGTCGTTGCATTTGAAAGTGTAATATACGCTCAGGCTCGCCCACATGACACGAATCAGCTCCCAGGAGATTCCAGATCACCGTGGGTGCTCTCCCGTTTAACGAGTGTGTGAGAAATAAGAATCACCTCGGTAGAAAGAACTAATGGTTTCCTCTCGGTGAACACTAACTGGAAAAACTATTCAGGCTAAATGAATTTAGCGTTGGAAAAATCAAACTGCAGATTTCCTCCTACTCAACGGTAACTGATTCCCTGTCAGGAGTGATCCCAGATTCAGGGAACTCACCTCACAGCAGCAGCTTTCTCACCTCTTTTGTTTCAGGTAAACGCCCCTGTTCTAATCCTCTTGAGCGAGCAGGACTGTCAAGGTGGAGCCGACATCCTGCGCCTTGATCAGATCCACAGCGCGCTGAATTACAACAATTCAAATATCACACTTTGCTGAGTAGTCCGGCGCTGACGCTAATATTATATTACAGATTAGCGCAGCGGTGCAGGGGACCGCTACGTTTGCTGTCTCCTCAGTTCCACAAGAGGGACCTTTTTTGCATCTTCTGCAGTGTCAACTTTTATTATCACATTCAGCTTAAAAGGTTATTTTTGGAATTGGATTGAGTTTTTCCTTATCTGCAAGGTAATCATTTCCAAACTGATGCTGGTTATAAAGCAGTTGACTCGGCACAGTTGGGACGGCACCCTGAATAAGCTGGTTGTTAAAAAGGAGAAATACTCCGTCCTCACATTCAGGTTCATAATTTTAATAAGTGTCCTCACTTGAGAATCAATAGAAAACTATTTTTTCCTGATATTGTCCACTGCTGCAGCTCCTCTCTTCAGACTCTGCCCAGTAGCTCCTGTCACTTCAACAATGACCCCCCCACCCCGCTAAAGCCCAGTCCACGCAGTTTTAAAGAGCCACATTCAAAGAGGAGCTTGTTGATCAAGATGCTGCCTGAGGATATTTTTATGTAGGATGTAAAAAAGGGAGAGAGCCAAATAAGGAAGAAAGAGTTTGGGTCAGATAATAGGCAATTAGCTTGGTAAATCATCAAGGTTGGGTGATGGCGGGGGGGGCGGCTCGATGCTTGTTTCTCTCACAACGAGGCGAAGCAGCTGCTGAATCCTTTATCCAGACATTGTTCTTGAACATAACCTTTCCTTCCCTCCCTCCCTCTCTGTCAGGCGTCAAATAAAAAGCTGCCAAGAGGTATAAAAATAGCTTCGTCATTCTTGCACGTAACAAGATGTGAATGAGGAGCAGCGAAGAAAGTGTCGAATGGATGAAGGCAAATGACAGTGCGAGTTAGGCTTTTAGGAAGTGGACACACTGGAAGTCAATCACCACCAAGTCTGGTTCCCACATTGTCATTTCAGGGTTTTAAATAAAGTTAAGTAAATGTCTTATTACTGCAGATGACAAATGAGCGGTCATAACATCCTCCGCCTGCCAAGCAAACCAACGCCAAGCTCCTCTTGTAATGCTTCAGCACTCGGTGCTGTCGACTGAAATCAAACGCGACCAGACTTGGATTTGACAGCGACGAGTTGTGACTTCACTTTGGACTTGATTTTGATGAGTTGAAATCATCCCCAAGTTATAAATAAAGTGTGCAGCCGAGCAACAGTTTCAAGCTGTCGATCACGTTGGAAAAAGAGCACCTGAAGCTGCCCCAGCAGAGACAACGGAGAAAACCAGGGATTATTCTAATTATTCCAACCCTTCAAATTGGACCTATACATCTGCGCAGCCCTTTCACTGTGCTGCTCTCTCTCTCTCTCTCTCTCCATGTTTTCTCGACGTCTCTTGCTGCCTTGCTCTTGATTTTACCCACATCCCTGGGCAACAGCTTTTGAACAGATTCAACTTGAAATCCTGCCTTGCATATTTCACGAGCCCAACCTGTTTTCATGCCCTGTGCTCTGTTGTTGCTGTAAAGAGGTTTCATTGACACACGGAGGGTTGCCTGTGGTTATACGGGCCCGTGTGTGCGGACCTGAAATATAGCGCGTGCAAGCAGTTTGTCCCTGAACTGTTTTGGGTGAATATCCTCGTTCCATCGTCAAATTCAACAGCATAAATAAAGACTGACCCAAGAAGCGCTTTCTGCATGAGGTGTTAGCAAAAACTCAGTCCTCCTCAGTTCAAAATAATCAAGTACAATCTGCTCCTCTTGTGATTTGCATTGCACCCGAGTGACCACAGTATTGATCTGTTTCTCCATAACACACCAATGATTTTAACATTGATTGCATGTGGCGGGCAGGGGGAGGACGTTGCCTTCCACACACCGCTGCGTGCGGGGACGTTTTCGAACAAAAAGAAAGGATTCTGTTTCTTAATAATCATTTGTAACCTTCAGCCTGAGACAGATCAGCTTCTATAAATGTTTCAGAATCCGCCTTTTCCTCTTGCATGCTTTAAGTTACATGTAGAGCAGAAGCCTTCAAAAACACGTGACTCATCCAGTGCCCATCTCATGACTTAAACATGTCATGGCTATATTTGTTGATCTTTCTACCCTAAAGCTTCTACGGCTGCTACTCGGCGGCTCTCTGGAGACAACATGAACAAAGCAATGTGAAAATGGCTCCTCGGTGACTTTGTGGAATTATATGGTCTCTGCTTCCAAACAAGGCTCTTATGGGAGCGATGTTGCCGCATGAGTGTGTGGAGCTGGTGCATGTTTTTCATTTGACCTTGATGGCGGCGACACAGACGAGACAAATTGATTTTCATCTGTTGATGAATGAGGGCGTTCACAGTAAGATATATTTTCGATGATATTCCACAGTTCTGGGTAATTATTTCTCGATTACTTACAGTTACTTACTTACAGAGGATTGTCCCTTTAATGTCACCACAAGGTTGGTTTCCTTGGTTTTGTGCAGGAAATGTCTCAAGAATTATTGAATGGATTATCATGAAACTTGGTACGCACGTTACCCCTGCCTGCCCCTCAGGATTAACAGAGCACTCACATGCACACGTTGCTTTAACGATTGACTTCGCCCCACCATGCACTTGCTGCTGGCACGATGGTCTTAAAAGACAACAACAAACAGGTTCCCACTCGGGACTAACTGCTCACTAAAAAACGACACAAGCAGTATTCACGTTTTGGCTTCAGAGGTTGGTTTGATGGAGAAATAAATAAGATTGATAAATAGATAGAAATAAAAATAACACATCTTAACATGTGAATGCATGATACAAGGATGCACCTGCTTAACATTAGCATCCTAAACTAGGAATTCAGCTCACACTCGTCCAGCAGCTGTGACCGCTCAAAGTCATATTGTATTTCCAGCTTCTTCCTCAGCTACTGTAAATGCATGTTTACAGGGAGGTTAAAAAGGGTAAAGTGGTAGATTAGAGGCATTAGAGGGGGGCGAGAAAAGGAGGCCATTATTGTACATACTCTTTCTGATCGCTAACAATGAAGAAAAATGACTCGACTTGACCCGGTGATTAGAGTGAGCCAGCCCTTTTTTGATGCTAATTTGCTCCAGGCTGACATTGTGCATTCTAATAGCTGCGCTGCATCTTTATTAGGAGTGAAAACTTTTGAAACAAACTGGAAAGAAAACTGCAGCCTCTATAGAAACTGCTGTCAGTGCAGCAGAGAGAGACTGAAGTGGATTACCTAAAATGCAAAGTGTTCTCTACCTATGGCATTTAATTCAAGAGGGATTGAGGGAAACAACGCAGCGTTATATCATGGCTACAGAGAAGAAATCACATGAGGGTATTCTAAACTTCTTTTTGCAATCTGACATCTTTTTCTCTCCGGATCCTCGATTGTGCAAGTCAAGTTTCTCCCCCTCTCTACAGAGACTGATGAATTTCAAACACATCCGCGTGATGCATTCAAATAAAATATTACACTGAAAGAGTGAGCCCATACATCACCATCCCCATGCATCGAGGGGGAACAAAACCTGCTCATTTATGCAGAAGCTCGTGCTCCGGAGTCTGCCCTTATGTTCCGCCCGATGAACTGATTAAGTCTCAGTGAGGGAGGAGCTATGAGAAACAGATATATGGGAAATGGGATGGGGAAGAGGGATTTACTGTGAGTGACAAGACAAGTGATTCCTGCTTGGTTGAAAGGAGGTATGGCTTTGCGATAAAAGATTCTCAGTCACTAACATTCTATGAAAAAAACCAAGGTCTGTGTCTAGCATTGGAATAATACGCCCACACAAGTTGCCTGTGCAAGATATAATAAGGGATCTATGACTTGTGCTGATGCGGTTAATCACACATAACGCCATCTTCAGCAAGTCCGTGGCTGCGGTCCACCGGAGGATAGACCCCTTGAACCCCACGTGGTTGCACGGAGGGGGTCATCACTGCCTCCTTGGTGATGATGCAGCAGAAGCTCAAGGTTAATGAAAGTCTAAGCGGCCCGCAGTGACCGAGTTCACATGAAAACTGTAATCAGTGAATCGCCTGTATAAAGATAGCGGCCTTCATGTTTGATGCTCAGTGGCTGGAGTCAGCTGTGGGACCGGAGCTTATCAGTATTTTACCCTCACTTCTCCCTCAGCTCCTGAAAACGTGCTTTCAGTCGACTTTTATGTGCTGAGAAGAAAGTATTGATACCCCCCACCCCTTTTAACCATCATACTGGGAGGTTGAAGCCAATATAAAGAGAGTGCACCAACACATTTGCACTAAAATGTCTCCCCCAGTAAGTCTAAATTGGTTTGAAACATATCAAAATAAATGCTTGTGCTCCATTTTAAAATGTCTTGGTCCAAATGTCCGAAATGTCTGTGAAAACCCATATCCCAGACTTCAAAGCATCACTTAAAACCCCCTGTGAGTGACAGTGGAGAAGCTACGTAAATGTTTGCTTCAGTCTTTGATGTGTCATGTGGGGAAGCGTTGAGTTGGTGCTGCCCAGCTGCACCGTCCTGCAGCAGGAGGAACGGAGGAGAGACGACGACGCAGCATCGTCAAAATGCTTGTCCCTCACGTTGCTTTGCTGGGACTCAAAAATGGAGCACGGGCTGGTTCTGAGCCACTCAAGAGGCCAAGCTGGTCACGAGGGCTGCAGCTCCAATTACTGCTTGTCACTTTTATTGATCAGCACGAAAGTTGCAACCAGCGTCACCACAAGGCCAAACAAACAGGCCTTTCCTAACAGGCAGCCTTAGAACAGCCACTGCATGTGAATACATTCATTCAGTGCTCAGCCCGTCTTACCTCCGTGTAATGCTGCTAAATAACACATGATTCGATTAGATTCAGAGGACGCATGGATGATATTCTGTATAAATGAAACACACACGTACCAACAGCCTGTTAGCGATCATGCCAGAAAAAGCAGGAGACGTAAACGGACACCGTAATTATATTCTGGAAGGTTGGAACGCATGCTGCACTCATCCATCTTCAGAACTGACATATGTAAAAAAAAAAAAAAAAAATGGAGGAGGGAGGCAGCGTCCAAGGCTCGTCTCTGCCTCGTCAATCACGTTGTCACCTGGAACCTCTCAATCTCCTTAAACCCGGTGGAGGACAGAGTGGCAGGAAGGGTGACAGCGTGTCTGTGCGTGTCGGAATGAGTGAAGGAAACTGTGGCGTTGCAGGAAACTAGAGGCGTGGTCGAGCGCATGCAAGGTTTGTGCCGTACATACATATACACACGTGCAAATAATAACCTGTGAGCAGTTTATCAACAGGGTCCACAACCTTTTTATTGGTCCTCATTTATCAGAATGTGGCTTAAAGCCAGGCTATGGGTTGTCAGATTATCTCTAACTATAAGGGCTTCAGCAAAATGCAAATAGGCGTGACGTGCTACAGATTTGCAACGTGGAGCAGAAAACAGCGCGTACACAGAACTTCCTAATCGAAGTGTTCTGTTTTTCCGAGCAGGTCTATTTTTCGCACAAGGGTAGGAGCTCACCTGCAAACTGAGTGTGGAGGCAGCAGACTTTATTTCTCAATTCATTATTCATTACTCGTACAAGCTCTATTTTCGATGGAGCAGCCCGAGCTATACCCCCTGCTAAAGATACTTTCTCCTCAAATGTGCTGCCATGTGCGATGAATATGAGAAGTAAGCCTCTTGTGCAGGAAGTAGACAGGATTTCTGCAGCACACAATTCTGTTTGAATCAGACTGAAAGCTGCACACACACACACACACACACTTTTATATAAGAGGGCTTTTTTAGCTGCATGCACTAATAATTGGGCGGGTACGTATAGAGGTTACACCCCCCCCACCCCTTTGTTGTTTACTTTTTCACTTGTCTCTGCAACTTTGGCAAACAAGCACATTTATGCTGTTAAGACTAAAAGTTTGTCCTCGATGTGGCGCCTCCTCCTCCTCCTGCTGCTGCTCTGGGGAGAATCAAACTGATTTTCTACCGCAGCACTCTGCATATAGCAGAGTGGATGTCCTGATTTTGTGCTAGTTGACTCTAGTCATCACCGGTGAGATGGAGGAGAAAATAAAACTATAACCCTTATCTTAATCCGGGAAATAAGCCCTGCAGTTATCACGGCTTCTGTCAACAAGTGGGTAAAACCTGGTGTGAGCAGAGCCTTCTTGTCCTCAACCGTTTAAAAATGTAAATATGTGAACACTGACACCAGGGGTGGACCAAGGTCGAAGCTGTAGAGCACCCAGTAAAGGAATGATCTAAATGTTACTAAATCAGGATGCTGGACTGTAAGTCATGGCCCCTGATTTAGACGAATCATAGATCTGCCACTGATTGGGACAAATTTGGAACTTAGAGCATGATTCATTTATGCATGAATGATTTTCATTTTAATGCGTTCCTCTTTTTAAGCCGTCTGCTTTCATTTAAATGAGGATAACTGCGTGTTCTCTTCTAGAAGGTTTACCCTTGAACTCATCCAACAAAAGGGACAGAAAAATAAGTCTTGAGAAACAAGTTAAAACTCTGATTACTGAATCACCTCTGCACTAGAGCGTGGAAACCGGGTCCCGACAGGTCCAGCTCCCTCGGGCTGGGTTTGAATGAAAACTTAATAAAGTTTTGGAATGCTCTGGTTATTAGGTATGTTAGGAGATGGCGACAGGGGATTTGAGCATCTCTGTGCACCAAAAACTACAAGGAGACTAAAAAAGAAGAGGAAGAAGAGGTCTCTAGCTGGTCTTTAGGATCTGATCTAATGAAATCACTGCAGCACCACCTTCCCTCTGTGTTCCAGGCTGCACTTTGTGCTGTTATTACACCATAAAAAGCTGCCACCTCCCACACTAACACTCATGCAGCCTCCATTCACCTAAACACGAGAGCACATATGGTCTGAGAGACTCAGTGCATGACCGTCCCCCATGTCTGTGTGTGTCTGTGTGTGTGTAGGAGTGAGTCACAATGGGCTGTCAACCTGTTGTTTCTTCACATTTTCTCTTCTGAAGAATTTACTGAAATAAATAATCGCTTTTGATCTTTTTTTTTCTTCGCTCTTGCACACTGTGATTTTTTTTTTTTTTTTTTGCTGTTCGCTGTTCTGTGCTGTGCATTCTCCTCGTTTCCATTGTCTGTCAGTGTGCAGACAGACAAGAGAGGCAGACAGGACAGAGCAGGTAGACAGGTGAACTGGCCCTGCACACAGAGAGACACATTACACAGGGTCGACCTCTTACCACTAACCCAGGCAGCGTGGAGAAGAGGTCAGAGCTCACCACGGATGCAGCAGCAACCTCACTCTGCATTTTCTCCTCCTTTCTGCAGCGATGACCTTCCTGCAGGATCGTCTATGGGGGAGGAAGGGAAGGGAGGAGAGGGGGAGCTGCAGAGTGAGGTCCAATCACAGCCAGAGCCAGAACCACAACCAGAACCACAACCAGAACCAGAACCACAGCAGCAAGAGACTCGGCCACAGACTCCACCGCCAGAGCCGAAGTCAGAGCCGCAGCCCCAACCTGAAATCAAAGCTCAACCCGAACCAGTACCGCAGCCCGAACCGGAGCCTGAGCCTCAACCTCAGCCTCAAGTTGAGACCGCAAGCGAGGAAGCCGTGCAAGACGCACCTGAACCCCCTCCGCCATGTGAAGAGGTGCAGCCAGCGCAGCAGCAAGAGGACCAAAAGTCTGAAGAAGCTGCCGAGGCTAAGAGAAATCAAGAGGGAGAGGCAGAGGCCGAGCGTCTTGAGGGTGAGACAGCTCAGGAGCAAGAAGAGGAGGAGGAGGAGGAGGAGGAAGGGGGAGGCGCTAAAGGAGGTGGGGCGGCCAGGAGGGCCAGCCTGCACCACACGGCCTCGCCCATGAGGGTGCAGCGCAATGGCGCCAGCTCGCACACGGCCACGTCCGACTATGAGCTCTCGCTTGACCTCAAAAATAAGCAGGTAGGGTTGTGTTGGGGGAGGGGCGGAAAGTACAGTAACCTGGCTTGTGTGTTTTGTACGTCTTGTGGTCTGACATGTCCGATGTTTGTGTCGGAGGAGGTTCGTTTTGGAGGAACAACTGCTGTCTGAGGAGATTTTCTTTAAATCAGTTTTTGTAGTATTGATCCTTATTGGCTCTTTTTGACGACCCAAAGTGTAATTCCCTGTCATCCTCATCATTAACCCGCATCAATCCCATGTCATCAGTTCATCAACATCTTCACTTGGTCTCGTCTCTCATCTGAGATGGACTGTGAATGTGCGTTTGGCAACTTCATATCAATGTGTATTTTAAAGCTGTGCTGTAACTTTTCTGAGATTAGAGAAACTCATGTTCAGGATTCTGTTTCAGCAGTGATGCACATTTACACACACACTCACACACACGATCAAATGAAGACACTGGACGGACAAACTGATTTGGTGTCTGCATGTCCTCTCTTTGCTGCTGGACCTTGAAAATCCTTCTGTTAACGCACGTGACTGTTTCCTCTGTCTGACCTCTGTCCATGAACTGTGACTGTACGTGTACATGTGTCTCCCACGTTCTCATGTCTGTGTTCTTCATCAGGGGCTGGGAAATCATCTGCATTGCATTGTCGCCTCCATATCGAGAACCATTAACCATACGCCATCCATTTTCATTATCATCCATTTAACTGACATCGTCCAGTGCGAGGACCGACGACAAGGTAAGGCAGCAGAGCTGGGGTCCAGCGTGAGGGGCCCCAACGACACTGATTCATTTCCCTGAGGTCAAATGCCAAAGTGTGACAGATTCCAGCTCCACAACTTTATTGATTTGTCTGATTTGAAAGGCTTCTGTAAGTTGTGTTGTAAGTGTTCCTCAGACTCAGACCTGTGAAGCATTACTGATAGAGGCGACAGTCAGTGTAATATGAATTGTGTCTACATCGCTTTAAATCCAGTAAATGAGATAAAAACTGAAGAGTGCAGAAGATTTATCGTTGCTATCAACGACAGTCCTTTTTCCCAACGACTACCCTTCAACATTTATGAATCGGAGTGACATGGCTGTTTCATATCAACCTGTCAGATCCAGTTTCACTCAGGTTTGAATTCATTTCCTCCGTCATCACTTCTCCAAGGTTCTCAACGCGCGCCTCCCTCTCACCTCCATTTGCACTCTTTTCCTCACCCGTTCACTATTTCCCCGTCAGCGATACTGGAGATACCAATGAGTTCGATTGATCTTCCGTCCCAACATCTGGGGATGCAGGGCGTGATGGATCTTCAGATCAATGTCAGGGTAATTGGATCCGCGGGGCGATACCTTGATTGCTGGGCTGAGAACCACACGACCAAGTGCTTGAACTCACCTCGACTTGGATTAAATTTAAATAATCGCTCAGTTTTAAATAACCTTTTAAACCAGAGAGCTGGTGAATCTTTGCATTCACGTTTTTGCTCTCGTGCCACAGGGAAAATGTTTTACATAACATTAATATGTATGTATAGAGTTCAGCTGAATGCATGAACACTGCAACAGCAAAACTGTTGTGGTTGTTCTCCTTCCTGTCGCAGGAGTCGCCTCCTTGTTTGAACTCCTAAATTAGTATCTGCAGTTTGACTCAAACTCCCAGTCACTGGAACGCATCACTGTTGTCAGACCCACAAATTTGTTCTTCATCAGTTGCTTCATTAGTTGTGCGTAATTGCTATTTATTTCTGCTTGAATAGTTTAGATGGCCACTAATCAAAGCGCATCCATCTCCTCAGCAGTGAAAAGTTTAATCTGGCATCTTAAATTTACCCATAATTACACAGAACCACACAAGAAATCACATCATCATATTGCTCTGTGGGTTGCTCCTGACAAAGTCTTTATTTAGTTTGTCTGAATGAGCTCACTCATTAAAATTCTCTTTTCTTTTATAAATACAACTTTACTCTGCAACAGAGTCAGCGTTCAACTAACCACTGACCTTTTACGGTCAGCGACTTTGGTCACGGATGTTATCGGCTAAACGGATCTGCAATTGTCATCCTCGTTTTGTAATACAGTCAGCATTAGTTGTGTCCCAGTTTTGCTGTTATATAATCATCTCATTAATCATGCAAATGTTTCTGTGCTGTGAGAAAGTGTGCATGAGCATGAACGCTGATAATTGCAGCTTTGCATCTTGCCCACCGTATTTCTGCAGCATGAGAGATTTGCTGTTTACACGCTGCCGCGCATTTGAAGGTTGAATCCAGATGAATCGGGATTCAAATCTCTCTTGGAACTGTGGCTTTTAAAAACAAATGATATTTTCTACAGTGATGTTTGACTGAAAAACACTTAGAGTACAAATCGTAATTTATGGTGACATTACATAAAAAGCTTTACTTTTGAAATAAAGCTCAATTTCACGAGTAAAGTCAAAGTTAAATCTCCAGCCTTTCAGCACCTACTGTTGTCCTGTAAAGTGTCATACCACTTTGCACCTGGTCGTCTCCCACCCTTCGCTCATTCACAAGGGGAACATGGTGAGGCCAGTGTGGTGCTAATCTGCCTGTCAAAATCTATTTAAAGACCCTGGTGGAACAGAGCAGTGCCGTCCCTGCAGTGGAATAATCTCGCTCCATCGGCGCTTAGTGAAGTAATCAGTGTTAGAATTGACAGTTGGCTAATGGGGGGCTGCCACTCTTGCCGTGGACTTGCATCCCACCATGTGCTTCTAAGCCATACACCCCTTATTCTCGTTTTCAGGAGTCTTCAGGGCTCTGCTAATCCATGCTTTTGCAATTTGCTTGTCCTGCCTAAGCTCACATGCCTCATTTAATCAAGTGCTGCCTCACTCACGTCTTGTGTCCAAGGACACCTCTGCCAAATTTGTTTTGATGATGAGGGACACCTTTCTGAGAAATGAGGACACGTTTTTGTGTGCAAGTCTTTTAAAAAGCAGAAAACTACAAATGTTATTTTGGTGAGCAGTCGGGCTAACCTTGTCTTCGATGAAGTCACACAACAATCCAGTTATAAAAAAGTGTTCGGTGGATACTGTAGTTCTCCAAACCAGAGTTCTATTCAGGAAACTCCCTTAATATCCTCAGTGTGTCTCAGTTTGCCCACAAAGGCTCTGCAGTGAAGTGTAAATGGAGCAGATAAGATGGTTTTTCATTGTCATTCCACTTTTCTAAAAAGCTTCGTATGTGATTTCATTCCTTTAATGGCAATCAGAGGGGCTGCATCTTGCTGGAGTCATTGCTTATCACTAATGGCATTGCAGCCCCATCAGTGCCTCTTTGCAGGAGTCCATCTGAGGTGACTGGGGTGACTTTGTCCCAGAGTAAAGCGAAAGAAGATTAGCGGTGGAAAGTCACTTTTTGATCCTCTGTGGGCACAGGAACGATTCACTCAATTGCTTTTGAATACAGAGGAAGGGTATTTTACTTGGGCCAAATTAATCCTCGTGTACAGTTCACCCTGACACAAGAAGCCAGCTCAAATGCTTAAGCGAACACAGAGGGAGGGAGCAGCAAGGATTTCTATTTCCTCAAATTCGGCATGCTGTTTTTAATTTGCATGCCTAAGAAGCATATTTAGAACATGTACCGCTTTTTTACGTCGGTGATATGACAGAACGGGATACCTCTATTCTCTCTAAGCTCAAACCTCCTCCACACTTGTGCCCTTGATAGAGTTAGAACAGACACCGAATTATATTCATTGATTTAGCCTGAGTGAAAAGGGTTTTCAAAGTGACTCAGGAAGATAAGCGCTTTCTGGGCACTTCTAAAGATACCCACACCCCGATTGTTCTGGGAAACTCAATGAGGTTTCATCTGGTGTTTGAGCTGCAGCCAGATGAGGATGGCTATATTATACCTCTATCTATTTCCCACAGCATTCGAGCAATTCTTCACAGGCAAGATTAATGGCTTGTTCAGTTTCAGACGATTTCAAGTTGCGTGGAGGGCCTCTCTGTGGGATTCACAGAGATTATGAGTTCTATTTGCTGAGGACATGAAAAGTTTGTCCAAATGCCATGAGTCAGACTTTACTACTCTGCTCCCTCTTTTAAACTGTGGCATTGACCAGACTGTATACAGATCCAGTATAAACATCTCAAGACAAGCTTGTAAAATACAATTACAGAACCATCGCAGGGCATTGTTATTTGAGTTAGTGGACTTTAATATCTGAACTGTGCCTCCTCCTTGCAGAAATTGGATTTTACACCCGCCTCCATCCCCTGTAAACTGCATTTATTTGCTCCTTTCCACAACAATTATCCCATCCCCTGAAATGAACCCCATTCATTCCACCTACGCTGCTATTCCACTCATACATGATGTTTATATTTCATGCAGCCCAGTAGGACTGGGGAAACAACATAGCATGCATGAGCCATGATATGACTTCAAATCAAATTCACTTACAGTATTTACAGAACATGAAGAAAATTAAATCAGTTACTCGCCCAGATTTCAGGCTGTTATCTCATTCTTGTAAATTCCACCATTTCATTCATTTGCTTTTTGTCCTTCTGTATTTTCTAGATCGAAATGTTAGAACACAAATACGGCGGACACCTCATCTCCCGCCGTGCCGCCTGCAAGATCCAGACCGCCTTCCGCCAGTACCAGCTCAGCAAGAACTTCGAGAAGATCCGCAACTCGCTGCTGGAAAGTCGCCTGCCTCGACGTATCTCCCTACGCAAGGTCCGTGTGCAAAACACGGAGGGTTTCTCTGCTGAACGGGCCCTGGCAGAAGGCTGTAACCTGGCAGGCATCCCATTGGTGCGCTCACCATCTCTGCCTGCCACAGTCGGTGGCACCCTGACTGACCTGGAAGACTCCTTCACCGAGCAGGTCCAGTCACTGGCAAAGTCCATAGATGATGCACTTAGCAACTGGAGCCTGAAGACCATGTGCTCACTGCAGGAAGGCGGCACCTATCAGTTCAGTGCTGACTCTTTCAGCAGAGCGGCAGCGGCGGCTGCTGCAGGGGTGGGAGAGGGAGGCGCTGTGGGAGAGTCGGTGATTCATCAAGCCCCTGTGGACCCAAGTGACCTGTCAAGAAGTGCAAGCAAGCTGATGATGGCGTTTCGAGATGTGACGGTGAAAATCGACAGCCAGAACTTCAGCGTTTCATCTTCAGTGATGGAATCGTCCACTTCTGTCACACTCGGCAGCTGCGTCCAACAACAAGGAGCCTTCACAACCGTCACGACCGCTTCCACAACAACAAACTCCACACCAGTCCCCGGTCCCCCTCAAGAACCCCCTCCTCCTCCTGCAGAGGTCCCAGCCGAGCCTATAGATCCCCCACCGCCTCCACAAGAACCCCCACCGCCCCCAGAATCAGAGACAGAAGTAGGAGAGCAGGATATTGAATTCCCCGCTCCTCCTCCAAGTGAGGAAGAGCTAGGGGAGGATGAGCAACTTCCCCTTACCCCACTTGAAAAGATGGCTGCCTCGCAGAGCGCAGAGAATATCGTGGTGGTGTCCCCACCACCCACAGAGTCTCCTCAACCCCCCCCACCACAGAGCTCTCCTGTGGTGGAGCCCCTGGGTGTCAAGAGATGCGGCTCTGAGATGGCAGATAACAGCTCGGAGCAGATGAGCAGCAGCAGCACGTCCACAGAAGCACGGTCCACATCAGAAGCCTCATCCAAGGAGGCCCTGCAGGCTATGATCCTCAGCCTGCCACGCTACCACTGTGAGAACCCTGCCAGCTGCAAGTCACCCACGTTGTCCACGGACGTCATGCGAAAACGCCTGTACCGCATCGGCCTCAACCTCTTCAATGTGTGAGTGGCCACTGCGTTTTCATTCTTTTTTAATCGGTTCCGAACCACTGTTAACTGTTAAGATATGAAATTAAATCTATTTATACAGACACAGATAAAGAAATGCAATTTTGAGTTGAAAGAGCATGTATATGTCATAAAGAACTGAAAACTGAATGTCCAATTTGATGTATGAGCTTTAGGACCTCATGCTATATCCTCTAGGTGTACCTAAAGTTGGACGGGGCCCAGGGTTCAGAAGAGCACAGAAAAGCACTTTCTTCACACGTCCCCAATGAGCTGATAAAACAAACAGAATGAAACCAGAGTCCCTATCTGTAAATCCAAGCCGTCTCCTTTTTTTCTCAGAAAGACAAATCAGCACAGAGGCTACAAGACGATGAATCATTCAGACAGGGGGACTGTTTAAAGACTGGGCTGTAAGAGGAAAGGGATAAATGAAGGAAATGTGACCCAGACCAAGAGGGATTGTGATAACCAGCCAAGCAGTTACACTCCCTGAGGTGGTGGCTGGACACTTACAGCCTTTCGCAACATCTGTTGAGCTTTTTTAATTTTTAGCCAACTACTAACTGAGAGCAGGCCAGAGTTGCTGACATTAGCCTGATTGAATACTGGGTTTTTTTTATGAGAGTTTAATTGATATTTGTGTCAGGGGTCACGTCTGTGTTGTCTGCTCTAATGTCAACTTCTTGATGGAAAACCGATGCAAGTTACTCTGCATTCCGACCGCTGCCCCAGCTACCACTGCATTTTCCTCTGGGTTTCAAGAATGCATTAGTTGGCGGAGTGGAATAAAAAAACATGTTTTGTTTTTTTTTTTGAGAAGAAGCTTGTTTATGTTTGCCGGTCGCAGCTTCTCAGTCATTGCGTATTCAGCTCCCCTCACTGCCTACTGAAGAGTGACAAAGTCAAAACCAGATAAGAACTTCCCCAAGACACACTCCAGACAGGTGGTTACACGGCAGGGAAAGGCTAGAGATGGCGTCGCCATGGTGACAGCAGCGGATGAAGCTTTTAAGAGATGTTTGAAATTATTGGAGCAGAAATATTGCTTCTGAATTCTGACCTTCCGTAAGTTCTTTATTGAATAAATTAATAACAGATGTAGAGAAGAACTTATAATCATCCAAAAACTGAGAACACCCTTCTCACTCTCACACATTTTGCCTCTATGTATTTAAATTGAATGGGATTACAAAGTTTTTACATTAATAAGCAAATGTTGTAACTACATTTTATAGATTGTCAGTCAAAGAGAGGCTAAATATGAGTGCAGAAGTGTAAACACATAGCTATGCAGCCAAGAGCCAAAATAGATTTATTAAATAGAGATATTTACCATATGCTCTATTAGCTCTGCACCCAGAGCTAACCCCGAAGGACACCAACACCCCCACACATTCAAATAAATCAACTACGCTCACCACGGTTATAGCGCAAGTTGCGCTCAACCCGGTGGACTGGTTCGGCATCAATTAGTCAGAATACATTAGGGGTAAATTAAAAAAATATAATAATGGCAATGATCCAGAAGGCCTAAAAATCTCATTAGTCATTCTGCTGCTAGCCCCGAATGTAATTAAAATGCACGTTGTGAGCCGGCACCTTGGGAACTGCATGAAAATTATGTTAACATTTCAATCCAAGCAAGTTTCTGTTTTTTAAAAACATCAGCCATTTGGGTGAAAGCTGCGTTTGCTTTCCAGACTGATCCTGGAGTGAGGGCAGATACTTTGCATTTCATTAGAGCGCAGAACAATGTCAAGATTTTTTCTTACGATATGGCTCCAATTAAGCCATTTCACTCATATTTGGGAGGCTGAAGCTCATAAACGAGAATGATCTTTTTGCTCGGTGCCAAGCTCTGCAGCGATGTAACACTGCGTAATAAAGCCGATTAATTTTGACTCAATGCTGGAGCATGACACAGGAAAGAAGGGAAATGGGAACAAGCTGTTCATGGAGGGAGGATGCAGAGGAAATAATCACACTGGGAAATGGACAAAGTAGAAAATATGGATGAATTTAAGATGAGGAAAAAGATTTGCAGAGTTGCAGCTTGAATCTAAGTAATTATATTTGTATGGTATATATTTAGGTCTTCAGCACTGCCTCCCCCATGTTTGGGACATGGGCCAGAATAAAAATGTTCAAAAATAATATCCTGTTCTGTAAATATTGGGATGAAACCAAGATTCACAACTGAGACACGCTCGAGGAGCCTTCCCCCCATCGCTACCGTCTGTGGGCGGAACAACAGAGAGAAATTGGATCTAACGTTTATCTGTTTGTTCACACTGCATTTAAAACACTCTGCAGTGTTCTTTAATATCTCTTGAGAGGAAGTGAGGACTGTACACACTCATAATGACTGTTTGATGAGGGCTCGACGTTTGATGATGAGGCTGCGTTACTTTTAAGTGACTTTTTTTTTAATAAATAAACTGACAGGTTTAATTGCCTCTTCTGTCTGTTTGCAATCGCCTCCACTCATTCCCCTGATCAAACACCTTGAAAGATAAGCTGACTTTTATTAAATTGGCTAGAGGGAAAGGGGGAGATAGAACGACTAAGGGAGAGCAGGAACAAAAAGAGAGAGAGAGAGAGAGAGAACTACAGAGCTTGAGGCTTATTAGTTCCACCAGTTCATATCCTCCCTCTAATACCTGTGCTGTTGTATCCTTTGCATCTTAAACAGCACTGTTTGCTTTGGGCTAAAACCTGGGTATTGCTTGATCATGCAGACGAAAAACCTCACCACACACACATGCACACTCTTTCAGGTATTGTGGTGTGTATGAGTGTGTTGTGCAGCAGGTGGTCTGTGCACCAGGAATGAGAAAAGTAGAGGAGAAAGTAGATGAAAGAGAGAAAAATTTGGAAATGTGTGTGTGTGCAGGAAGTGAAAGGTAGAACAGTGAGCTCCAAATCAAGCGAGACTAACTGAAAGGGACACAGAGAGGGAGGATGTGAGTGGTCAGAGGTTATGAGAGGCCACTTGACTGAGACTCCACCTTGAGTGTGTCTGGAATAACAATAGCTGCGTCTCAGTTTAGAGACTGCTTCCTTTGGAGGCTGCATCAAAGAACCGGTTACGTCACAGCAGCGTGACTACTATCCGTGACTCACTCTCTATCTTCCGGGTATCGCACTCTGATCACAAGCAGGGTTTCTTACAAGAAATCCAGCAAATGAGATAAAGACAGTTTCAGTTTACCGAACCTAAAACTCTCTCGTTGTGCCCAACCAAAGGGGCGAGGCTGGTGAGTCATATCACCCGGGCCAAACTGGGACACGGATAGTGTGATAAGTGAGGATGGAATGTTTAAAGGACGCCGCTATCACTCGAGGGAGCCGCACGTCCAACAGGGAACAGACACAGAGGCGAAGATGTGATGTCAGTGACAGATTCCCGAGGAGAATTTTCTTTTTTATGCATGACTCTCCCCATTTTTTAACAAATTCCATTAATCTCAGTCCCTTCCTTGGACATTCTATCTGAGTGAAGGCACTGGTTTAACATCAGAACAACTCATGGTGAACATGCTTGAGAACGAAGCAGGATCAGAGCTTCATGAACAAAAGAGAATGATGATGGTGTAAGTGTTCAAGCTGAGGAATCTGAATAGACACCAAGGGAGGGAGTGGATCAACAAATCCTGCAGAGCTCTATAAAAACCTCATACGAGTGTTTGTGCACACACACACCTTATCTGTATTAGCATTCTGCCCTCGGTGCTAAATGACCCGGTCCACAATTACAAACTCTGGAAAGCAGATGGCAAACAGAGGCAGCGATTCAAGTCTCCCACAGAAGAACCCAACTGCATTTCTGTCCACATCTGTGTTTGTTAGTTAGCGAATACAGATGGTGTTGATTAGTCTTTCTTATATAATATGAACCAGGGGCATCAAACTAAAAAGTTTCTTTTCCTTAAAGATGGATTCCGTTATATTACTCTGGCAGTTTAAACTGTGCTTTATAAATAAACCTGAATCTCTGCTTCAAAGTAATAACGTAAAGAAAGGAGGCCGATCACTACATTCTCCTCTCAGCAAAATGAAGTCCAGCTGATGGACAACAGCAAACGCTTTGCAACAGCGACTCCACACAATCGGGTTGCCTCTCAGAAGAAACACACTGGGCCGCTAACCGGCCATCAATCTATCACCAGATAGCAATGGACACATAACAAGTGCATCATGAGGAATAAGCAACATGCTGACAGAGACGCTCCTGTAGGGGCATGGACACTGCACATCTGTCCGCTGCCGATGAAAGAGATGGAAAAGAGCAAACACAGTGAGTTCCAGCACATGAACAAACCGCCAGTGCGTATGATTGTTGGTTAAGGACAAGGTTATCCTGCGCTACGCATCCAAATCAATCTATATCTGCTGCATCATTTCCATTTTCCCTCCTCAGTCCACTTCTAATTACAAATAATGGCCACCATCTGTTTGTGGCCAAACACCAAACCAACGATCTCTGCCAAAACCGCTTGGCGAGACATCACCTTCAGCTGAGAGGGCGAGCGAGAAGCTGAGAGCGCGTCAAGGCCGTCACAACAGATGCTTTCAGGCAGTCAAGCCTGTGCTCATCGTCCTCACACTCCCGTCTCCTGTTCCTGCACATCTGTTCTGTCTGGACCTCGTGCCCCCCCACCCCCCATTCCTTTCTCCCCCTCCCCTTTGTCCCACTCTCGCTTTACTAAACCCATTAGCGGTGGTTCCACAAACACACACGCTCAGTTACATAAGGTATGTACATAGACAGGAGAGGGACAGCAGTGTCCTCCCCAGAGCAACCACACTCTGTGTCTAATAGGTTTAAAAATAGTTCCGACATTACTCCCTTATTCATACAACAACTAACGACTGCAAGTTAGTCAGCTGGGCGCCATCTATGGGCAGCGAATGGAAAGTTATTTCACACACTTTTTCAAAATAAAATGATCCTGCTGCTGCTGGTTTCTATTGTTCCAGTGCAATCCATCACCGTGTCAGAGTTTGCCTCAAGCTAATCTTAGCCCTGTGTCGGTTGAATGATGGCGACCGGAGGCCCGAGCTCACAGTCAGAGCCGCGTGCCCGATCGGCCATTACGATTCAGAGTGTATTCTCTGAATTTAACATCATGTCGAGCTGTTTTGTAGTCGTTACTGAATGTTGTAATTCAGCGTAGGAGGGAATACGTGTCCAAGTCCACTGTGCCGGTACCTTATCATCACAGTTTACCAAAACTACAATAAAAAGGACGAATTACCTTCTTGGAAGACTTTACAGTTTTAAAGCCCTTTAAACACCTTTCAGTCATTTTTTTTTTACTCTTCCTTTTCTTTTCAGAAACCCTGACAAAGGCCTTCAGTTCCTCATCTCACGAGGCTTTATCCCGGACACGCCCATCGGTGTGGCGCACTTCCTGCTGCAGAGGAAGGGCCTGAGTCGACAGATGATCGGAGAATTCCTCGGCAACAGCAAGAAGCCCTTCAACAGAGACGTGCTAGAGTGAGTACAGCAGCACGCATTATCTCCTGGAATCGGTTCAACGCCCGTTCTCCTCTGTAATTCCTCTATTTTCTCGGAGATCGGGAGTCAGAGGCTGCAGCTGACAGCTGGGCGTATCACGCAGAGAGAATACACGACTTTACTAGTCACAAAGAAGTCTAAAGGTTTGTGGTGTGGACTCAGATGATTACTTGAAAAAATCCTCAATTATAAACGTCTCTCTCCTGCTGTCTACTCTTATTTCCTTCATTTGTCGAACCGTCCTCACTTTATCTCAGTAATTGTCTTTTTTATTCTATTACATCCTCCTGTTCACCACTTACTCAAACATTTGCATATTAAGCGGAGGACGGACAGCAGATCCTTCTTTCATCCTCTCTCCAAGCGAATCAAACCCAGAGCACAGTTGTAGTCTTTGCCAGGTCACATAAAACCCAAACAGCACCTCATCTAATATCCATATCTGCTAATACTATTATGCTTTCTGGCTTTCAAACTTCCAATTCACAGCACAGATTCAGATAAATGTAGGTTTTCTGTATTTTCTGAAGAGCTGTCACACAGCAGCAGTTGCTGCGTGAGTGATGCTGAAGAGGAGCATGATGGGAGTGTGTAAAGTGCGTGTGGAAGCGCTTTGGATAGTCACAGGAGAGTGGGTGAGGGGTTTGCAGTCTAATGTGAAAATTGCTCACAAGTGAATTACTGGGGCTGTGTGTGTGTGTGTGTGTGTGTGTGTGTCAGTCTCTGTATCAATGAATCTCTCCTCATGGAGCTAATGGCACCTCGTTCTCTTCACGTTTCTTCAGCCATAAACAACAATAGTTAAAACGTCTCAAGTCAATTAAGCCAAATTGTGGTTATGGATCGAGCTCAGAGAAATGTGGCACCCTGAGGACTCATTTACGGATAATTTAGCCAACTTGTTGAGGAGCAGGAAAAATGAGATTAGTTTTCCGTCCGTCATCTTCTCATCGGCAGCTGAAAAATGATGGTTCCATCCGGACGGATATTTCATTTTACCACATCTTTGTGAGCACACGATTAAAAAAAAGCATGTGTGTGTGTTTACTGTGTGCGTGTGGAAGAGACGAGGGGAGAAAGAGGGCACAGATGTAACTCGGCTGGAGAGCATCTTGTCTGACGCTACACGAACAAGGAGTGACAGCCAGGGAGAAAGGACAGAGGAGGGCAGTCGGGGAGGCACGACAGCCCTACGCCTCCAACTTTGTACTTGAAGACTCCAGAGCCACTGCTGTGTTCTGTGTAGTCAGAGGGCAATCCTCACGTAGAAATGTGAGCAGGAGATGCAGGAGTATTTCTTGTAACATCAGAGCGATGCTTATACGGAGTGGTATGATTATTCTGAGCTGGTTTGCTGGAGTCTGTGGTGGGACATGGTGCGTCAGACAGTACTGTAGACTCAGCTATCTTTCTGCTGGGGCAGCATGTGTCACAGTCAAGTACTCAACTCATTAACTCGCTTTGTTCACAGTAATCCATCTTAATTTACTGTGTGTGTGTGTGTGTGTGTGTGTGCTCTACACAAATATCGACCTTGTCAGGACCAGTAGACAAACTTAATATGTGAGTACCTTGTTAAGCTTAGTGGGAGGATGTGAATTGTGTTCAGGTTAAGGTTGGGAATGACTTGGTATTAGTTTGGGGTTCCACCTTAAAGCTGAGCAAGTGTAAAAATTTCCTAATTTTTATTCCGCTTTGTGTCTCCGCAGCAAATCTCACATGAAAGCTCGAGAAACTTACTTGAAACCAAAAAACCAAAGTCACATTTTCACTTCAAAAGCTAATTTCACCTCCACACTGGCCACTTTTATCCCCCCTGAACTCACCAGCCGGGGTATTTTGCTTTTTTTAATTAAAGTCATTAAGCCGGGCTTGTCAGGTAATAGGAGGATTTTAAGCCCAGAGGAATCAGGCGTGTGTACACGTGGATGTGTGCAAGTCTCTGCAGCCGTGGCTCAGAGAAGATAGCCGGGCCCGGTCTTATCCCTGGTGTCCGTGCATGGCTAATACCTGCAGCCGGCAGAATACTGCAGTAAAAAACAGACTTGATCTTTTATCTGAGGAGTTTATCCACGGTTTTTATACATCCCACCACAAGAAAGCCACTTACTGTCATCTCTCACTATATGTATATATATATATTTTAATTCAACTACTCTCTCTCTCTTTCTCTCTCCCTCTCTATTTGCTGCAGCTGTGTTGTGGATGAGATGGACTTCTCAGGCATGGAGCTTGACGAAGCGCTGAGGAAGTTTCAGGCCCACATTCGTGTCCAGGGAGAAGCCCAGAAGGTGGAACGCCTTATCGAGGCCTTCAGGTAATTGGAAAAGCGGTTTATCTGACAGTATTCTCGCTTGTACGATGGAGGGAGCAGATCGGCTGCAGACGCTATAGGATTCCTCTAAACTAAGTCTGCTTTTCTCACTGGATTCACTATGTAAAGTTCAGGGAAAAGATTAGAGAGTTTTTCCAGTTCTAAAACAGGCCTTTTTTCCCTAAACTCACAGATGGGAGTCGAGAACATTTTCAATGATCAGAAACAGAGCTGGTGTCTATTTTCACATGCATGAGAAATAAAGATGGAAAAACATGGCAGGGGTGCTTAGCAGCTAAACAACAAATACATGTCTGCAAACCTGTGTTATACATCTATAGATTTTCAGAAACATTGATAGCAAATAGAAGAAGGAGAATGAAATCGCCCCTAGGATTAGTTACGGTCGAGTAGGCTTTACAAAATAACCCTCATGTAGTCCCTGTAAAGTACAGCTGGCTGTGTTGATATTGAGTGGGCGTTCAATGGTGAAATAAAATACTGTCACTCAGAGAATTACCCCGGGGAAAGACTTATCTCTCAGTCGAGTTTCTAGAGGTGAAGATGTGAGTTTTCTCAAAGTTTTACACGGAGAGGAAGGAAAGAGGAGGAAACATACGAATGCAACAAAATTTAATTGAAAAAACAAGAGGCAGCCATGCACACAGAATGAGACGCACTACACATTTCTCAGGAGTAATGAAGAAAGCATGGACTCCTATAAATATGCATGAATCCCTGTAACAGTTATAATGTGAGAAGTTGCCAAGCACTCGCTCTTCTTTCCCCTCTGCTCGGCTACAATCAGACGTCGACAATAAAGCCTCCGTGTAAAAACCGTGTGTACTCCCTGGCGCTGCATTTAAATGGCGCCTTGTTTCCGTACGGCACGCTGAGCAACAACCACCTGTCACAGATGTGGAGGCGGCCGGCGATGAGAGAAAGGGCGGCGCTGTCTGAGTCAGTGGGCAGAAAGGTTTGGCACCGGCAATGTTTGGATGTGGGTTCATGTGTTGGAAGGAAGAGAGTGGAGCGGGGGAAGGGCCATGAACTGGGAAAGGGAAGAAGGAATGAAGGAAGAAAGGAAGGAGGGAAGGAATGGGGAAAAAGGAATGAGCGAGGAGGGTTTATAAATAACTGGTGTTGCATAACCGCCGCTGCCTCCTCTGCTCCTGGGCTTTGATATGACTCCAAACACACACACACACAAGTGAAGTGAAGGGGATTTGAAGCAGCAGCGAGCGCGAGTGAGGGGTGGAGGGGTGAAAAGCAGCCGGCAGCCTCAGTATCTGCTGCGTCAGTGTGCTAATGAATGGACGGATGAGCCAGCTCCCGATGCTGCAGATATATGCAGCGTGGGTTTTCATCTCTGAATCACAGCGTAGTAAGAGGATGCTCATATTTCCTCTGCCTGAACTCACATACATTCGCTCATATGGCTCCACATATCATCGCTTTCCTTCGTGTAGAATTTTGGGACACGTTACACCATCTCCTGTGATTATCATGCTTATGCAAATACTGTGTGAGGAGCACCACCAACACACAGCGAACATAAATCATGATTATTCTCATCATTCATGGATGTTTATAGTCAAAATGAAATACTGCATGATCCCTAGAATGTTCTTGATTTAGATCTGATACGCTCCAGTAATGTTGTAAAGGCATTTCTAAAAACCAGCATGGACAAACAACCTCATGCTTCGTTTTGATATTGTCATGCAAAGTGTTCACCTCCTGCATGTGTCTTCATGCAGCCCCACAGAGACGTGAGAGTCCAATCATGCAGCCCAAGGTGCTGTGTGGAAATGACTGATTAAAGTAACGATTACACACTCCGGTGCACAGCATCCACAAAAACACACAAGCACACATCCCCTCATTTCCCTTCACTCCGTACGTATCTGATTAGATCTAGGTGTACTGTTGTTTATCCATCTGCTAACTGAGGACGATTCATGCACTTCACAGGGATGGAAACAATCACACGTGTCTTTAAAAGTCTTCGATTCCCACATTTCATAACCCCTCTGATATTCTGTTGTTTTTGATCCTCCATTGTTTCCTTCTGAAGAAAAAAAAAGGAGCCACATCAGGGATTTCAAGCGTCATATTTCTTCTCTCCGGCACAGAAACTACCCAAGTAAATCCAGCTCCCGGGCCCATAAATGTTGGAGAGTGTTTAATTATGGCTAAAGACTCAGTGGACTCTGTCAGCGTTTGTGTAGCGTCAGCAGATAAACAACAGAGGGATGGAACTTTATTATTTCACTTCTTAATCTAAACGATTCAAAGATGGGGGTAAATCACAGAAGATAGTTTTTTTTTGTTTGTTTTTTTCGCTCCCACTGTTATTTCCCAGCGAGCTGAGTGTAAGCATCCAGTCCGGTGGGATGAATGTGTTGACACAGCCAGACGGCGTCAGAGCACAGCACCTGCTGAGGGGCGGCTAACTGCTTCCAATGAAGCCACCAGCAAAATGAAAGCCATAACTCCTATTTTGCTGTGACGCTCACGCTCAGCTTGTGTTTAGGCATTTTTGAGCATATGTGTGTGTGGTGAGGGATGCCCGTAGAGGCTGAGGACAACAAATTATATGCGACTTGTCTTCCATCTGTTATCCCTTCTCATCCTCCCTCCTCTTCCTTCTTATATTTTACTAATTCATCTCACTCTGTACGTACCATCGCCTCTAACTACTGTCTCCTCCTCTCCTTCTGTCGTTCCTCCGTGTTTATGTTTGCTGTCACGGCTATAGACAACACAGCTTTGGAAAGTGAAGCTGAATGATCTGTATCACCTCCTACGGTCATTAAAACACAGCCTCCTCCATGTTAAGGCTCATTGATACTTAAAAAACTATGGTCTAACTATGGTCATATCCTTCTATAATATCAATATTACATTAAAAAAACAAAACAATGTTCTTTCCTCCCTTTAACGAACAGCCAACGCTACTGCATGTGCAACCCTGACGTGGTGCAGCAGTTTCACAACCCGGACACCATCTTCATCCTGGCCTTCGCCATCATTCTGCTCAACACAGACATGTACAGCCCCAACATCAAGCCCGATCGCAAGATGCTGCTGGAGGACTTCATACGCAACCTGCGAGGTAAGGCAGCGTCTGCCAGTGTGTGTGTGTGAGGAGGAGCGTTAAGTTAGAGTGGCACAGATTTGTGGTTGTTACCAGCTCAAGCTGGAAGGTGAGGTCACCTGAGAAGGGATGTTGGATCTTAATGGTTCACGACGAGAAGGACTGGTCCCAAAATCTCACACCTCAGAACTGATAGAGTGTAGTAGGTGTTTCCTCTCCCTCTCCCTTATCTCCTGTGGTGGCAGCAGATCCACAGGAGAATCATGGAGGCGAATCAAACCTCCCTGCATTATTCTACAAGACAAATGGGAGGCTGCACTTCACCTCCTGCCCGTTGTGCTTTGCACGACCACAGGTCACAGCGACAGACAGCAGAAACCTGTAATTCTCACTCTGAGACGCTCATTCACCGAGGGCTGAAGAGGAGGCGGGTTCTGCTGGGGGAGGGGAACACGGAGGTCGCTGTAGAACAAGTTTAATAAATTGATGCAGACTTTTCCAGACGCAATTAAATTAAGTTGGAAAATCTATTTCAGTATCTCATGTGAATTAAAACACGTCGCTCCCTCCCTGACTTTTCATTTGTCTCCCGCTCAGCTCCCTGTTTACTCTCTCTCTCTCTGTATATCCGTTATCTTATCTTGTTTTTTTCTCCGTCACAATATTGTGGTGTTTGTTTGTTCCACCCGCCGTCCCTCGTCTGTGCTCCCTCTGTTTCTCCTCACTCACGTCTCGCCCACAGAAGAATAGTTCACTCAGCTAATTGGCTGAGGTGAAATGCAATTATACACCAGAAACCAATAGTAATGAAGAACCATGGAGCATTCATTATCTCAATTCAAACAGAAGGGAAGAGTCAGAGCTGCAGCAGCTTCCAATAAAATCCACTGAAAAATAACATTGGTACTGCGTTATTTATTATTTCCTTATTTGTATTTAGGGACGATTCGTGAGCGTTGCACAATGAATCAACATCCACTTTCTAAGCGGAACATTTAGATCAAGTGAGATTCTGAAGTGATGAATTGCGCTCAATCCAGGAAATTCCACCGCCACGCCTGAACAGTGATTGTCTGCTTCCGATAGCTGAAAAGCAAAAGAAAGATAGAAGTGCTCTGGTGGCTTTGATGATTTATTTGTCCCGGCCATGTCCTCCAACAAGTTCAATGTCTTCAGTTTAATAGTTTTGCATAATAATTACAAATCAACCGATAGACAAACAAACCAAACCCGTCTCACATATAAGAACGATTATATCAGGCCACTTTCTTACATTCACAACCTCTGCATACACGCTTTGCACCAGTGTCTCCGCAGCGTCCCAGGGTGTCCTCTGAACACGCCCTGCCCCATTGAAAACTCAATGTACCACACCACACGGCGTGCAGCTGGCGACAGTGAACGGCCGACATCCAGAGACGTTCTGCCAGATGAATGAGACTGTCGGGACAAATGAAAAGCAATCACCCTGTGTGATGTGTGTGTATACTGGCGTGTAGTGAGCTGCTTTCTCATCTCAGGTGTGGATGATGGAGCGGACATCCCCCGAGACATGGTGGTGGGGATCTATGAGAGGATACAGCTGAGGGAGTTACGCTCCAACGAGGACCACGTCACCTACGTCTCCAAGGTTGAGCAGTCTATTGTGGGCATGAAAACAGTAAGTACACCGTGCTTAACCTTTGACCTGTTTAACATGACGCCTGGGACCATCCAGAGCACCACCAGCTGTTAACCCACTTTATATGTCCAGGGAATACGGAGCACCTCCATCATTCATTAACAGTGATGTTTACAGCTTCCTGATGAGGCTGAAGCTGAGCTCTGCCTCCTCCTGAGGGACTTGTTTGTTTCTGTTGGTTGTGTCACTACGACTGATCCCTTTCTGGTTTCACATAATAATTTAATCCTCTGTTAATATTGGAATGTGGATTAGAGCAGCTGTAACCCTACAGTGAAACCAGGTCTAAACCCCAATTAGTCTTTTCAAGACGCAAGTATGACTCCACGTTCTCTCATAAATATACAGGAGGCAGGGACTAACAACACAAACACATTCATTTAACTGAAACTGGATCCAAACTGATCTGTTAGGTTTCTGCTATGTTCTGTATCATGAATCATCCTTTAATAACTAAATAAATGTGATCTTCAGTTCGTTCAAAAACATTTGAAGTTTAAGGTTATCGCCCAGCAACAACAACTTGACTTACTCGTTATTCAAGGCCTCGTCACCACCAGCACCTAGCCCTCGTAGCCTTGGCGGAGCACATTTATTAGCCATTAAATGTCTCATCAGCAGCACGATCATTACCTCAGGTCATTACTCCTGCAAGAAACATCGTTAACCACTGCTATCGTTCCCTTTAACGGTTTAAGGTTAAAAGACTTGATGGAACGTAAGCGGCGTGACGGCAGCGACTGAACCCAACACTGCACTTGCATCAGATGACGTTCAAGATCCACATCGTTAACAAGGGTTTGAGTCGCGTCCCTCTGTCTCTGTCCAGGAGACTTTCAGAAGTGAAGATAAGGAATTTTATGAAAGGGTTCTTGGGGATTAATAGCCTCCAGCTGATCTGGTAATCTGGTGATTATTTAAAGCCTAAAATGCTTTCCTCAAACCCACGTTACAAAACTGGTTCCACTCTACAGTCTCTTTTTTTCAGTTGGCCACAAGCCGCTTCTCTACGTCATCGAAGCTGAGGAAGTTGCAAAAAAACAAAAAATGTGAAAAACAATGATGAATTGTTATGACAAGAAGAGATTATTGCTGCTCATTCCAACTCTCTGCCAAAATAAAACATGAAATACAATCCACCCCTGAAGGTGTCATGGCCACTGTATTGCCGATTATACGTTTATTATGCCACGAGGGAGTCGCACACAGGATCATTTGGGCTTAATGACTTTCTCCATAATAGGACTTTGGTTGATGTAAATATTTGATGTTGTGATGAAAGCCAAATAACAGCCCTTCTTGAGTTTGAAGCTGCAGCAGGTTAGCTAATGAACATGCTGGAAAACTCTCCTGTCAAGCTGTTTCTTAATCCTGTCAGTAAAAGGACTGTTGTGTTTTTCCCACAGTGTGTGGGAGGCATTTCAGGCTAATGATGTCTTTACATGTTTCTGACATTAGTGTAATGAGGAAGCTGACTGGCTGCTGCAGGCTGTAAACCCTGCAGTGATGAGTGATGGCAGGAGAGAAAGAGTCTGTGTGCACTCACATCACGGCTAATAACAATAAGGGGGGGAAGATAACACAAATTCTGCATTGTATCTAACAGCTGCCTTTCAGCCGGTGTTGGGGTTTCTGCAGCAAATCGAAGTCAGAAAGTCGGACGAGACAAGAACATGATTAGATCAGTCTCTGAAGGCATGAGCCAGCCCCCCCCCCACCCCCCCCGCTGTAATCTGCTTAAACTTGGAAAAGCACTTAAATCCAGAAAGAGAAGCTTGAGTCCTCGAGGGACACAACTGGAGAAAGGCATGATAATTCAATGTACTAGTATAAAACAGTTATTCTGATCGGTTACTGAAGGGGAACGGCTCGTAGCAGAGGATGACGGCATGACATGCAAAGTAAAATAAAAAACACCTCAAATAGACCAATAACAATGACTCTTATTTATTGCTGATTAACATTTTAAGATCTGGTAGATCCCAGTTTATGTTACTAGTTTGTGCCAGCCTGTTGAGTTTAATGAGTTTTTTAATAATACTTCAGCCCTTAACCACAGTATTTAATGTGTACTTTAGTACTGTTGCCAGAGTCCATCGTGTGTAAGTGTAGCTCTTAAAATCTCCTCTGGTTGTAAAAATCTCTTTGTGTCTTCATCTGGCATTGATTGATTTAATCTGAGTGAGTGAAGATTTACCCGAGCGTGTGTGTGCGTGTCTCCGCAGGTTCTCTCAGTCCCTCACAGAAGATTGGTGTGCTGCAGTCGACTTTTTGAGGTGACAGATGTCAACAAGGCCCAGAAACAGGCGGCGCACCAGAGAGAAGTCTTCCTCTTCAACGATCTAATTGTGGTAAGTAAAACAAAAACAGGACACTCTGGTGTAAAGAGTCATATTTACTGATGTTTCTTCTAAACCGGCCCTCACACGTTGTTGTTGCTGCACATGTTCAAGCTTTAAAGCGGCTTATTATGTTGTGACAGCTCCAACGCACCATCACTTACTTTGACTGTCAGCCATTTCTCCAGGCTCCCGCTCTTCTCTCATGTCGTTTCACAGCTCAGGCCCATCCAGTCATGTCTTTTACTAACAGAGGCAAATGCAGAGTTGTGGTTAGATCACGAGAACAGATCTCTCCCCCTACAGAGTCACTTAAAGCCTGTCAGATCCACTTCATCTTGTCTACGGTGTTTACATGCTGTCTTACGTCAATCATCTGATCTCTCACCAGGAAAAGCAAAACAGACTTCCCCCTGGCTTTTATATGGAAAACAAAGTTATCTCCCACCATCACAGGGAACTCTCGTCATCCTGAAGTAAAAGTTAGCGTTCCATACTGTGTACTTCTTTAATGCTTGGGCAAAAAAATGTCCTCAAAAGATGTTTTTACGATGGAGTTAAGTGCCCGGGATGGTCCCTGTTCTTGCAGCTCAAACACGTCGAGAAGCATTTAAAGTGCCCGTGTGATGTATTGGTTTAATACACCTTGGTAAATTATGTGCCCCAGTGGTGCTATGAAATAGATTCACCTCATCGTTCCCTATATTTTGGAAGGTCACTGAATGAAAAAGCTTCACAACACCTCTAATACTGACTCGTTTTAAATTAGATGTTCTCTCCAAGCTTCCTTTGAGGAACTGGGTATCGATGAAAAAAAAAAACAGTGCTGTTGTTTACCCACAATTCATAGCGCTGTGAGTGTGAACAAAACAAATGGCAACATAGCCGTTAGCATCACAGGAGCGACCAATGTCAACATTAGCAGAAATAAGAAGGTTTTCACTACACTAGAAACATACAGCTCACTGCAAATCCATACATTCAAGTAAGAGTCAAAGAAATATCCGAAAATTACCTTTGGTCTCCTCCTGCTCCTCCTCCTGGAACATGGCTTCTCAAACATGGAGAAAGTGAACAACACGTGATGTAAAGTCCCAAACTGTCCACAGCAACGTTCAATAGAGTCACGTCATCAAACTCCATCGCTTGGGCCTCAGAGGAAATGGTGACATAAAGGTGATAAAACTCTGGGGAGACTCACTGCAGCTGCTGCAAACAACCAGGAAGCAAACAGGAAATACACAGGAAGTCCAGTTTAAGTGGCGCACAATGGCCCCCGAGCTTCAAAGTAAAACAGGAAGTAATCAACTCAACTGTAATCAACTGTAAACAAACATTCTAGAATACAGGTAAAAATAACATAGTTTAAATGTCAAATGAAAAGTCCATACAACAGAGTGTTAGTGTTACTTAATTCTCAAAATATTGAATTAAATATTGAACTAAATATAATCTCATATTCACTACTACAGAGTTTGTATTGATTTCCAATTATATTTTTACCTTTAAAATAACTCAATATAACTTTCAGTGTTTGCTTGTGGTCTTTAGATCTTGAAGCTTTGTCCAAAGAAGAAGAGTCCAGCAGCCTATACGTTCTGCAAAGCCATGGGCCTGCTGGGCATGCAGTTCCACCTGTTTGAAAACGAATGTGAGTCACAGTGTGCCGAACAAACCGTGTCACACCAGCCTTTGGTCTGAATATAAAGAATAAAACTCTCATAGCTTACTTCTGGGTCCTCTCTCCTCAGACTACCCTCATGGCATCACCATCCTCTCACCCTTCGGATCAGACAAGAAGCAGGTTCTTAACTTCTGCGCCCAAAGTGCCGAGGAGCTGCTCAAGTTCATCGAGGACCTGAAGGAATCGATCGCAGAGGTGTCGGAGATGGAACAGATACGTATTGAATGTGAGTGCGAGCCCTGGGTTCCTTCTAAAATAAAACACAGATTTTTATGATGCTGAAAAATCAGCCTCCTCTCTGTGTTGCGTTTGTTTGGGGTCAGACTTTTTTCAGCTCAAACAGATTCCGAAAGGGAGGTGAAAAGAGTTTGTTTTTGCGTGCATGTGAAAATCCTCCAGACAATAAGACATGCACATACTTAAGAAGCAGTCACACACACAGAAGAACCTGAGCTTCCCCACTCTGGATTCAGCCAGTGGGCATCAAAGAGAACATCCCCTGCTGGGATTTGACGCAAATGCATTAGCCTTAGTGCAGAGGGAGGGGCCGCAGTGGCGGGTGGGGGGGGCAGTCAACAACATATGGAGTTGACAGATGGAAGTATTTTTTCTCTCTGGAGTCGAGCAAGCTACAAAATCACACACACAAACCAATGCACACGTGTGAGCAGCAATGTATGCTGGGACATAGAGAACAGTGAACACATCATCCTTTCACTGTTAATGTTTGTTTTATTAGCGCATTACATTCTAAATAAATTAGAAAATGATTTGAAAAATATGCCTATGAAACAAAAGTACATTAACTATAGTCTAACATATTTTCACGGTGATTAAGTCAAACGGGAATAGCTGTCACGCTCGCACTGTAAATACATGTAGGAAATTGTTTCCTGCAGCCATAAGTTTCTCACCTGGCAGATTTGAGGTTTAGTGTCAGAATTAAGACACAAAAAACTGCATTTAGTCTGTTGACTGGCAATTACCATCAAGCGTGAGGTTTAATTAGGGAGGTTCGGAGCTTCGAGGAGAGAGTCGGAGAGGAAGGCACCAGGAGGCGTGTGTTCCTGTTAATGTTGTCACTCCTTCATCACCATCTACCCATCACCTCCTTTGCTCTCTCTCTCTCTCACGGTGATTATTCTGGATCCTTTCTGTTTTCTCCTCTCCACAGGGGAGCTGGAGAAGCAGCAGGGAGCCAAGACGCACTCGGTAAAGAACAACGGCACGCAGCTCGAGCTGCGTGGCAAACAGGGCTCCTCATCAGGTGTGTGTGTGTGTGTCGCTTCCCTAATTTCAACGCCCACCTCTGAGGCTGTGTTCCTGCTCGCATTGATGTGCCTGCTGTTGAACACTTTAAATTGGAGGCGTATAAAGTGTCTAAATTTAAACTGTTTTTCAGTTGATTAAAAAAAAAAAAAAGTGTATTTTTAAGATGCAGTAAAAGACGGTTTAACACAGACACATTGCTGCCACTTTCTCTTTCGCATTCCCTGCCTTCAGGAAACCAGGAGGTAGACGAGAGGAGCGGACACAATGCAGTGGAGGTAAGTGCTTAGTGATAGGGCTGTGTCCCAAACCACAGGTAAGTCAGAGGCGTAGGAGTCAGTGCAGCGCGGAGGAGAGGGAGGTCCTGAGGACGGCAGAGGGCGAGAGAGGACCCGGCGTCTGGTTAATCTTGCTGTTGGTAGCGTTTCCATCAAACTGGGAAGAGACGCTGTGAAAATAATAGCCGTAAAATGCCAAAGATCTAAAGCAGTTTGGATAAAATCATTAAAAACAGAACTGTTTCTGCTCTTTGAAGAGCATAGAGCATAGAAGATGCAGGCGGATACCCTCGTTTGACCCGCTAGGCCTGGGGAGAGTGGTGGTGGGGGGGGGCTACACTACCCATGGGGCTGTGCAATTACCATCAGGCCTCATGTGCAGCAGTGGAATCAATCGGGAAAATTCCAAATTCTCTGAGTAGCTTGTTAGCGAAGAAGCGTTAACATTCGCCCTTCAAACTAAAAGCACCCACAACCATTTGATTTCCATAAACGCCTGTATGGCAATAATTACGGTAGAGGAAAGCGGCACAAGAGACATAAAAACAAAGTGATCGTTTTATTGTGCGTTTCAATATTTGATGCACGCTCCTCAGTAGCAGGCTCTGGATGCTGATAATAGGACGCAGCTTTAATTTGAAAGAGCTTGATGGCCACTTATAGCGTGCAGTAATATCCGGTTTTATCGACGTTAATGGAAAACAAAGCACAGGGGACGAGCGGAAAAACATTAAAGCAAGAATAAAATCAAAATGTTATTTTCACTCCCTGCAGTAAAACTTCAGTCTAATCTTCGGAGCTCCGTGATGTCTGAAGTTGTCAAGGAGAAGTAACGGCTGGCAGAGGGAAAGGGAGCAAATGTTAATGGAGTCCTTTCAGACGAGCCCGACACCGGCTGCCGTTAGAGAAGGAGAGAGACAAGCGGCCGCGATCGCACCTCAGATTTAATTATAACGCAGGAGAATTACCGTTGACCTTTTTCACACAGTCGCCATTTTGAAAACTTTGAAACTATTTTTCAGTCGCCGCTCCGAAGAAGAAGAAGAAGAAGAAATGATTATTTAAAACTATAAAACTCGTCAAACCCTGAGAAAAATCCCTTTAATGTTCCACAAACAGATGTTTGTTAAGAGATGAAGTAAATGTGTGAACTGGAGGTTTGCATTCTGATGTGTTGCCTGTGGATGTCTGTGCTTGTCAGTCTGCTCACCTCCACTCCTCCTCTTCTTCCACTTCTCCCTCTTCTACATATGACCTCCGTCTATGTTCTGGTTATCCCGACCCCGACTCGACCCCCCCACCCCCCACCCCCCAAGCCTCCTCGTGTCTGCTGTCGCCATAGCGCCACACAGTGGTTTGGAAGGGAGACACAGGGGCCCTCAGTGTCCCCTTTGGAACCACCGCCCCCCTCCCCTAATGAAGCATCGCTCTAAATCTCCCCCATCCCCCCACCACTGTCCCCCTGACCCCCTATCACGCACCGCTGTTCCCACCTCATGTGGGAGTGGAGGGAGGGGAGTGTACGGTGGTCACGATAATTTTGCACCCCTGCTGACCCCCGACACCTGAGCCCCCACGCATGCCCTGTGTGTGTGTGCTGTGCGTTCACGGGCGTCCCCCCCCCCCCCCCCCCCCCAAAAAAAAGAAAAAGAGGGCTTGATGGATTGTAGAGGAGGAACCAGTTTTATAACATTTGATGCTGTTCTCTTGGCTGTTTTCTAAACTAGGTGTCAATTCACAACAGGCTTCAGACGTACCAGCTCAGCAGCAGCACGGCTCGGAGTCCCGAGAGCGTGGCCCTTCTTAACCACCGGGGGGAGCTACTTTTCCAGCAGGCACCCCAGGGGCTAGTCCAGGGGCCGGCGCCTCCACCTCAACACCCGCAGCTGCAGGCAGCAGCAGCAGCAGCGAGCACCCCCGCCCACCACCTCCACCTCCAGCAGCAGCAGCAGCAGCACCAGTCCGCCGTGAGCATGACCGACCTGCGGCCCGAGACGCTCATCCAGTGTCAACAGATCGTCAAGGTCATCATGCTCGACAACAGCGGGCACGGGCGCGTTGAGGCCTTCCTCGGCCAGACGCCCACCCACCACCACTACCACCCCCACCCCCACCACCACCACAGCCACCGCCAGCTCAGCCACTCGGCCATGTCCACCCCGGTCCGCTCGCCGGACGGCTCCCACGGCAGCGACGGCCACCAGCCCCCCTTACCTCCCCCGCCTCCGCCTTACAACCATCCGCACCAGTATATACCCCCGGACCCCCGACTCAGTCTACACCGGACCCCAAGTGACTCTCAGAGCATGGTGTAAATAGATAAACGAGCATTACTTCCCCCCAAACACACACACACACACACACACACACACACTTCCATCACGCCTCACCCGCTCTCACTCTATTTAAAAGTACATAATGTACATATATACATACTAAAGAAAGAGCTATAATGAAAAAAATAATAAATCACACTTATATGCATATATTTAAGGAAAAAAGTAAAAGAAAACTTGAGGTTTTAAAAGAGACAAGGAAATAAAGTGCATATATAAAGTTTTACTTGATTCCACATGTATTTTGAAATATTATGTAGTTTTAACAAATTTCTATAACTTTTTGTCAATTTCCAAAAAAAAAGAAAAACTCTAAGATATTCAGTCGACGGATGGATTCGTATAATTCAAACAACAACAACAACTACAAATATGTGAATCCCTCCAACTCTCCCCCGGGACGGACCCACTCTGAGGAGCTTCTGTTTCTCTGTCAACATCCCAAAGCTCGTGCCGACTGTGCTGTACGTGCGCATGTGTGCATAGCTGACACTTGAACCTGGAAGAATTCATGTGCCAAATTACACACGCCTCCACTAAACACTTCTTTGCACTTGACTAAACACTAGGGCTGGAGGAGAAGAGGAAACGAGTCCTTTCACGCGTCTCCCTCAAGGAGCATGAATAACAAAACTGATATTTCATATTTAAAAAAAAAAGACTCTCATTCTCACTCTGTCTGATTTATTTATGCGATGAGGAGCCTTCTGTCGTCTTCTTCGCCTTCTCTGCTCCCCTGGATTAAAAGAAAAGAAAAAAAAAAGAGGCAATGTGGTCCGATAAGCCATGTTTCTCATTGTGCTCCTCTGTCGTGCCGCGGCTCTCTATCATCAAAAAAACACTCTCGCTCGATTGTCACACTGCAGTGAAGGATGATGGGAGGCAAAGGCCACAAATCACGCAGACTGTTGCCAAACCAAAAAGTCAGGCCACGGGATGGTTCTGTGTTCCTGTCGTTTGTCTTTTCCTGTCCACGTTCAGTGTTGTTAACGCTTCCCGGAGAAAAGTTCGCCGCGTATATCAGACGGAGGAAGGAACTTTTTCTTTTTTCATAACTTGAAACTGCTCTCTGACTTTTTCTAAAAACCCACCGCGTGTATATTCCACTGTATGTAAACAACACACTGTGCATTCACCTGTCGTTTGTGAAAACTGTTGCTTCTCCGTTTTCTTTCAGGAAAAATCACCATCGGAATTTACGCGAAGAGGCGAAGCGCTTAAATGTCAAGATGTGTGTTTATTTTCATCTGTGTGTGTGTGAGGCGTATTCCTCTTTCGTGTGTGTTCAACTGCAGGACTGAGCCCTCCTCCCGCGAGACACCCAGACACCGTCTCCCCGTGTCGGTACAACTCCCAGGTTTTGTTTTTCTCCCTCTAACCTTTCAGACTGGCATTTTAGAAAAGGCAAACACACACACACACACACACACATAGAGAGAGAGAGAGAGCTGGCATTAACGGTTTTGCTGCTGCTTTAAATAAGAATGAGACAAAGAGAGGGATGCATCATCTGATCTGTCCTCTGTCCACCCAGGCTGGGATTGTAAATACCACATGCGGAGCAGCTTTGGGAAAGGACAAGCGAGTTGTACCTTTAGCCCGTTGAAAGGCGAGTCCCTCATTCTGAAATAGGTCAGAGCCGGCGCCATCTTTTAAACATTAAGCCGCACCAGGTGCTGTGGAATGGATGTGCGGCGGTTAACTCTGCTCCCATCTGACCCCCACCTGTCTGACTTGTTGATTTATAATCGCGGAGCCACTGCAGGGACGTCTCTATCTCCTCATTCTGTCCTTCCACCGGTGAAAAGACTGTTGTTTTCAGGGGGTAGAGCCTTGTATGTGTGTGTGTGTGTGTGTGTGTGTAACTACAGCATCCTAATTCCCCCTCAGACAAATCCCACCCCTCCTCTGTTCATTTCAGTAATTGTTTTTCTTCTGATTATATAACACAATAAGACAAATTAGTGCTTTCTAAAATGACTGAAGAGCTTTTACGATGATTACCATATTTCTAGTGGCGATAAACAAACTCCAAGGTTACGTGAACTCATGATAACGGTTCAGCACATTGATGCTCATTTATTATGTTGAAATCAACTTGAAGGTATAAAATGATTCTTTCTTTCTTGCATGACATCCTATTGATTGAGTCCCAAAAGTCTTGTTTTCTGGTGCATGGATTCGCTGTGAGCACACTAGGCAGACGTGAAGATGCCGAAATAATGAAAAAAGAAATTTTATGATTTAAAAAAAAAAGAAGAAAAACATGACTTTTAAGGCAGAAAATTATTTTTTTTTCTGTGCCTTTTTTCCTCTCCTGTCGAAACATGGCCTTTTCCGTTGCCCTGTTCTTCGCTACCCTTCGTATGACTGCACAGTTTTTCCTGTCGAAGCATTCTGGGAGACAGGACGTGCTGCGTGTGCAATAAACATACATGCGGGACACGTTTGAGAGGAATCTAATGTAGCATTTCTGGAGCGCAGAGTGACTCCCAGAGTGAAGTAGTGACGGACTTTCTAAAGGGCTCTGCCATACCAGTGCACTGCTTCCCCAGTGACCTGTGGATCTCACAGTCCTGCTCTGCAACACTGTGTTTTGCTCATACTAGTTAGAACAATGACAGACGAGGGGACATTAGAAGGGACGGACAGGTGGAAACTGAGTGTTCCAGATATGATCGGTCACTTCCCTCAGTTCAGTCCCTCTCTACCTGTATATCAACATGCTATTAAAGATGGTTTAAGTCTACTCACCTCCTCCATGTGCTCTGGGTCTTGGATTTCATCTGTTGAATGCTCCTATTTAAAAACATCTGGTTAAAATAATCGAACTGTCATGCACACATACAGCCACTGGGGGCAGTGCGGAGTCAAGAGTACCTGAAATGAAATGAATGAAATGTTATATTTTTTTTCCCCGTTAGCGTAAAGCACGATTAGAGCTGCATTAGCTGCAACACAGTGAATTAAACAGGTGAATGTTTATTTTTATTTATTAATTGTTTTATACAATACATGCAGGAGCCAGGGTTTATGTTTAACACAGCGACCAGCCACCAAGACGCTTTGGCTTTGCATTTAGAAAAGTCTTTTTAAAAACACTTGGTTCAATTTAATTTAAAAAAAAAAAGTTCTCTAGAGACATTCTATTTACAGCTCTCTAATATTTGGATTTTTAGATTCATTAAATCATTCAGTAGTTCCTGCTTTTGCTTTCATAAATGTATTTATGGATCACCAAAAACTCCAAATATAACAATACGGTTCAAAAATATTTTAATGGTAAAATGTGATATTTACTTTTTTTCTTTTTATTTCTAATGCCCATCACAGATTTCATGCTTTTAATCCAATTTCTCTGTACAACCACATCCCTCACATTTGTGGTAAACCTATAAACAAAGACGCTTTTTTTTGTTTTGGTGGAAAAAATGTACAAGAATAGTGTGAAGGTTCAGGGTGGTGTTTATGTACAAGGGTCCGAGGTGAATCTAGATCTACATCTTACTGCAGAACAATAACAATTCTATCCTCTAAGTTCCTCATCTTCGTTCTTCATCCGCCCAAATTTCTTGGCACAGTTTGAGATGGAGGAAAACATCCCACCAAAACACCACACGCGACTCCATCTGCTCGACTGTCGCATTTCACCGCCGACCACATTCAGTCCCTGGCAGACGAGGAGGGGAGGAGGGGGAGGAGGGGGAGGAGGGGGACCGGGGAAATGGCGGTGAGGTTATTTTGAGCCGGACAATCCTGGCTAGACCGGAGCTTCGCCCACGCTCCCTGTGTGTGTAAATTCTTCATGCGCCGATGATTTTTCATCCTCCCGGGCAGTCGTCATCTTCCGCCAACGCTGGCCGTGTAAAGAGAGTTACATCACGGTCAGGGTCAGTTCAGGGGCTTCTCAGCATCATTAGGTTAGATAAGATATAACTTTATTGATCCGCACATGGGGGGAATTCCCTCTGGGAGGTACCTGTTTGATGCTGCCCTTGCTGGTGCACAGCATGTAGATGACGTAGCCTGGGATCAGGACCATGGAGGACAAAGCCATGAACCAGCCGATCACCTGGCCCCACATCGGGTACACGTACTTCCCCAAGGTCAGAGGGGTCATCTCGATGGCACTGAAGGTAAACACGCCCTGCAGTATGGGAACAAGCCAATGAGAGTCTGGTCAGTGGCTGAAATCAAGATGGAGTCATCACTCTTCCTCCATCACAGGAGACGTAGAAACCCCCACATGATTTCCCAGGGGGCCTCACAGTCAGCTCCCCATGAGGGAGGAGGAAACACATGTCAGAGACCAGCTCTGAGAGAAACAATAGCAGGGAGGTCAAATCGATCATCGCTCCCCTGCTGCCTACCAGGCAGATCATCGGCGTGAAGAACATCCAGCAGAGCTTCCACCACACGCACGGACGATAGCCGATCATGTCCTCGATGTTCTGGTAAAACCTTTCAGCTCCTGCGGCACAAAGAAGGAGAAGGAATGTCTCATTTCCTGTTGAATTCAAGTCTTAAAGATAAAATAGCACGTGTGAACATGATTGATGGATTGGTCCGACCATAAAACCAAGATATGGAGATGGTTTCGAAGAAGACCAGGAAGAGCAGACACATCCCGCTGGCGGAGTAGTAATCAAACAGCTTGAAGACGTAGAGGCCACCCTGGGAGAGTCCAACACACACGTGATTTTAAACCACACACACACCTCACGCCGTCAAGCTGTTATTCATGTGTGACAATAATCGTCAAACCTGTGTGATGTTGGAGAAGCCGATGATGAAGGAGATGAAGCAGACGATGAGGATGAACACCTTCTTCCTCTTCCTCAGCACCATGGGGTATTCATCCATCAGCGCGGTGATGAAGCCTTCCACTGTGCAGAACTGGCACACGACGTGACGGACGAGGGGTCAGAACATGTGCGTGAGGACCAGGGCTGAGGAAGAGGAGCTTCGTACCTGACTGTCCAGGCCCAGCATCATGAGCATGGAGAAGAAGAGGATGGCCCATAAGGAGGACATGGGCAGCTGGGTGACGGCCTGAGGATACGCCAGAAACGCCAGACCTGGACCTACAGACAACAACCCAGTGTCGTTTTGGAAAGGGTTCTGTAACCAGGCACCGGCATTTAGCTGGAGAAAATGTCTAGCTTTATGTTTTTTCTTCTGTGGATTGACCTTTGTTTACAAGTTTGAGAGGAAATAATCATTTAACTCCAAATTCTGTCAATATTTTTTAATACCTGACGCTGCTAATTCCTGCACTGGTTTCTTCGTGATGTAGGACATGAAGCCCACGATGGAGAAGATGACGAACCCGGCGAACATGCTGGTGCAGGAGTTGATGCAGCAGACTATAATGGAGTCCCTGCGGCGAGAGGAGCAACGTGAACCCTCTCTGAGCTCGTGAACCGTGACGCTTGGTGATTTCATGTCCCTACTTGTAGACGTCGTTGTTGTAGGAGTTGTAGCTCCCCAGTGCGATGAGCGAGCCCAGGCCCAGGCCGTAGGAGAAGAAGATCTGAGTGGCAGCGTCCAGCCACACCTGAGGGACACACGCCGTTAGACAACTTCCAACAGGCGGACAAATGACGTTATCCACTCTACCTCTGAGCGGATGAGTTTGTTGAAGTCTGGGGTGATGTAGAAGAGGATGCCGTCGATGGCTCCGGGCAGAGTGACCCCTCGGAAGAAGAGGATGAACAGCATGAAGTAGGGGTAAGTGGCGGAGAAATACACCACCTGAGAGACAGAGAAGAACAATTCAGACCCTCCTGTCTCCTGGAAATATTCCTCTGCTCGCTCCGTATTTCCACGGCATCGGGATTCGCTCCAGACCTTTCAGAAGTGGCTGCGGTTCCTGTCGCGTGATCTTTGTGCCTAATTGGGAACGTCCATCACGACTGAGGCCTCAAGGGGATTCTTTTTTTTCTCGCTGCTTTCAAATGCTACACATTAAAATCCAATTACCCCCGGCCGGGAATGTGTGAACGTGTTTCTGTTTCACATGTGTTGCTCGGCAAATCCCTGGCAACAGACTGGGATATTTTTTTCTTTTTTAATTTATTTCTATCACCTCTGAATGGTTTTGCAGTTTGGGATTCAAATTACAGCTGTGAGACTTTTTTTTATTTTTGTACTCAGCTCAAATGTTTTGGTCATAACACCTCATATCTAAATATATGATAATGGGTGTGAAGAGCGTCATCATCACCTGACTGCAAAAACTCCCCTGAGCTTTCTGGACAATTATATTTCAAAATCAATCAATGACGCCCTCGTCTTGTTTTGTTTTGTTTTTTTAAATTCAGGACTTGATGAAGCGATATCACAAACATGTCCAGCTGAGGTGTAATTTAGGAGCCGCTCCAGATTGATCAATATAAAACCCAGCAGGAGCTGAGAGGGAGGAGGAGGCTCATCAGGCCTGACGTTACGTTCTCTGGCCTGAGGAGGAGCCAGCAGGAGCTGTTTGGGATGGACCTCTGGACTGATATCTGCTGATCAATCAAGGTGCTGCCTCGGCAACGAGTGCACAGGGACAATGCGTCCACGCTCATGTGCTGTCCACCATCTAATTCTAGCTAAGGGAAAAGAAATGAATCTGACCTTCCCTGTCCACTCCACTCCTTTCCAGATTGAAAAGTAGACGAGGACCCAGGCCAGAGCCAGAGTGCCCACCAGGGGCCAGCGCAGCTCGCCGGGCTCCTCCAGACCACCGGATATCTGGTGCATGTTACGCCTACGCACACACACACACACACACATCAGAAATACAGCACTTCCATGAACATTGATATACTGAACACTTCTCACAGACTCACTCCCAGAACTCGGTGACGGTGCTGGTCAGGTTGGTGGTGTCTGTCAGGCTGTAGTTGGAAAAACAATTCTCTGTGTTCCAGGGGTTATCACAGCTTTGCCACGGCAGCTCCTGCACACACACACACACACACACTATCACACATCTTGAGTCTGCAGTCGCTCCAGAACAGAAACCCATTCAACAGTTTAAATGATATCTCATGGACTCGTGATGTTTTGGGGTTTGGGGGTTTTTTTTGGTCTCAGATAAAAACACTGAACAACAATGAACACTAGATTTTTCCCCTTCAACGTCCTTTGATGGCTGCCGCTCAATCCTCCCATCCCCCCCCGCCCCCCCGCCCCCGCCGCCGCCGCCACAATAGCCTGGAGCACAATGTCTGCGCAGTCTTTACATTTGTGTGTCCTCTTTGAGCAGGCCGGTCACGCACAGGGACAGACAAGCAGAGAGGGAACAGGCTGAAAAGGATGGTTCACTGGGATCAGCCTTAAATGGCGTCTTTCTTCTTGGCTCTTGATGCCTAATTACAACCTTCAGTCTGTCATCCATGTCCCTCATAAGGACTCATGTTCTCCCCAGACGAGCTGGAGTACGCTGAGAAAAACAATGAGGACACGTACGGAATATTAAAATAATCATCTCTGATGATGAGGGTGCGACGTACCGAACCGAAGGAGTTGAATAAGTAGTAGAGCGCCCAGGCGATGATGATGATGTAGTAGATGTTGAGCCAGAAAGACAGAACCACCGAAGCCAGGCCGACCCCTGGAGGAGACGCGGACATTCACACAGGTCCAACATTCATCTTTAACCCTCCGTTAAATCCCCACGGTACCTTTCATCATAGGCATGAGTCTCCACACCCCCAGCCCCCCCACCGAGGTGAACTGTCCCAGAGACGTCTCCAGGAAGAAGAGCGGGATCCCAGCGAACACCAGCGTCAGGAAGTAGGGGATCAGGAACGCTCCTGAATGTGAACGCAAATACAACACGCTGTTTATTTGAGAATATCATAGAACAAAGCCTCTAATTAAATTAAGGTTTTAACTGATTTAGCTTTGCCTCGCTCACCTCCCCCGTTCTTGCCGCAGAGATAGGGGAACCTCCAGACGTTTCCTAATCCGATGGCGTATCCCACACACGACAGCAAGAAGTCAAACTTGCCCTTCCAGCTCCCCCTGTCCGGCGGCTCCTCTTTCTTCTTCTTGTTGTCAGCAGGGGGCGCCACAGGGTCCAGCTCCTCAAAGGGCACCGCCTGTTTGACCTCCGTCGGTGAGTTCAAGGCCACCGTGCTCTGCCCGGTCTTCCCCATCGCGGGAACACCTCAGACCGACGGGGTTGGGAAAGAAAAGGTCGCCGCTCCGCCCGGCCGGAGATGGTCAGAGTCCGACTGAGTCTCTCGCGCTGGGTCCAGACGTCGTTGGCCTCGGCAGGAAAGCTGGAGACAGACACAGATGTTTGTGTTTCATTCTCGGGTCTCTGCGAGGTAATCTCGTCTTCTCACGCCCGGACGGCATCACGTGCTCACGAAGTGCGAGAATCGGGAGGAAATTGTTTGTGTCGGCATTGATTGGCCCAGAAATCATCTGAATCGTTTCATGCCATCGCTCGAGGTCGCGTTCAGACTTTTTTCAGATGACCTTTCCTCTCTCAGCTTTTCTATTCACTGTGTAAAAAGTCACAAATATACAAGAGGGTTGATTTTCTTCCTCAGTTTAATGCGAACAAAAATAAAACCATTAAAGCACACGTGACTTTTTGAGGTGAAATTCAGAAACGGCTTTCTGTTTTTTGAAAGACTGATTCACTCCGAGAGGGAGGGGATTCGCCTCATTTCATAAGAATAAAGGCAGCAGACTAAATATTTCACTTCCTGTTCTGAGTCACTATACAATGTAAAGACGACCAAAATACTGCTGAGCACAAACTGGTGATATGAAAATACAATAATCAAGTGAGTCAAGCGGCTTTCTGTGAGCTTTTCTCCTGACAGTTTAAATATTTTCTGAAGACCTTACTCAGGTAATGAATCACTCAGATCCTGCTTTATTATCTAAATTGCTCAACAACATCAGACCAGAGGACTGCAGTTGAAAACTGGCCAGCTGGCTGACACCAGCACATTTACACAACTGTTGATTAATGCATGTCATCCCTCGAAATAAACATTTAAATGAATAATGAACCAATGTTTGGAGCCAACCGGCTTTCTCTGTGGACATATTTTTCTGACCCTGACTGGAGTTTAAAGCAGAGATCATCATCCTACCTGATAGTTTTCAGAGTCCTCCGTCAAGTCATCAGCTTCCCGTCACCGCGGCGACATCACACAGCGAGAGGACCGGAAAAATATATAAAAAGTGTGAGATGCGATAGAGCCAACTCTCCAGGCCCAGAGGAAGCCGCAACGCTCCTGCTCCCCCGAAAATCACTTTTAGATTTTGCAACTCGTCCCCTCACGCTGTATTTTTGGAGGACTTGTGTCGGATCCTGCGCTCGGTATCGAGTGGTTGATAATCAAGTTCGACCTGTGTCTGCTTTGATTACAGCTCAGTCCTGACCAGCGAGGCCCCGGGGCCGCGGGGGATACAGTATGTCAATCGCCCAATTCTGCTGGAGAACTCCGGGGACGGCAGCAGCGTGTGTGTGTGTTTGCTGTGATATTTGAGGCTGACACTTGCCAGCACTGTTGCCATGGTATTTCCCAATAGAGAAGGGCCCGATCAGTGAAAGAGCTCGTGGAGCTTTGGAAAATGAAACGAGCAGTGACTGTTGGCCAAGACTGTGGAAACGCATGAGCACAAATGTGACCATGCCCGCAGCGGAGTGACGAATAAATAAAAGATAAATCGACACATAAAGTGACCTGATATTCATCCTCGGCGGCCTCGCTCGAGCGACTGCAGGTCAGCGATAATCTCTTTCATGTAGAATAGCACAGTTTAATCATTCATTTAACCCATTTACATATGTAGAATAAATTTAAAAAATATTTTTTCTCTTTCAACTGTTCGATGAGTCACCGTGAACTCAGGGCTGCACTATTTCTGCATCTACTTCCATCTACTCAAAGATAAATATAGGCCTCATCTCCGTCCACATTTAATCCAGAGGGTTTTTTTTTAAGCTGTATTCAGTGGGTTTTTTTAAAGTCATTTTTAAATTCACATGAGAAATAATACTGTGAGAAATAAATTAAACAACAAATATTTCCCCATGTCTTAATAAAAAGTAAAATATTTTTAATCATCTGATAAAGACCCATCCACACCTTTATCCTGACATCCTGAAATCGGTTATCTGAAACACCGGCTTCATTAACATTAACGTCATTAGATATGAGACACGACGCCTTTGTGTTCCCGGTGGCAGGTGACCTCCTAACGTTAATATCTGCCGCAGATATTCCATCAGCAGCCAATTAGAAAGACTAATGAACATTGCCCGAACGCCACCGGCAGCACCGTGGCCCCTGCCCACGGGTTGGACAGATGGCAGATACGAGGGTTTCAAATGATGGAGTGGACAGAGGCAGAATGTTAGAGAAGTACAAGACGAGCTGTGTTTAGTCAGATCCAGCGGGACATCTTGTTTGCTTCACTTTGGAACAAACTTGTTAGGAGATTTGCTGAGTTGGTTTTGGAGCACGGAGATAAAACTTCAGCGCCACGGTCATTTGTATGCATGAGCTCCGGGTCCTGTCACTGCTTAATGAGCTCCTGTAGCAGCAACAAATGATCCCTCCGAAACAAAAAACAAAAAAACAAGCAGATTAATGGCTCATATTTCAAATAATGAAAGCGCTAACTTCAGCCGATTATCAATATTCTGGGTGTGGCCAAAAGAAGCAGCGTCACATTAAATCAGTGCAAGTGTGATTTATTCCGTCTGGATGTTTGTTTCTTCGTGATGCTGTGAGTCGACACAGACGTTGGTAAACGAGACGTCTCGTTGCCGCTGAGGTTCACTTAGTCTGACATCACAGAACAAACGAGAAGACGACAACAGCGAATAAATGATCTCCCATCTGTACCTATGCAAGCCTTGACCCTTGACCCCATCACCCAACACGCCAAGGTTTATACTAAATGTCTCCTTCATCTTTGCTCGTCCAACCAGCCGCCTTGAGGACAAAACGTGGCGGGACATCAGAGGGACATGACTGGGTAAATGAGGGAAGAAGTGAAAAGATGAGAAGACGACAGAGGGAGGGAGGGAAGAAGAGGCCGAGGAAACGGCTGCAACGGATGGCAAGAGGGGGGAGGAGGGGTAGCGGAGATATGAGCTGGGAGGCGGGATGAGATGGCGAGATAAAAGATGGGAAGAGTTTATGTCTCACAGTAGTGCCGGATGAGAAGGGAAATGAGATGAGGAGATATATTTATACACGTGGAAATGGCTGCAGGAGAGATTGTTCCAGAGCGCAGAGATGGAGAGCCGCAGATAAAAGTGACAGAGGGCATTGAAACGTCTTCATTTATGGGTTTGCCTCGCGCATGAATCTGAGGTTTCACTGGCGCGTTAATCCTCTCTGTGCATCTGCACCATCAATATCCTCCGTCTCCATCTCTCTCTGCTCTCCTTCCATCAGCCCTGACTCATGAGTTAGCGCCCCCGCCGGGTCAAATCCTCGTGACCTTGCGACGCGTTAACGCGCCCCAGAATAAACCGCGAATCAAGCAGCTGCCGAGGAAATGCGTTTTTTTCATCCAGGTGATTTCCATCAAACACTCGGCTGAACAACGAGGTCAGACATTTTTCTTGAGCCATTTTTCTTCACACAAGGCCGGGTAGCGACGGCCGGTAAATCCAATCCAACGCCGACGACCGTCAGCATCCTTCCGGTCCCGAGTCATTCTGGTTTCTTTCAGCACGTCAGTGGATTTTCCATTAGCATGCCGCCCGACTGCGGCTGCTTATGTAAAGACTGACGGACTCATGCTCTAATTATTAGCAGTGCAAGTGTTGGACCGCTTGTAAACCTGCGGCTCTACATCCACCCTGAGGCCGCTGCTCGTCCAAGCACACAGCCGTGTGTACAAAACTACACCTAATCACGTCACCTGAAAACTGTCAGTTTTCTAAATCACCTGCTTGAGCCTTTATGGCGTTTAATTGCATTTTTAAAGTCAAACAAAGGGGTCAGAGAGGGAGAGTCGGGGGTGTGGAGGGGCGGGGGGGGGGGGGGGGCGGGAATGGGGGGGGCAGGTGGTGGGGGGTGGGGGGGAAAGGAGAGAGAGGGAAGGAGGAAAGGGAACGAGGGGGGGGGGGGGGGGGGGGGGGGGGGGGGGGGGGGGGGGGGGGGGGGGGGGGGCGCGGAACTGGCTGGTAATTGAGTGCCGGGTTGAATCACACACATGACTGAGCTTGGCAATGTGATGGAGCCATGTCATGTTTGGCCACCACACATCACTGACACTAACAGGCATTTCCTCTCCGCGCATTCACGCATCATTTATACACATACAGATTTATTATTACGCTTATTTATTTATTTATTTTTTGTTTTTTTTGGTTTCACCGCCACAAGGCAGGAAACGAGATCCTGTCACCGAACTGGGCTGTTATTGATCCGCGCTGTTCAGACGTCAATACGACAGAGTCACACTGGGCCAGGACATTTAGCAAAAGGATATTTAATGAGATTCATCAGGCGACGACGTGGAGATTTAACAACGTCACGGTCGCAGTTCTGTTCACGTCGTCGCTCACAAAACTTCAAGTCAGACAGCGGCAGCACGAACGTGCAGATTCACAGAGACGAGTTCCATCTGCTTTCATATGAAAGTGGGATATTCTGTGACATTTTTAACAGCCTCTACGCTATCCCACAATGCAGTGGAAGAAGTAGTTCAGAGCTGATGTCACCAGACAAGCAAAATCCATCGTCAAGAGGAAACGTGGCAATTCCTTTATATTTTCAATCTGTGATGTCACGATATGATCCTCTACAAATAGGTTCCTATATAGGGAGGAGGGGTTAGTGAATGACCCTCCACCCCTCGTCATTCTGAGGGGAGGAGCTCCTGCAGAGTTCAGACATCGAGAACGACGTCTGCAGTTGTTAGGTTAGCTATGAATAGAGCATATATGATTTTACGTGGATTAATATGAGGTTCTTCTTTTGATATACGCACGTGTCACTTATTTATCATTAGCACCTACGCATAATCAATTCCTGCAAACGCCATCACCGACCATCACACCCCGCTGGGCTCCTCCATCATCATCATCTTCTCGTGCGTTTCGGCCGCCGTCCTGAGGGGCGGCGCCTGAGCCTTGACGATGACACATTTACAGAGCGTGAGCAAAGGTTTGTGAGGCCGCAGCTGACGCAGGTCGCTGGACGGAGAGACCATGTTTTGGGAGTTCTGGTTGAAAAAGAAAATTAAAAAAATCAAATTCAGAAACCTAATGAAAAACACAGAACACACGAGTTTGACTCACTCACCCTGCACAGCGCCACCAAAATGAACAGAGGGATGCACAACAGAGGGATGGCGATGAGCACAGCCCCGATGGCGGTGGCCGTACGTCCAACATGATAACCGTACACAATAAAAGGGTATGTGTTGAAAATCTGATACATCAACAAGATCTGGGGAACGGAGAATGGTCCAGTAAGAAAGTGGCGCTTTAAAATAACACGCTCTTGCAACAGTCGGGGAATCGTAGATACTTAATGCCGTTTATCATCTTAATCTGTTTTTCCTACCCACCACAGAGAGGAGCGGCGTGATGAACATCCAGCAGTACTTGATCACGGGGTTGGGTCGATACCCGATCATGTCCTCGATGTTGTCATAGAAACGGTCCGCTCCTGCCGGGAGACGTCGGTCGATAAAGAGAGAACCAAGTTGTTCTCACAGGGAGAAGGTTTGAAATGTGTCATTTCCTCAAACTACGGCCAACATTAGAGGACTCACCGTACACCCAGCCGATGATGATGGACTCAACACAGGAAAGGCTTAAAAGAACGATCCCACCACATCCATAGTGGTCAACCACATGAAAGGCGATGAGCCCTCCCTGAAGCGCGAGAGAAATGTGGGAAAGGTCAAATCGGGTGCGTCACGGCAAGGACCCCTGAGAGGCCCTTGAAGTGCTCCTGTTCCCAACCTCAGTGATGAACGTCAGCCCCAGAAGGAAGCAAACGACAGCGATGAGCAGGACCAGGAGCTCCCTGGCGCCGGGCCTCCTCAGGTGACGTGGGAACGTGTCGGTGACGGCTGTGGCCAGAGTCTCCACCAACATCAGCTGTGAGCACAGAGCCGCATCATTAGGTTTCGGTAACTATGATCCAGAGATGCCGTTCTGTTTTGTGTGAGGCATTACAGACATGAGAGTCGACAGCCAGGAGGAAGACTGTGAGGAAGAAGAGCAGAGTCCAGAAAGTGGAGCCCGGCAGCATCGACAGAGCCATGGGAAAGGCAGCGAAAGCCAAGGAGGGGCCTGTGAACGCAAAAACTGAATTATTATTTCATTCAGAGTCAAACAACAACAGGGAAATATTTTTTTAAATCCTCTGGCTACAGAGAGGTGAAACACCCTTCCAGCCCTTTCTGAAGACGAGCTGCCATCTTGTGGACAGTGGAGGTAGTTGCTGACAACCTCCCAACGCGTTGAAGTCGACTCACCTGCGGTGACAACTTCATCTATCATCAACTCCTGCGTGTGAGCCAAGAATCCAAACACCGAGAACACAATGAGCCCCATGAAGATGCCGGTCGCACAGTTGAGACCGCACAGCGCCATGCAGTCCCTGCAACACAGCGAGGGATGTCAAAACGCAGCACTGACGCAAGATGGCCAAGGAGATGGCGTGCACCGATAAGCCCCGCCCCTCGCCCACCACACCTGTAGCAGTTGCGGTTGTATTTGTTGTAGCTTCCCAGAGTGGTGAGCATCCCTTGACACAAGACGAAGGAGAACATCACGCACTGCGCCGCAGACATCCACGCCTGGAGGGGCCATGAGGCTTCAATCAGTTGGTTTGTTAACATCAGGACGATATAGCGTTGGCATGCATTTTTACATTCCTTTACACGGCTGTCGTCCTCACATCTGGTTACCATTAGGGGCACCACAGCTCATGAGAGACGCTAACACAACACACAGCACTGAGTCATCCCCAGCCTGGGGTCAGGGGTGGACGCCTCGGTCCGGGGCGAAGGACCTTCTCTTGCGACACTGGACAAAGAGGAAACTGAGGAGCGTGCGGTTTCTCTCCGAGCCTCAGTGGGCTGCTCCACGCTCGCACACGATGCAGACACACTGACAGATGACACAGATGCAGGCCAGAGCTCTGTTGTGATTTCCTCTGCGGCTCGAGTGGAAAACAGACGTCTGCACTAAACTCCATTAGAAACAGATCTGCTTTTTAAGACCACCTCGCATTGTGCAACTCTGACACATAACTGCTTCCACCTGCTTCCAGTAATAATAATAAAAAGCTGTTCCCTTTTCTTGCCTCCAAGGTTACAGAACAAGATTCTCGCAATAGTTTTTACGAAAAAAAAAGCTTTTTTTCCCTCCTCTTGGCTGCACTTGCATCCAAAATAATAAGGAATCCAAAAAGTCTCTGGGAGAGCAACTGCAATGTATATTCTTTGAGAGGAATCCTATGTCATGCACATACAAGTGGACTGAAGATCAAGGGAAAGTGTCCTCAACATAACTAAACATCCAAGTGTGGCGCCTGCACATTTTTCTTTGTCCTCAGCAATGACAGTTATGTTTGTTTTCTGAGACAAACTTCTCACTAAGAGAGGGCCTCTGTTTGTTTTAACTGTTAAGTCCCCACCGTGGGATCGGAAACTGGAGTCAAGACGAGGTGGGGGGGGGGGGGGGGGGGGGGGGGGTTAGAACACACAGGAATCAAGCAGAGATGAGCAGCAGAGACCATGCTCTGGCTGGTGGGTTACTGCATGGGTTTATTTTAGAGCCTCAGGCTAAATCTTTAAAAAAGTCATGATCTTACATCACCACGGGCGATCCTGCTCCAGTCTGGGTAGAGGTAGAAGATCAGGCCGCTCCCGGCCCCTGGGAGCGTCACCGCACGGAAGAAGAGGATGAGCAGCAGCAGGTAGGGGACGGTGGCCGTGAAGTAGACCACCTAGAACACACACACAGGAACACAGGTTAATGTGCAGACACACACACGGAGCGCTGAACAGCAGTCACAGTTGCAAAACACCAAAAAACTTCCCTGCCAGGGCCCCTGCAGCCGCCATCTTCCAGGCCCAAGGGCTGGACTGTGCCCCCACACCCCTCTATATGGGTGAGGCTGATTGGACCGTACCATTCTACAACAGAGGGGTGACCTGTAAAAGAGCTGCTCACCTTCCCAATGGATTTGATTCCCTTCCACAGGCAGAAGTAACAGATGACCCAGACCAGCAGGAGGCACAGAGCCAGGTCCCAGTTCACTTTGCCCAGGGGCTCGTCAGACATTCTTAAAACACGGAACCTGCCGATGACACGGGACACCAATTAATACCCAACACACACAAGAGGGAACATTTCCATGTTGTAATCACGTTCAGCTTGTTTTCATTTATATTGAAAAGGGGAGCTGGAAGAAGGGCGAGCCTTGTTCTCATCAAGTGGCGCAATAGTATGTAGGGATTGATTTCACACGCTAAATCACGGGATTAACATGTGGAGAGCAGCAGATGTGTTTTGAACTGAAAATGAGGGGGAGGGAAAGTACGGTGCAAAAAAAAAAAAAAAAAAAAGAATTTTGACATTTCCCAGAGTTTGCCGCTGGAGAAGTCACACGCATAAACAACAAGAATATGTGGAAAGAATTTAAGTGATAGTGAGCATTTGAACTGCACTTGCGTGACCTCATCATTAACAACACACACGCCGCCCTGGAGTCTGACCGGCTGCTCAGTTTGCTGTGTTCTCATGATAGAAGTCGTTTCTCTCACCTCCAGAACTCCTCCTCCGGTGAACGGTCCAACTGCGGCGACAGGTCCGTGTCATTGCTCCAGAAGTCAAATAAACACACGCAGTTATGTCAAGTGTGTTGAGATCACAGTCATCGTAAAAATGATGAAACCATCCTGGCGCAGACTTACAAGTAATGGATGGACTCGAAGTCCTCAGACGAGGTGATGTTGTTGAGGAACGACCAGTTGGCGCTGGGGGAAAACAGGTGGGGGTTGACGAACATGTTGACTCGACTGTGACACAACTCTACAATTGAGAGGGAGAGAATTTAGCGTGCGTGTGTGTGGAGTTCCCCCGCCGCGGATCAAATGCAGATGTGCGTGAACAGGCCAGCATGTGTTGGCGATGGCGCCCTCACCAGTGTTCCACGCGTTGTCACACGTAGTCCAGGGCAGGGGTCTTTTGAAGGAGTGAACCATGTAGAAGCAAATCCACGCCAGCATGACGACGAAGTAGGTGCTCAGATAAAACGTGGTCACCTGGGACGCCACCCCCACTCCTGCAGGACACAGCGGGGGTGAGACTAGATTGGACCCCAGTTCTCTGACACTGGTGCATGCAGGTGTTCTCTGGTTCGCTTCAGGTTTGAGAGCATTTAATGTGACGATAAACAGAGGCGTGCACCATCGATGGAATGTCCCCTTTCCTCTCGCTACCGCTGAGCTCTCTTCCCTACTCAACTTGGGCATGTAGTTAACGTCCAGGAATTAAATGGGGTCACATGCTTGACAGAGGGTGGACAAGACAGCTATTGTTGAGGGTGGAGCGCGGCTGAACTCCTGCCTGAAAGTGTAACTGACCAACTTCATGTTGCTGGGAAGTAAGATGCTATCTGTTTAGAGCTTATTAGGGGACAAACCAAACAATGAAAAACATCCATGTCCTGTTGTATCAATGGACTGATTGTGTCATGCTCCAAAAATGCATCTGTTTTTTTTTTTACCCTCAAACATGGGACATATCTTCCTCCAGGCTGTGACTGCACCCTCGCTGGTAAACTGGCCCACAGCCACCTCCAGAAAGAGGAGCGGGGCGCCGAAGAAGAGGAGGAGCGTAAAGTATGGGACGAGGAAAGCAACTGCAAGGAGACAAAATGTGAAGAAGTCTCAAGACATTGAACGGAGTTGAGGCGTGTTCATATTTGCGGGATAAAACATTTTCAGATCAGTTGATATTGAAAACTATATCAAGGGTCCTTGGGAAATGCCCCCCCCCCCCACCCCAATCAATCAACTCCCTGCCTCTCACCTCCTCCGTGCCTGAAGAACAAATAGGGAAATATCCACAAGTTGCCTACGCCAATGACTCCCCCAGTCATGGAGAGTAGGTATTCCTTGCTGTTGGCCCACTTCCCCCTCGTCTGAGCCCCCCCTTCACATGCCCCCTTATCTGGCCCCATTCTTGCAGCACTCGGTCCTCTGGCTGTTTCCTCAGTCATGGTCTCTCACCCTGTTGCATGCACACATAAAAAAACAGCAGAGTGGTTTGTGAGCCAGGTCTCCCACGGTCTCTGCAGCTCTCTCCTGTGCTCGTACACTTATATATGGAACAGAAAAGCATTTCTGATGGGGATCATTGTTCAATTCAATCAAATCAAATGCACTGTTTGGTAAACTTCCGCATTTTGCACATGCCGTTTTTTACTTGTATATAGTATTTCAGAATATTTTTGATCTTATTCTCACTCACTTCTATTCTTTTATAACTAATTCATCAGTTAATGAAACACTTTAAATATAATCATTCAAATGGCTCATCCTTGCCGCCATCCTCCAAATAAACTGCATTTAATTCACTGATAGACACTGATGCACTATAATCTTTCTTTAGCTTAACTTATTTGAGGGAGTCAAATAAGAAACACTGAAATACATTCAGAACAAGCTCAAGCCTCTGAAACAAAGATGTGGAGGACTCACCCCTGCAGCCTGCAGCGTGCCCTCTCAATGGAACTCCCAGACTGAGGGAACTCTGAAAAAAGAAGAGAAAAGATTTGTAAAGAGGGCGTGTCCTGCTGGATGTGACACACACGCACACGCACACGCACACACACACACACACACACTCTGTGCCAGACAGGGCAGCTACGTCACAGTGACGCAATGACGCACGGCGCGAGGCGAAGCAGGAAGTAAAAGTAAACAACGGTTAGGGAGTGAAAATGTTGAGCAGCGTCAGTTATCCTCTGTCCCCCCGAGTCTGTGACTTCGCTGGTGCTTTGTTAGAAAATGCCTGAAGCCCCCACCCCCCGATAAGGACCGGGAGCCAGCAGGAGGCCGGCGGGACCCCGGTAAGACACCTGTGGAGCCGGGGGGAGTCTGGCGGCGGCTGCCGCTAATGATAAGCTAGCTGGATGTGATCAGTCCCCTGGTTGTGTTTACTGGCTGAAATGTCCTCACGGCCATGGCTTAAAAACGTCACCCTGACATTAGGTGTGTGTGCGACGAACAAAGCCAAACCCCTTGCCCCCTCCCCACCACCTGTCCCCGGTCCTCACCCCTGCTCTGTCCCCCTGTGGTTTCAGATGTAGCCATGTTAGCCATCAGGGCGTCAGAGGAGGAGTCCGTTGAGATGGAGGAGATGGACACCTCGGAGCCCAACTGGTGCTGGTTCTACCTGGCGGAGTGTGGAGTGTGGCACATGTTCGAGGTACCACCCCCACCCTGGGACAAAACACCAACCATTCCCTGAACATCCCATTCAAAATAACTTTATTTGTTGCCTGGAGAGAGCAAGACAACACGTGATTCTGTTTAATTCAGTAATCATATAATAATGATCATCTGCTGTCAGATTGACCCCAGTGCGGCGTGCTCCGTGACCAGTGCTCAGATCGAGCAGTGCTACAGCAGAAACCAGCGCGGCGTGATGGAGTTCTACACGGCCAAGTACACCTACAGACTGGACTTCTCAGGTATGGGGTTGACACAGTCGAAGACCGATGAAAGGACAAGTTGTCGAAGAATGATTATTGTTATTATCCGAGCTGCTGCCACTCATCGTAATTGAATTCCTCACCAGTGATGCGACAGATAAACGTGACCACAGGGAAGCAGCGGCCGATCAAACGCTCCCTTCACTCAGCGACCGGCTTCAGGTGAGATATGGTGGTCAAAGTTAAATCTTGTCTCCATCGCTCCATCTCTTCATCTCACAAGAGAGGATGAGGTTGGTATGCTTGACATGAAAGGTCAGGTTTCATCCATCTGCCGACCTCCTTAACATTTGACCCTAAATTCCTACGAGCTCCACAGGGAGCTTCCCTGACGCGGCCCCTTAGTTTTAGTCTTGAAAAAGCAAAGATTTCTCCAGCAGAAACCCACAGTGCAGAAAAGATTTTTCTTAAATGACATAACACAAATACACCTGGCCTTTTTTTGTTCTAACAATCCCTCTGTCTCTTCTCTCAGGTTCATATGTGATAATCTTGCTTTGCCTGTCCCCTGTCACTGGGAGAGAATAAATACAGACGAACCCTATCAGGTGGGTGGAGTAGCGATTACTGATACACGCAGAATTTAATATACTACATGACTGTTTCACTCGCACCTGATTATCTGTGCACAGCTGATCCAGCTCGGCAGAGACACATACGAGTTCAAAGAAGTGGCCAGATTGTACGAAAGGACAATGGACCATCCGATCAAATCCATCCAGAGGATTCAGAACCTGGACCTGTGGGAGTTCTTCTGCAGGTACACAATGCTCGTGTTGTTGTGAGTCTTGACTGGAAGTTCATGCTTGTATCCTCTGACAGCGAGGGGAGTCTGTTACAGGCAGGACACATCTTTCATATTGTTGTCTCTCAGGGGCGAAACGCCTCAACACATGCACCTGAACTCATGTCGGGGAATTCTTTTCTTTTACAGAAACATTGAATTCACTTGGTCTGGGACATCAGTTTGTTTGTCTTTGCTTGTGAATATCAATCACAAACGTCCGGCTTTCACTTTTATGTCGAAGTGATGACAAGTGCTCTGTGCTGTGTTGTCAATACTTTGTCCCCACCCCCGAAGGAAGAAAACACAATTGCGCAAGGTCAAGCGTACGCTGGATATTGAGGAGCGAATGCTGTTTCACGGCACGGGGCACAGCAACATACAGGCAATATGTACGTTTAACTTTGACTGGCGGTTGACAGGAAGCCACGGCGACGTCTACGGCAAAGGTGAGAAACTCTGGTGTGATGTGGCATCATCTAAATCAAACACGCTGGTGTTTTCGGTCAGAATCTAACATTTTCCTCACCCGCCTCTCCTGCAGGGAGCTATTTTGCACGGGACGCCAAATACTCCAGTAAGTTCTGCCACACCACGGGGAAGCACAACAACATCCTGCAGAGGCACGGACTCGCCCCGCCCATATTTGCGAGCGAGCCGCCCTACAAGACCATGTTCCTGGCCAGAGTGCTCGTCGGAGAATACACGGTCGGCCATCCGATGTACTGCCGGCCGCCCTCCAAGGACGCCAGCTTCACCAACTTTTTCGACAGCTGCGTGGACGACATGGCCAACCCAAAGATCTACGTCATTTTTGACAGCAATCAGATTTACCCAGAGTATCTGATCGAGTTCTACTGACACCGAACAAGAACACTATTTCTTTCTTTTTAGTTTAACAGAGGCTGGATCTCAAATCATCAAAATATGTACGACGCAGAGTCGGATGACGTGATGAGACAGCAGAGGAGGAGTTTAAAGGACGTTTGCTTTTTCTTTCAGTGGGATCCAGTGCCTGGCTGGAGCGTGAGTCATCTATTAAAGTGCCTTTGGGGGGAACTGCAGAGACAGTAAAGACTTTGTGTACAGTTTGTTTACTGTACAGTCTAAGTTATGATGGAACTAGCGGGTAGTGACATAAAGAAGGAGGAAAATACTAATTTAAGGTCAGTGTTTATGGCGATTGTTTTTTTTTAGAAAACGCAGAATCTGTGCTCCGCTTGTGCAATACCTGTTGTAAGTAAGAGTGGCAGCCTGATGGCTGGAGGTGACGTCCTGTACAGCCCTGTCATTCCATCCACAGTGCCACAGCTTCTTCATGTCCACATGATTCTAAATGACCAAACCCAAACCTGCAGCACTTTCCTGCTCACTCATGTCACATTGTTGTGTGTCATTCGGTGACGTCAGCATCTGTGTGTCGCTAGTACGCAGTATTACGTGCACATGGATGTGCTTTTATTTTGTTTTTATTCATAAAAACACTTCTACCTCTGATTTTCTTTTTTTTTTTACCCAAGCATCAGTGCACTTTCCCCCCTTTCCATGAAAGGTTTTTGTAATTGTGTCACAGTGACATAAAGTTGTGATGTCATGCACGCTCGTTGTCCTCTTCTTTTAACAACAACAAGTGCCAGTGACAATTGAATTTGGTAAAACAAAAACAAAAGACAAGTTCCCTGGGTCAGTTTTCACATCATCATCTTTCTTTGAGGGACGAGCAGGAAAAGTTTGCACCCAGTGTAAATGTGTCCAGAAAAGATATCATAGCCAGCACCTGTATAGTACTCTGAAGAAAAATAACCACACGATGTATTGTTGCTTTGCTCTGTGTATTTGTTGACAACACTGTATGAATGAGTTGTTGAACAATAAACAGGTGGTTTACTGGAACGAAAACAGCAACAGCATTTCTTCATGTTAAAGGCAGGAGAGTCTTAACACTTGAGCTGTGTGTGTGTGTGTGTGAGGCTACATGTGTGTCTGTAATTTGCACATGTTTGAACTAATAAACTTTTCAGCATTAAAGTGATATTATTTAAGTCTCGTTCTTACCTGTTCACGTCCATCTGAGTGGAGATGTGCTTCCGGTAGAATTCCAGCAGAGGTCGCTGTCGAGCCGCTGATGATGATGAGGAGCAGCCGCTGCTTCACCTCAGCTGTGACTCATCACCTCATTAAGGTCAAGTGAAGAGGCTTTTCAGAATAAGGGCACGTTGCAGCTTCTTCTCTGACATCTTTATTACTCCATGTGTTGAAGACATACGCTCGCTGCTGTAATGAGCACCCACTGTGAAATATGAGATTTGATATCTCCTCTTCACTTGAGTCAGAAGAATCTGATCACGTTCAGATGTTTTGCTCCATCTGCATCAACTGATGATCCGTAGACACCGGATGACTTAAGCACATATTAGCTCAGCGGCCGTCATGTGGATTCTTTTTCATTGCTCTGATATTGGTGTTTTTATTTCAGACTGATCCGTTTCCCAGATCAGATGATTCAGCCGGCCCTGAGAATGAGACGGACGGATCCACTGATGACTGGACCAGATGCCCTTTAAAGTGTTTGTGCTGCTTTCTGTGCGTGACACAAACACGCAGCTTTGGATGAGACGCCCGCTGAGTTCTGCTTTGAAATGTTTGGAGCTGTGAGTTCACGCCGAGAGTCCAGTTTGATTTGGACTCAAATATTTACATCTCCGGGTCTGGAGTGTTATTAGAAACTGTGAAGTCTGATCAGATAAGATCAACACGTGGAGCTGGGTGTGTAATGTAAATCATTACATTTTGAGACGTTTCATTCAGTCTTGAAGTCACTGTGGGTGACGCCACCACGCTGAGAACAACAAAAAAAATCACGTTTTTTATTACAGAAAAAGTTTCATCGTTCTTTACAAAACACGGCAAATTATTTCGCTACAGGTTTCCTATAATTTAACCAAATGTTCACGATCATTAAGGAACTTGTAAAATCATTTGAGGAGGCTCTCTCTGTGTCACAACCTCGTCGAGTGACAGGAACCACAGCCTGATGTCCCTGAGCAGAGAGGAAAATAAACAACATTTAAAAACATTTTAACGTCATGTCGTCAAGGAGGAATGAGAGAGGAAGCTCTGATGTGACGGAGGAACAGCACAGTGTCGGGGATTTTACACATAAAATAACACATATTAATAAATTAAATTCAATCACATGAAATTAAACATCTTCATTTTCCACGTAACAACACGCAGGTGGCGGCAGTTCTTTGCTCGGCACGGGAGGCGCGAGAGACTCGGCACAAGCTTTGGCACCATGGAGGGACATTTCAGAGTGTGAGCGCCTCTGAGTTCTGTGACAGTGCAAACGACAGAGCATTTTATTTTGAAATTATTTTGGCAACTGATTTTCAAATTTCATGCCTTTGACAATCCCCTCTGCCTACATTACCCATCATGGTCGGGACCAGGTTTCCCCAAAATCTATAAGCAGTTGTCAGGAAGAGCACGTTGTCCTCCCCAAGCTCTTCGTCTCCAGGTCTTTTCTAGATGTTCCGCAGGACGCTACAGCCCACGTCTTCAGTGCAGCAGCTCTCTCGAGTTCATAGGTCGCCCTTCTGCGTCCCGAGCTTAGTCCTCAGCCCCTGTCTGTCCATGATGTTCCACAGCTTGCGCAGGTTGGACTGGGTGATGGCGTCGTCCGGTTTGAGCTGGAGCGCGCGCAGGTAGTTGGCCTCCGCCTCGGGAAGCTTGCCGTTGAGGTGGAGGATGGCGCCGAGGTTCATCAGAGCGGCCGGGTACTAAAAGAGAAGGAGGCACCGCGGTGAGGCGTGTGAGGCAGCCAAAAGAGGAAGCCACAGATTGAGAGTGAAGCGTTTACAGACGGGAACAAACATTCTGAGGTGTGCTCCTCTCTAATAAAAATACCACCTGGCCTGGAGCTGCCGACGGGCAGTGAGAGCTCTGCCCAGGTCACAGATCTGATTCCCAGTGAGCCATAACTAACAAACACACCCAGATCTCATCCCCTAAAAAAGCAATCTGCACCTCCCCCCCGGCCTGGCCTCGTTCCCGGGCCCTGCGTCCTCGCATGCATGACATATGGTTAGCAACTTGGCAACTAGTTCACAGATTTCTCCACAGAAAAAAGCACGGCCGTTCATCTCCTCTTAACCCTGAGAGCTCGCTCGACCACATTCGAGAGCAGCATTAAAAAGACGGCTCCTTGGCTCGGGGGCTCGTTGGGAAGAATGGAGACGTGGAGAGGAGCTGCTCCTTCCTCTCACCGAGTGTTCCGTGATGAAACTTTACCAAACAAGAAACCGGCCTTAAATCGCAGTTGATTCATTCAGGGACAAATGGAAAATCAAGGAGCAGCCACAGTGAGCCATTAGATGTTTTTGGGGTTATTTAGCCCGCTCTGTTTTAATAGACACCGTCCTTGCTGTTGCCACGGTAACCACAGGCGTAGCCAAATCTTGAGCTCTGCATACAATCTAATTTTTCATTTCCAGGACCCAGAGAGCTCCACGTTCTCTCCTTTTCTAACGGTGTCCACGACTCAAACAGGCTCTGATAACGACACGTGGGGGGTGCTTGAGTTTGTCTGACAGCTCAGTGGAAATGAACCAGACCCCCCCGTTCTTACAGGGGTGCAGTTAGTCCAGATGAAAATCTAAACCTCTTTCCTGACAACTGGCAACCCTGCACACGCAACATGACAAATTAGCACAGGAAGCTGCTCCTCAGCCTCGGCCGAAACCAGAGGATTCCGTGACCACGCGGCCCTCGGTCCTTTCAAAATGACTGATTCACGTGAATCGCCTGCTCGTTCCTCTGGAGACACGCGGACCCGTGCGTGGTTTCCATTCACCGTCTGCCAGCAGCAACGGTGCAGCAGCGTCATGTCAGGATGATGGGTACGATGCCGTGTGCTGTAAACTGAATTCATAGAGCAGGGCTCCGTGAGAAACGCTCCCGGCCCACCGGCCCGCCTACTTACGTCTGGCCTGAGGCTGGCAGCACGCTCGTACTGTTTCTCCGCGGCCTCGTTGAGACTCGCCTGCCTGAGGAGAGAGAGGAGCAGTGAGTGCAGATATTGTCCATAAACATTCAGAGTTACATGATAACTGTGTGGAAAGAGACGGGTCGTAAATGCACATTAGGCACCAACGGTTTCCTCCTGATAATGTAGGATTTCATCCAAGGAGCGATACTCAGACTCATCGTCTTTAACTGTCCTTGGGTTTGTCTAGTGTTTGTCTTTTTTTTTTTACCCTTTGATTTGATTGTCTCCTGTGTCTCTGTCTGGTTTCCGTCCTGACTGTCCCCACCTGCTCTAATGAGTCACGCCTGAGCTTCAATGCAGCCGCCTGCTTCCTGCTCCTCTTTCTCTCTCCTCTGTTATATTTCCTCAAGCCTCAGTCCCATGTAGAAAATGCAGGAGGCGGGAAATGACGTATAAATTCTGTTATTTGTATTCTTACCTTTTCCTGGTGTGTTCACACGTGGACTCTACAAATATCCAGAGCCACTGATTCTTTAGCGTTCACACAGAGTGGAAAAGTGTCTAAAAGAAGTCTGAGTCAATATCCAGTCGGACTAGAACACAGCGGAACGATCTGTCCTTTAGATTTACTCTGACGTGTCCAAAACCCAACCTCGGCCAAAGACTTTTAACTTTTTTACAAATCCTCTGCGGTGTTGCTTTTATGGCGCAGGCCTGAGAGCCGTGATTGCTTTTCCAGATATGTGGAGCAAAAAGGAATGGAGGCACGTTGGTCCAGTGATTCCCACTCTCTCCTGACACCCTTTTAAGTCTGTGTGTGCGTGTGTTTGCCAAACTTTAAGGGGGGAATTCTCCAAAGGCCTGGACTGAAACTGCTGTTTATACATGTAATACATAATCGCTTTATGGCAGCCGTTTGCATCCATAGAGAGGACGTTCACTCTTTACCCTACAACCCTGCTTCACCGTCTCTTTCAAAGCTGTTTGTTAAGTGGCAGTGGCACAGAGTGAGGCAGCACAGCTTTCAACAACCTCATTCCTCAAGGAAAAACACGTTTACTCAATTTTCCAAACCGCTTTTTTCCAGAGGGGGAAACTCCATTTGTCAGTTTCACCAACCTGAGCATGTGGGCAGCGCTGAAGACCACATCGAACTCCGAGTTGTCCAGCTCGGCCGCTCGCTCCGCCATCTGGGCGGCCTCGCCGAGGCGGGACTGCTCCAGCAGAAACTGACCTGCGGACAGAAGACGATCAAATGGGGGTTATTTTGGGGGGTCAGGCCACCTGTCACGGCACCTACGTGAGCCCCTGTGTGCTGACAGCTTTCAAAACAAAGATTTAGAATCAGGTTTGAATTAAAACACTTTACTGGAACAATGGCAGGAAGTGGAGCCTCACCATGGAGATCAGCCTCCGTGTCCTCACTTCCTGTGTGTGTGTGTGTGTGTGTGTGTGTTATAATGTGCACTGATTCCTTCCACACCTGGAGCTCGTCCAGTGAACCCAGGTTAATGAAAGCAGCCAGATCAGGACCAGAACAAATAAACATGACCCACAGCAACAAGCAACAAGATAACGGTGCAAAGCGAAAGCAGGCGGATCAAGGGGGGGAAGAAGGGGAAGCAGCGCGGTCCAAAGACAGCAAGCGCGCCCCTCGCCAGGGACCGGGCCGAACCCGAACCCCACAGATATGGCAGCACAGAGAAAGCACGAGCAGGAACGCCGCGAGATACAGAACCAGGAGACAGGGGCGGCACACAATGGGGCTTTCGGCGGGACGCTTCCGATGGATATCTGGGAGATCGGAGCAGCTCGGAGCGACAACAAGCGCCTTCCTCCGCACTGATATGAGATTCCGGATGAACAGCAGGGCAGGAGGAAGGTGTGATCATGTTTCACTCTGCGCTACAAACGGTAAACACTGTCTCTGTGTGGTTGTGTGTGTGTGTGTGTGTGTGTGTGCACCATCTGCAAGGCCTCACACTGTCCAACAAATGAAAGGGCAGGAAATAAAAACAACCTGCTAATTATTTTCCTAAATTCTTATCAGGTAAATCAGGTTGATTTGACTGTGTGTTTTGTCAGAAAGACTCCAACTGACGTGGCTCTTTAAGCCAATGCAAAAGTTTTCCACTAGTGATGAGTCAGAATGAATGTATTTTATTTAAATTGGCAGTAATTTGGCCGACCTGTTTGTATGAAAGAGCACGGTGCATTAAACTCGGTCTGAAGAATGAAATCCCACATCTCTGTCCCCTCACTGTGTTTCAGTGTGTGTGTGTGTGTGTGTGTGTCGCTCTCCCCCCTCCCCACCTGTGACTCATCTCAATCAGACGCACCTGGCTGCTGAGAGCCAATCACTGGAGCCTTTAAGAGTCTGCCCTGAGCGCCTGGCTCGCCTTGGTTCACTTTGGTTCATGACACGAGCTGTGAGAGTGTCTGCTGATGAATATACTAATGACTCTGTGTGTGTGTGTGTGCGCTCCTTCAAAGTTTGCGGTATCGCAGAACTCCGATCTCATTTCCGGCAGCGCTGGCCGATCATTACCGTAAAGCCTGTAAAAAGTGCGCCACAGACATTTGTATTTGAAGCTCATGTTTTCGAAGAAAAGCGAGATTATTACTTCAAATCATATTTTCTCTGCCCTGTCAACCACAGGAGACCACATGAGGCCATCAGTATTCACCAAGCTTATTCATTTTCAGGCTCAATCCTTACCGTAGTGCATGTAGCAGGTTCCTTTCGTCGGGTCCAGTTGAAGGGCTCTCAGAAAATACTTCTCTGCTTCTGTCTTCTGCCCCTAATGAAAAAAGTGGAAATAATACTGACTTACATCTATCTGAATATCTTCAACATAATGAACACCTGACCAAATAATTGACGCAGCAGGAGTTGATTTTTCCTTTTTTAGCTTTTAATCTCTTAAATTTGAGAGACATGGAGTTACTATTAAAAGAAAGGCCGGTGGGTCCAAGCTGTCGCACGTGTTGGGGGTAACCACAGCACAAGGCTTCAGCCGGACCTCGCCTGTGTTGTGTCGTGGACCGACTCCGGCAGGACGGCCAAAAATGTGGCTCAGTGATTCAATAAGGAAGCAGCGTAATTGCATTATGAGCCGATCCACTGGCCCATTGTCCAGGCTCCGTCCAATCTCCTGTTCCTTAAACCCTGCTGTGGTTGTGGGGGGGGGCTCCGTGTGCGAGAGCCAGGGGCCGGCGTGGCTCCGGAGCCCGAGGGAGCGCAGCAGATGTCCGGCCACACCGGGCGACTCTAGTCTGAACCTGCGCTCGAGGTGTGCGTGTGTCTGTATCTTCAAATCTTCCAAACAAAGAGAGGAAATGATCAGAACGAAGCCTTAAGCCCGTAAGGGTTTGCAGCTGCGTGTGCGTCAGGGAGAAGGACGCAGCGGGTTGGACATGTCTCCGCTCGGGCCCTGAGGCCGTGGAAGGAAAGGGGTCAAACGCCTCCGCAGAGGTCGCGGCCTGACCCCTGCGTCTCAACTTGACTCAGCTGTGAACACATCTGTTGTCGCATGTTTTTGTTTTTGTGGGACGGAGGAGGTGGAGTGAGGAGACAAAGCATGAGGGGTTTTTTTTCTGTAGCCTGTAAGGTAACGTGCGCCTGTGCCCTTGATGTCCACAGACGCTCTCGCATAAATCCAGATACACACAGCGAGGGACAGGAAAATAACCTGGAAACCGTCCAGTGGCAGAGAGATGTCTAACCTTGACAAACTCCCCCGTGTCTGCGACCTTCAGACGTCCGAAGTTGCAATACGTGTTTTTTCTTTACGCTCTCTGGAACCAGGCCCAATTCCAGGTCAACCGCATTTCAGCCGAGCTGTTTTCAGACCAAACATTGACCAGGGACCTTGTGGAAAAGCAGGAAAGGGTCTGAACGCAGGTACAGGGGGCCCCACGGACGCTGGAGGCCAAACACTTCATTCATTAAGAGGATTAGCATTCGCGCTCAGCGTCTGATGAGAGGAGAGGCGCGTGTCTGTGGCGCACCTTTCAACGCCTCATAAAAATGATTATCGCTCCTCTCCAGGCTCTGCAGAGGAATCAATCGGAGGAGCTGTGCCTTTCTGCCTGCCTCTCGTAAGTCACTCAGTATGCATTATTCATCACGCCGCTCAGCCACCACGGGTCCCATTTAATTACACTCAGCCAGGTGGTTAACAACGCCGTGTGTGTGTGTGTGTGTGTGTGTGTGTGTGTGAGACTCACAGTGAGGGATAGCAGTTTGCCGTAGGTGAGGTGGGCGGGGATATGGTCTGGCTTGGCCCTGAGGGACTCCTGGTACCAGTGGCCTGCTTCCTCCAGTCTGTTCAGCCTCATGTAGGCCTCTCCTGAAGCACATCAGGGAAATAACAAGTTCACTTTCACAATCTGTCGTTCTTTTTAAAAAGCTGGATCTGATGGTTTGTGACGGGAGTGGACAGCGGTGACGTCACATCAACAGAAACCAAAACACGCTTCCTGCGGCCATCAGCGCTGCCGTCAGGTCGAGCGTCCCTGAATGTGATTAGTGCAACAATAACAAGAGGACTGACGTGGTTTATTACATGGATTCGTTTCAAGAAGACGCAAACTCCGTCCACGCATGCATGAGCCCCGACAGGTGGTTCGGAGGTTTGGTTTGGCAACAAGTTCACGTCAGTTAAATTAATTTATCGGAGGAGCCGGTAACAAATTGAAAACGTGAGATTCATCACCGAGGCCAAAGCTGACCCAGGAGTAAACTTTTTATTTATCTCACATCGTAAACAATCAGGGGTGAACGGCATTATGGCCGCCATATGGATGTGTTACATCATCAAATACGATGACACCTCATGAACTTTAAACCCTCTGATTGCATCAAGACGCCGGCAGTCACTTACCCATCATGTTGAAAAGGCTGTGAGGGGCAAACTGTTTGGGCATTTTCTGCACCGCCTCCTTATAAACAGACAGCGCCTCCTGCGGTGGAGCAAAGATAAATTGAAGCCCAGGTTTCAGTTTGGATACAGGTCGGCTCGCGACCCACTCACCTCCTGCTGGCCCTGCTCGTGCAGCAGCTTGCCCAGGTTGTACAGGCAGCTGGTGACGGAGCTCTTGTGGGCGTGAGGGTCCTTCAGGTTCTCGTCGGGGATTTCGGCACAAGTGAGGAAGGTGCGTTTGGCCTCCTCCAGGCTGCCCTGGTTCATCAGGATGATTCCCGTGTTCAAATACGCCGCTGAGGGAGAGACACAGGGGGGAGGCGTGAGCGCTCGAGTGTGAGATTGAGTCTCATCTTTTGGTCTTCTTATAATGGCCCCGTGTCAGAAGGACATCGAGATTGGATCCCGACGGCGATCCGATAAATGATCGTCAGCTCAAACGTCATCGATCCAAAGCTTGTGCAAACATCTAATCGCTGATGACAACTGGAGAAGGAGTTGACTTACATGCCAGTGTCGGCCGGCTCCCGATGGCCAGTTTGTAATAATGCAGAGCCTCGGTGGAGCGCTCGACCTCCTGCAGCAGCAAACCTCTGAAACCGAACACACACGCAAACATGTGAGGAACGCCACAACACAGGATGTGTCTTTCTGCATTCAATCTAAAAGCAAAGGAAGCGGCACATGAAAGCCACGAGGGGGATTTTGGGTGAAAGCTAAGAAATAAAAAAACACCGGATCCTTTAACCGAAAAATACCAGCGCCTACCCCGAACATCCCCAACCATCCATCATGGTCACACACAGCTTGGGTTTTAAAGAATGCAAAAACAGCATCGTTCAGTTTCCCCCGCGCTCTGTGTTGCTCTGCCAGCTTCCTGACAACCCGTAACTTGAGAGGGAGCGGAGAAGTGGGGAGAGAAAAAACAATGTCAGTGTTCAGGGGCTCTGACACCTTGCGACGCAGGACTGGAAGCGGCCCTGCGAGCCACGGCTAATCAAACACGCAGGAGTCTCGCTTCTTAGATCTATTTTCGCCCTCTTCTGAGTTTCTGCCATCTGCCGCCGGATTCCACGCCGTCTATTTATTCCCACCTTTCTCGTCGTGAGTCTGCGGGAGGGGTCAGAACTCTTTTGGTCACTCACAGGTTGTACAGCATGTCGGCCATGTTCCCTCGGTAGTGCAGAGCGTTCCTGTACGCCCGCTCCGCCTCCGCCATCTTGCCCTGGTTCTTCAGTACGTTTCCCAAGTTCCCCCAGGCTGCGGGGGAGAGAGAGGAGTCAGACAAAGGTTCAGCTTTGCTGGCGACAAGTCGTCATCGCTCGCTGATGTGCAGGGCTCCACTGGTTCTATATGTTACGTGAGGGTTTGTTCACTCTTCTCTGTTTAAATGACTGAATCAGAGTCACAGTTGTTTTTCTGCTTCCTCCGTGGGCTTTGAGCTTTGCTGCAGCGATGATAAAAAAGAAATCTTTTTTGTTCCTGCTGACGGTGTCGCAGCTTCACATCTTTCAGGATGGGAAGGATCAGAAGCAGAGAGGTTCAGGCACTGTTTGAACGTCTTAAAGCAGTTTTACAGAGATGGTTCCTTTTTCCACTCTCCAACTAAAACAGAATCAAAGTTTAAACTTTTGCCACAAGAAGAAAAAGGCTGAGTTTGTTATCTATCCTTCACAAACCTGATGCTGGCAATTTAAAAACGCTATAAGCGCCTCTTTCCAAATCAGGGGTCAGCCCAAGTCCCCGGCCCCGTGGCTCTTACCTTTGGCCGGATTCACACTGATCCCCGACTTGTAGAGATTCTCCTCGTTGCTCCAGTCCCTGTTCCTCTGAACGGTTCTGAGTCCATGGAGCAGCACTAGTCCGGCACAGAGACACAGCAGGACGGCCCTGCAGCCTCTAGTCCTCAGTCTCACGTACGCTGCCCTGACCCCGGCAGCCACCAGCAAACAGAAGCCGATGCTGGGAATGTAAAGAACCCGCTCGGCTACCACGAAGCCCACGTAGAAGAACAGGTTGGTGGCGGGGACGAAAGGCAGCGACAGGACGCTCAGTGAAAACAGCACCAGGTTCTCTGTCGGGGGCAGGGACGTCCGCGAAGGACAGGGGTCAAGTCCCGCCGACCCGTTCAGGGCGGCCTTCGGCGGCCCCTGGTCCGTGTTATGGTTTGTGTCGGGGGCGTGGTATCCGTTCCCGTTGGCGACGTGGGCTTTGCCGTTGGCCTCCTTTAATTTGGAGGCGGGACCACGGAGGCCGAGCAAAGCCAGGAGGGTCAAAGCGCCGTAGAAGGCAACGGTGTGAAGGTTCCTCCAGTCGGCCCAGGACCGGACCAAGGGCACGGCGTCCATGGACCAGTCGAAGCTGAGCTGGTCGGGGCAGAGCAGGAGCCAGGCGTTGACGGCGGGCAGGTGCAGGAAGGTCAGCGCGCGGGTGAGGAAAAGCGGCGAGTCGGCTGCGGGGTTGTCGGAGTTGGAGAAGTTGGGAGGCTTGCTGCCCATCCAGTAGAGACGGGCGGCCAGCAGAAGCACGCCGCAGGACGCCAGCAAAGCGAGGCTCAGCAGAGCGCCGGTGTTCTTCCTCTGAAAGGGAGGACAGGAGGAAAAAGTCACACTAAAGGAAAACACCTGAATCAACATTTTAGTTTGAGGTTTCTGATTTACAAATCCACCTTTTAAAGAAATCAAAAAAGCAAAAAAAAAACAATGTCTGGAATGTTTTCGATGGCCGCCTGGAGCTCAAACCGCACTCATGTACAATCACGCACTTCTCTGTGACACCAGAAACGACGCAGCGCCGTCGACATGGAGAGACTCAGATGTGACAAATTGAAACTGTGAAGGGACGCCAGCTGTGCACTCTAATACACGTCACTCTCCGCCAGCAGTGACAGTTTACATCAAGGAATAATCACCTTAATGGATACTGCCACGTTAAAAGCGATGAAAGACACGTTTTGGATTTTGCTCCCGGTTCGCTAAAACATGCCGGAGTGTTTTATTCAAGAGAGCAAGTTCTGATCTGGCTGTGGTCCACTCTGAAGCAAATATGGAACTAGGAGAGCTCTCCCCTCCTAAGTCCTTCCTCGCTGCCTGTCAGTGTGACCGCTAAGCAGCTTAGGGCCATGTTGTGTTGGTATGTAGATGCTGTTTACGTCTCATAAGAGCATTAATCCCGTAACATGATCGCAATTAGGCTCTTTGTCACGCAACACCTTTCACCCTGCGGAACGGCCTGGAAAGCACGATTCAAACTGTGCGGGGCTGAAAGTATAATTCCTTCTGCATGGTGACACCCTTGACCTGTTGACCTTTGTTGGGTTCCATGCTCCGCTCTGTCCCGTCCGTTCTTCAATGCCACAATTTGACATCGATGCTTTCTGAAATGCAACACAGCACCGTGAGCGATGATCACATGAACTCCGTCTGAACCCGTCCTGGATTAGAGCTCACGTGCATGTTTGCGTCCTGTATGTGTCGTTTAACGTGCGCAGGTTTACGTATGTAGTGGTGGAGCAGTAAATGGATCTGATGGAGCTGATAATCACCATCAGAGGTGCTATAACTCAAATTACAGATGTGGCACAGCCCCCTTTTCCTGCTTTTATCTCTCCTGTGAGCTTATATCAATTCAAAATGTCTCCCATCTGCTCTCAATGAAATGGCACAAAAGGCAGATACGATCTTTCCCCTGCAATAAGATTGAGCTTTCATTTGTCTCTCTCTCTCTCACACACACAGAGTGAGGTCATGTGCACACTCCCAAGAACCATAACACCAGTTATCCAACCCCCAAAAACCCAAGTCGGGATTAGAATAAGAGGGTTTGCGTTGACTCGCCTGACCCCTGGCTCCAGTTCAGTGATTGATTTCTCCGGAGCTGACACAGAAAGGCGTGTTTCTGCAGCAGGTTGGATGAGGTGGGAATAACAGGCCCGGCTGGCTGCTCAAAGCCAGGGCACCGTTTAAACCAGGGGGACGGAGGCAAGGAGGAAAACAGCATATTGATTCTGCACACAAAGGATAAGAGGGTCTTTTACACAAAAAGAAGGGGGTGTGGTCATTGATGGATGAGCCCATAGTGCCTGTCAGGGCAGGACACTGTCGGAGGAATCCAATTCTGCTGCGTCTCAGAAGATAAGCCAATTCCAGCGAGAGAGTCATTTGCGGTATTTAGGTGAATGAGCTCCATTTTACCACTTGTCTAGTTTCCAAATCGTCCTTTAATGGAGTTCTCGATCAATCAGATGCTCCAGTCATTCCAGATGAGTCTCTCAGCTGTTTCATGGGTTCACAGAGTCACCTGCAAACTTTACTTTTCAAGCCAACATAACTTTTTGAGACGTTTTTTGCTCTGACAGCTTTTAAAGTTTGGTCAGGAAAGTATTTTCTGACTTGTGGAGATCTGAAGGTGCTTTGTTTGGAAACTGCATTTCTAGCAAAATGTACTTCCAAACAAAATTAAAAATACAATTCTAAAAAAAAGTGAAATGGAAGCGACGGGCCAGATTTCTCTATGTCGTAGCTCCGCTGCTGTCTCGTCGAATTCTCGGGGAACCAGTTCCAGCTCCCTCTGTCGACATCCAGCTCCATCCAAGAACAGTTGACTCGAGGTAAACTGGACTCGGCCGTGGATACTTTAAGACTCGGACCTCTCGGCTTCGGTTCTAAAGAATCAAACGGGTTCAGCTCCAGCGATGATTGATTGACCCTCCCCAGATCTGTGTGTATCCACGGAGTGCACGGTGGCACGCTTCCCAGCCAGCTGCCGACCGTTACATCCCGGCCGCTCCAAGCCTTTAAACCCAACACTCGGCAGCACATGTATCTCCTCCTCTCTGGATTCTCATTTGGAAATTCATCGTCGATTTCTGTGGCTTTGCCTTAACTCCCTTTTTTAAAAAACTCTCTTTCGGTTTATGATCCTCTCTCTTTATTGAATCAACCATTCTCTCATTCTCTCCGTCTCTCTCCGTCTTTCCACATATAAACACGCAGCGCTAGGCTCTCGGGGCTCCGTCTTTTTACCGGCGCTATTCGTTTCTTTCTCTTTATTAAACCCAGGAGTGTGTGGTCTGGCCGTTGACACCGCAGCTCGCCGTGTGCGTTAAAAGCATGTCTGAAGACCCAGCGGGACGCGGCCGACTTCACACGTGCTGTGGACTGATGCAGCAGGGGGACGACCTTCCGGACCTTTCTTGTAAAGTCACTTCCAGTCTGAGCGGCTCATAACTCTTTCCAACACGCCGGCGGATCGTGCCTGGGATTCCTGTCGCTGCCGTGTCCAATTGATTTCAGCTAAACTCGCGATCCTCCAGTTTATTCTCCTTATTGATGACTGATTCGTTTTCTCTCTGACGTCTCTCAGCGTGTCTGTGCAGCGCTCGCACTTTGATGCATCAAACTGTGATGAAAGGCACAGCGAGGCCTGCGTCCAGTTCTTTTTTCCAGCTCACTAATGTGCTCAGCATTCCCCCGACTTTACCGCAAATCGCCGCCGGCCACCAGACAGCGGCGTGTCTGGCGCTGGGAGGGCTGACTTTGATCGACTGACCCAATTACTGCATTCGTTCCCTCTGATGACTTTATATAGAGATGGACATCATGACAGGAAAAAAAAGAAAAAAGGCCGCCCCCTGATGGCTGACGGTTGTGCAGGTCATTAGCCCCAACTCCTCCATGTTGACATATGGGACACAGACCAGTAGAGCTTGCTTTTTAACGTGATCAACTCAAACGAACCCTTTGGGCATAGTGAGCAGTCTCAGGGATTAAAAACAAGTTTTGCATGAGGGTGAAAAAAGTGAAGCCCTGGCTAAACACATCCATCCATCAGGCCCGGCAAACGGAGGCCGTCGTTTCACAGCCGAGTGCTCCTTCTGCGGGATAATTGGCGGAGCGCTCATCGAGCCATCAGCCGGTCACACTGCGTGCCCGCGGCGCTCATTGAGACAAACGAGGGCCCGTGACGCTTAAAAATGAAAACCGCTGTCGGATCGTACATTAACTCAGGAAAAAAAAAAAGCTGCCGTCCCTCATTTGGCTGCAGGTGTCCGAAATCCAAAAGTGTGGAAGAGAGACATAAAAGTCTCTATTTTTATTCAAAGAACTATATTTAATCTGATTCATCCTTAAACAACAATAAAAAAACCCTGTAACTCTCCTCAAAATAGAAAGAACAGATTCCCAACCGACTGCAGAGCCTTCGTCCCCATCTATCACTCTCTAACTCTGGCCCTGTCCTCCGCTGTCTCATTCCAGATCTCATCTCGGCCTGATTAGCGAGTTAATAGGATGAGAAATTGGGTTCTGGTCGGAGCGCATCTGTCCCTCTGTTGCACAGGAGCCGATTTGCATTTTCCTTATTGTCTGAGGCAGAGACCAGGTAACGTGATGAGGAGGGAAAACCCTGAATCGAAAATATATGGCTGTTTGTTCTTGGCCCCAGTTGTTTGCCATCTCTCCACCTGCGCCTGGTTCAGGAGACGCCAAGTCGTTCGTTCCCAAAGTGGGTGAGAGAGAGAGAGAGACGGAGAAGAGATAAAGGACAGGAAGTGAGGGCATAGTTTCCCTCTCTCCCCCTCACTTTCTGCGTTCCCATGCGTCCCGAGACGTCTGGCTCATAATCGAGGAAAACAATTGCCCTCGCGCCCGGCCCCGGCACGCAACCAGCTCCCCACCAAGATAACCGCGGCTGGGGCAACACGGGAGGGCACTGCCAGAGTGATAAACGAGCCAGATGTTGGCGGTGGAGGAGCGGCTCTGGAGAGGCTGGCGCAGGGACCCCGGCCAGGGTTATTGTGTCTGCTCGGCTGCATAATAAATACACAGGGTAATGGGATTTTTCATAACGGCTCCTGACAGAGGGCTGATGAAATCTTTCCCACAGTAACGCAACAGACTAGAAAACACAGGGCTCGGCGCCGGGCAACAAATACTGCCTCTAAAGAATCGTGGAATTAATTTAATATATTATGTTCTTATCCCTAAAAATACACTTGACTGCATAGTATCCTTTATTTCTGTGTACTTGTATGACTCTTCGTCGCTATGTTTTCTTGAGCAGTTCAACAAAGAATAGTTGTGTCGATGCCACAGTCATAAAAACTTTCCGTTCTGCTCTGTTTCAGCTTTTTTTCCAGGAGAAAACACAGAGGTAGTTTGTGACGTTGCATTATTGCATCATATTTTTTTCCTTCCCCCTGGTTTATATTTACTTTATCAAACGAGTAACATCTGTTTAGCGGGGCTACTCGAGCACAGTTTGAAAGACAGGTGTTGTGTTGCGTCTGCTGAGGACCAGCGGTTGTGAAAGCGCACGTGTGAGTCATTCTCCTCCCCGCCCTGCCTGATCGCTCTCCGGGCTGCTCGCCGCTCGCCGGCGGGTGGAGGGATTATCATTCCGCCAGAAACGACTCCTGGAGAAGCTCCCTCCTCCCCCGGGGTGCGGCGAAGCCTTGAACGACCGTAGGTAAGACAATTTAGATGGAGGCGGGTCGTAAATAAACCGGCACATGTGTTGGAAATCGGAGGAAGATCCGGGAGAAATTCCACAGAACAATGAAAACGGACTGTTCACAATTACACCGCAACAAACAGAGGTATTTATAGATGTGTTTCACACACACCGAGAGCCAGACCGTCCTTGCTCCGCAGGCCCAAGGGGACTTTTTATTACGCTGGTTATGCATTTTTACGAGCGGCCATCGTGCTGGCTGAGGAGCGGTTTCTCTAATCAGATGTGAAGAGGAGGAGGCGATTCCCACAATCAGGAGTCGACACGCCAAGGTCGTCCTCCTCGAAAAACGTCAATTTGGAGGAGAAAATGGAGTCCCGCGGAGATCTCCTGCAGAGGAGGCATATTGTGTGTGTGTGTGTTTGGACCGCCAAATCCAAGAGCGCACGGAAGCCTCCCCCAGATTAGAGTGAGTTATTGTTTTTCTGCTCCAACACTTGCGTCATCTGCAAACAGCAAAAACGAGTCACCCCTGAAAACGGCTTCTCCGGCCACGTGTGGACGCCAGGCGCCAATTTAGTTTCCGTGCATTCACGCAAATCGCTTCCCCGCAGCAAATGGAAATGTGGGATTCGGTTTCTTCCTGTTCGCGCACGACAAACACGAATGCAGCTTTTCTAATTACACACCTGACAAAATGCAAAGCGTTTCCACACAAACAAAATTACGCTCAGAGCGAAGCAGCGCTTCGTCTGCCAGGGAGGAAGCACGAGCAGCTGGCTGAGGGCCGCCTCCGAGGGAAGGAAGAGGAAACAGGAGCTGTGGAGGAGCCAAGGCCGCATGCGTCCATTTACCTTTCCTAGCAGGAGGAGAAGAGCCTGGCGGAGTCGCAGCCTCTGGAACACGAAGAGGTCGTACACGGCAGACACGGCCAGCACCGTCACCCCCTGCTCCTTCCACAGCATGCTGGCTGCGGCGCACCACAGGCTCGCCAGCATCCAGCCCCAGCACCGGGCCGCCGACGCTCCACCGCCGCCGCCGCCGTGGTCCCCGTGCGGACGCCCGCGGAGTCCACAGTGTCTCGCGTAACAGCCCAGGGACAGCAGGAAAAACAAAGCCGCGCCAACGTCCGCCCGGCCCACCACGCCGGCCACCGCTTCCGTGTGAACCGGATGAGAGGCGAAAAGGAGGCCGGCGAGCAGGCTCCACGGCCCTCCGCCCAGGAGCGGGCGGCTGAGGGCCGTGAAGAGCGCCGTGACCAGGCCGTGCAGCGCCACGTTGAGCAGGTGGAAGCCCCAGGGCCGCAGGCCGTGCAGGGTGTAGTTGAGGCGGAAGGAGAGCGTGCACAGCGGGCGGAAGGACTTGTGGCTGCCGCTGTGCGTGAGCAGGGTGCCCCAGAAGTCGTCGTACAGGATGTTGGTCCACGGCGTCTCAGGGAGGAGGTCCTGGTTGGTCTTGATGGCTCGGCTGCAAGAGCAGAGCAGATACATCAGAGTTAGTGAGGTTGTAAACTATAAAATACAATTTAAAAAAAACTTCAATCTGAGACGCTCAGGGGAGGCACATGATATTTTAGTCCTCATCATAATAAACCGCACCTTTTAAACACAAGTCCTCCTGCGGTCGTCTGTTATTACTAGGGAGCCGCTTTGAGCTCCATATAAACATTGTAAAAAAAATAATAAGTATTTTAACATGCAAATCTGTCATTTTCAAATAAAACCATCCTCCTGCATCTTGACACACACATGGAAGAATGTTTTCCATCGGCCTAATGATCCCGGCACAAGTGAAATTTAATAGACAAATGCAACGAGCGCGCCAAATGTAATAAACAGACCACAGAGGCTGTTACTGAAGGGAGACATGAGCTCACACACACTGACACGCGCACGCCGTGCACGCACGTCACAGTGTACCTGTGCAAACACAGATGCACAGGTGGCTTCACGCCCCACAGGCTGCTGTGCATTCATGTAATTAGTGGATCATTAGTGGAGACAGGAGCTACACACACACACACACACACACGCAACAAATGGGCTCACCACAGGGATTAAGAGTGATGAATGGGGAGGCAGCAACAACAACTGAGCAGCCGTGTAGAAGAAGAATCTCACCAAAAAAAAATGTCCAAGATACATGTATTTATGTGCAGATTATGTTCCTGAATCTGATGCTGGTCACACAACAGTTCACAAGCCAGTGATGTCATCACACATAAATCAGTTAAATCGATGACAGATATTTTTTTATTTATTTTCATGACAGCTCGCATTACCCCCCCCCCCCCCCCCCCCCCCCCCCCCTTCCCCCCCCCCCCCCCCCACCTCCTCAGGTTGAGATTATCAGCGTTTGTGTTTGAACATGTCTCAGCACAGCCGGAAAAGAATGCGACGGGGAGGACTTCCTTTGTCTAGAGATAACTAGAGAGAGAGAGAGATTGCAGTTAATAAGGAGGAGGAAATAGAAACTGGGCAGCGTCAACCCCGCAGACTTGGCGTCGAAGTGATAATTGCTCAATGAACGATCCTCGTTTCAGGTTCTAAATGTGTTTTCCTTCCAGCCCTGTCATCGCAGCGGCCGTAGTAAATTCCTCTGTTTCCCAGGATTGTTCTGCATCACAGTGTTTCTCAGGCTCCGGAGCCAAAGTGGAACTCTCCCTCGTCCAGTGCATGACATCATCCCGTTTAGCGACCCCGTGAGAGGTTTTGCGGTCCCTCTGCAGAGGGACTGAGGGACGCGCACGGCAGCTATAAACGTGCAGCGAGACGTAATAATTATCAGCAGTGAGCGTTTTATCACCGCTGGATTGACTCTGAGTGGAATGAGGCCGTGTCGCGTTACGACGGGACTCTTGGAACTTTCAACTTTAACCAAAATTCAAAAAACACTGCACCTTTTTAATGATCCTCAATATTCACACGTGACAGAGTAAATCTCCCATCTGCCAAAATTCTGCAACAGCTTCCTTTGTTTTCACTGTTTTTCTGTCACCAAGGGCAAAAATAGACTCATTATCAGAATCCCAAACCCAACTCCCTCGTGTACCCCGGCATGACTCGGGTCTCAATACTCACTGGTGATAAATAATTTAAATATTCAAATCAGTGCCAACCACTCATCCCCTCCCCTGGTCCTGGCCGGCGCTGCCAGGATGAAAAGAATGCATTAGCCATGAGGGCTGGGATGGAACGCACTGGTGTGTGTGAGCGTACATGCGAGTGTGTGAGTGAGAGGGGGGCGAACAGGAGTAAATAGCTACGTGCAAAGTGTGTGTCCTTGTGTTTGCGAGGTCGCCCGCATGTGCGAAAGTGTGTGCGAGGCGAGCGCTGACGGCTTCATTGAGGCCTGCCGCCGATAGAGTGGTTTCCCGGAGCGACTGCTCGTACAGAGGGGGGTCTTTTGTATTCAGCCGCCGTATGTGGGCCAGGCAGCCTCTGCATTCACAATCCTCAAAGTACAGGACGGGTTTGGTCTTTTCAGGGTTTTTTTTTCCCTACTTGGGGGGCGGGGGGTAAAATCGGAGGGATTTCCATCAGCGGCTGAAAGGAGACATTAGCGGTGGAGGATTTTTTTTTTTTTTTCCGAGGTCCATTTGTAAAAGGGTGAGGTCTTCTTTCACCTGTCCTCAGCTTTGGATGAGAAAATTGGCGTCTTTCAGTGTTTGGGTGTGTGTGTCGTTTCAATATGCAAACGCAGTACACACACACACACACACACACACACACATCCTCCCCAGCAGTGATCTCACCACCAGTGAGTTTCTGCCACTGGGCCTCTTTCAGTGACAGTCCAGCACATAATCCTGCACGGAATGTGACAGGAAATATATAAAGGAGGAGGGGGCGGGGCATTTTCTTGATACTCTGATTATGCAAATCAAAGATGTACTGCAAATATTATCAGTGCTTTTCTTTTTTAGACTCCAACTGACCTGGGTTCAGGAAAAATGTGATTATTTTTGCACAGGTGATGGTGGTGTGTGTGTGTGTGTGTGTGTGTGTGTGTAACTTTAGGTTTCAGTAGATTTAGATTACAATACGCTCAGCTGCCACAGTGGCGCCACACATCAAGTGAGTTTGCACCAAACACTTGAATCTGAATCTCACTGTTGTTGTGCGGCTGTTTGTTTCTGTTGCCAGGCAACTGAGTCACATCGGATCAAACCCCGCCCACAGTTCAGATCAAACTAAAAACTTTCATGATGTGAAAGCTCCGGGAAAACAACTGAGGGTCCTATAAAACTACGATGAGTGCAGATGAACGCGAAAGTGTTTAATTAAAACTTGAATCCAGTTCACACACGCTGTTCCAGCCCCTGCCCACATCACAGCAACCAATGGCCGATTAGCAAATGTAAATGGAGGTTTCATTGTGGTTGTTTCAGATGAAAACACCAGTGAACGTGATGTCATCCATTAATGAGCGTGATGAGATGATTCCGCTTTCTAATAAACCCTGCGATGAGACTGCCAGAGTGTGTCTGTGTGTGTGTTTATATCTCTCCGAGGACATCCATGGCTCGCTCTATTTTATATAAGCCTCTGTGGCCTCTTAATCAAAGGCACTAAGTTGTTTATCCAAGACTTCAGCTGCAGTTTCAGTCACGCAGGCCCTGGTGATTATAGTCAGGTCTCGAGAGGTCTCTCTCTCTCTCTCTCTTTTTCTCTCCATCTTATAAAAGAGTAATTTCCTTAATTGCATCCATTTAAAGTTCAGTTTACGGACGCCGCACCTCATTCCTGCCTCTCACACACTCTTTTAGATTAAAACAATAATATCATCTGTTCTAATGAACAACGCACTTGAGTCTAATTTATTCTTCATAAACAATCGCCAATAAACTGCGTCTTTTAATCACAACATGTCCTCGCACAGAGCACCCCCCCCACCAACCAAATCTGTAACTTTTGAGAAGCTGTCCGTCTCAGTCCTTCATTCTCCTCCTCCTCCTCCGTCCTCCTCTGTCCTTATTACCTGCACCTGCCTCGTCGGCTCACCAAGCTTCTATCACGTTTCCATGTCGGAGCTAATTAAGCGACCCACTGACGACGTGCACTGACGTGGACGTCAGCAGTAACGGGAGAGCAGACGATTAGGACGGGACGAGGACAAAACTAATTACCTCAGCACGGAGGAAGCTGCTGCTCGCTAATGAATATTCACGTGCGTGTGCACTTGTTATTACAGAAATCTAATTGTTTTAGTTTATATATAAACCAGTCGCTATCGAACAATACAAATGAAAATTTGATGAGTTTTTGATGACAATTTTGAAATAAGCTGAACAGTGAGATTGTTATTGTTGGTATATATAATTTTCCGTCCGGCTGGAGTAAAAAAAAAGATTCATAAATCACTGCCGATGAAGCGAGGCTATCGACCTGTATTTCTTTATGCACAGTGATGTTTATTGGCAGGAGGCGCGCCAGCGTTCATCGATCCCGCCCTCATTAAGATTCCGTCCCACAGCTGCTGGAAAAGTGTATTAAAGAGACTGTCAGGGTCCACGTCACCTCTGTGTTAATCCAACCCTCACTGGATTAGAGAGCGATCATCCAGTGCATCGTTTCTGACGGGTCGGGGGTCACGGAGCGATCTGGTTTAAGGGGCTGCACATGTGAAACAACACAATATGGATATGAGAACATCCGGGTGCTGTTCAGGGGGCTTTGTTCCCCGGGAACGCCGCAGCTGGCTGAGGATAGAAATCCCATAAATTTCAGCCGGGAACGTATTGTGCTGCACCGCATGAGGCGAGTCAGCACGTGGAGACCTGGTCTCTCCCGCCCCCGGTCACGGTGGTACCTGCCCATCCATCACAGCGCAGGGCTGAGCGATCATGAGTCGAGACACCGTTCACCCTCATTCATTCATTGGCCCGTTATCAGCCGCCGCTGTGAAGCAGCACGACACAGGCAACGAGGACGCGCTGATGAAAGAGAGAAGCCGGACCATTATAAATTTAGGACCTGGTGCCTTTGATCCCAGTCGGGGCTTCACAAAAATAAATATCTGGAAAACTGGTTTCAGTTTTTTTGAATCAGCCTGGAAACAACTTAACTCTCATATCTGTTTAGTTTGTGTATCTGTAGGTCGAAAGGTCAGGAAGTGAGGATAAAGGGTGTGTTCAAACATCATAGTTCAACAACGCTGCTGGCAGAACAATACCCCCGGCCACTTTCCCACACTCCGGCCCGAGCCACAGTGGCACGAATACGAGGAGGAGGAGGAGGAGGAGGAGGGGGAGGGAAAATATCACAAATATCCAGATAGCATTCATAAAAGCCTGACACGCTGCCAGCGGATTGGCTGCGACCCATCTTCCCTTTCCTCGGCGGCCCACGTCCCATCAGGTGACCGGAGCATTGGTGAAAGTGATCAAAGATCCAGCTGAACCGAAAAGGATAGTCCCCCTTCACATAAACGGGCAGCACTGCTCCCTTTATCACCGTGTTTAAACTGATTGAGGTCTGATTGTTGTAAGACCGGGAGCTGGTGTACAAAGTTCACCTTTAAAGCTCACTAATGAACGCATTAGTTTTAATCCTCGCACAAACAAACGTGTAGACAGAACAAGAAGTGAGCGTAAACAGAAGTGATTCTGGGACTTAGCTGCTACCAGTAAACCTTTTCATTTTCATTTGACCGACTGGAGTCTGGAAAATGTTTCTGGAAATATCTATTTAGTCTAGTGGTTGAAAAAGGGACCCAGTCAATGCGACTCCTTCATCTATTTTTCAGCGGATTGATTGCACCGTCCAGGCCACTGATTGATCACTTCCCTTTAGCTGCTCGCACAAAACAGAGGTGATCTGACGACGAGCTGCCGCCTCAGCTGGAAAGGTGACCGAGCCCGCCGCAGCGTTTCCCTGAGTGATGGCGTCGATGGAGGGCTGTGATGAATCCCCAGCCTGCACCGGGGCGAGAGCTATAGGAAATCAATGGCTAATAAAACTAAATGCTTCACTCTCCCCCGGGGCATGAGAGAGCACAGTCAGTGGAAGGAGAAGCTCGGTCGGGGGGTTCGAGGAGGTCAAAAGTAAAACCTTAAAAATGTGCGATCGCCCTGTTATAGCTGCTTCATCCAAATCCCAGCAGCAGAGTTGGGACGTTCTGTTTCTCAACGTGAGCCTTTGCTCCGCAGCTGTTTCCCTCGCACGCTGAGCGTCCAGTCAGAAACTGAGGTCAGCAACAAATTACAGTTTCACACCTCCATGAATTGAACGGCCCAAAGACCACACAGATCAGCCCCCCCCCGTACATTAAGACTGGAGCCCTTAATGTGGAAGTTATGGGTATTTAAAAAGGGTCCCACCCAATAAATATGCCATATGCCTTCAGTGGGGGGGGGCTGAGATGAGGAGTGCATTTTAATGAGCCAATATCCAGAGGCAACGGACTGGAGTTTTATGGGGTTTCCAAAATCCGCTCCTGGCATTACCACGCATGCAGAGCTTATCGGCAAAGCTGGGGCCAACTTTAACACCGTCCATCGGCCGGGCCCCTGCCAGCGAGCCACCTCCGGCACCCAACGATCTCTTCATCCAAATTCTCCTCCATCTACAGTGTCTCAGCATGGACGGTTAATGAGAGCGGCTTGCTCCCACTCGCCTGCATCCACAGTGATAAACGTGACGCTTGATGAATGCTCTGCCGTGGCCAAACAACGCACGGCTCGCAGCTGCGCGCAGGCCGGGGAGACGACTTCAAATGCCAGACAGATGTTTCGCTGTATCTCAGCTCGGATACGACGTCGCTGCTTCTTCTGGAATTCATGCAGAAACCCGCCGCTGTTTTAGCGCGCCTCTGATTTACGGCCTTTACGATCACGCCGTAATTCGCCTGTCATACATCATGAAGACACGGCTAACCTCTGGACCATTCGCTTCTCGAAAAGCTTCGTACGTTTCATGGAATTTGGGAGTTTTCTGGAAATGATGAACTGATTTGAGTGCTGATAGGGCTGTTTATCTAATAATCAATTGTGTGTGATATCAGAAGCTTTATTATATGCTCAAATTCAACAACCTTAATATTTGGAAAATGTCAGACACAACATTTTCTCAGCAAATATTCTTTTGCTGTAACAGCCCCAAAAACACAATGATTCCATTAACGAGTGTGTCTTTGTTGCACCAGGTACAATCAATTCAGCTGCCCCAGTTCAGACAGGCAGCCTGGGTTGGCACAGTGACCTACAACAAAAAAAGGAAATTCCACTTCCACCAGACTAAAACATTTCATGATGATCGATCTGCCTCTTCCTCGCTCGAATTCCAATGAGGGACTCCCACACTGGGGAGAAACACAGCCCGGAGCCTTCATTTGTCTTTACAGGGACGTTGTCCTCCTCTGAATGCAGCAGGAGGGTTTGTCTCGCAGGGGGGGAGGGAACCAGGTGTGGACACAAACAATCAGCAAACCCAATTAGTTTTCAGGTCTGTTCCACGGAGCCCGAACCTCTTCCAAGCGCCTCGGAGGAACCAGACCGTTTGTGCTCTCGCTGTGGAGATTATAATGAGGCCAACTTTAATTGCTGATGACAAATCGCGGAGCCAGCGGAGGATCTGAGTGCCGCCGTGCTGCCAAGAGAGCAGCTGGAGAAACAAAGGCCGCGTTCTGTTTCTCCTCAAAAGCCGTCTGTCTGCGATTGAACAAAGAAAAACACTTATATGCTTCAGCAGAACTGGCTCGCAATCGGATCGCAAATTAAAAAGTGCCGCTATTTTGAGAATGTGGAGGATGCGTACGTAAAAAAGGTTGGCTTGAGGTTGGACACAAAACACAACACCCTGCGACGCCGCGGTCACATTCACATGCAGCACTCGTAACGGCCGAGTATGCCGCGCTAACACAGCGTCCAGCACTGTAACCAATCCGGAATAGGCCTTCCTTTCTTTGGCCGTGACCGGGTGTCACATTCCAGCATTAGCCGGAGAGGAATGGCCGCTATAGAGGGGGAGCGCGGAGGGCAGCCCTGACCAAATCTGTCTTCTTTTCAAGCAGCCGTGCTAATTATCTGGGATCTTTTCAAATTCTGATCTGTGATCTGTTGAACATGGCTGGTACAACGAAAACCATTTGCCTCAACTCGGCTCGCACATTGGAAGCAATGAAGTCATCCCAGAGGTGCAGGCCCCATCCATTTGAGGCCGGCGTCAGGACAAAGCAGAAGTTGGTGAAAGTGATTCAAAGCCCCCCCCCCAGATTTAATATAATCCAAGTTTGTCAAACTATCAGCGTGGCGTCCAAAATACGGCCCAGTTTAAAATGCAGCAGGAAAGCCCATTACGAAACCATAAAACACATCGTATAACATCATAAAAGTGACATATTCCTCCCTGAGAGCGACTGGAGGGACAAGCAGACGTGATGTCATGCTGCAGCACCAGTGACCGGGGACCAGTGTTTGTCGCCAGGTTGTGCTTTGTCCTTCCATGTATGTCCGTATAAATAAATCAACAGCTCTAGAAAAGTGATGATCCTTCCCTGCATGAGGGTTTGCTTAGCGGAACAGTTTGATGCCAAACTTCCTGCAAGAAAGAACCTGCGCACGTCCACCTCCGACTCCTCGAGCGTTGCAATCAAAACAGCTGTGTGCAAAGGCACTAGGAAGCGATTCCAAAAGAAAACAAACGAGGAGGAGCCGCCGGAGGACGGGTCATTTCATTTCCCAGACAAACATCGTCCCTGTGCGCAGCGGGAATGTCACACGGTGTGTTTCTCCTGCTGATAGCGCCGTCGCTTACATGCTGCAGGTCCGACTCCTCGAGCGTTGCAATCAAAACAGCTGTGTGCAAAGGCACTAGGAAGCGATTCCAAAAGAAAACAAACGAGGAGGAGCCGCCGGAGGACGGGTCATTTCATTTCCCAGACAAACATCGTCCCTGTGCGCAGCGGGAATGTCACACGGTGTGTTTCTCCTGCTGATAGCTGCAGGTTATGGCCGTGCAGCGTAGATTAAATAGTTGTCTGGCCGCCTCAGTGATGGATGGACTGGTGGGGGGGGGGGGGGGGGGGGTGGGGGGGGGGGGTGTTGTCACGGTAACGAGCGATGTCTGGGTGGATGTTTTGATGACACGAACCAGTGCGGTGGCCCCGTGACCCTCAGCTGGACACTTCTGCAGAGCCAGAGATAGAAATCTGCAACCGGACAAGGCTCAGCTTCATGTGAAAAATGGATGTTGTTGAATTTCCTTTGAAGCATCCCTGCTGCATGCTCCTCACCAGGAATGAAAGTGGAAGCGTGACACGCAGACCGGCTGCGTTACGATGAAAACATGAATAATTCAGCACCCAGAGATGAAAACGATTCAGTGAAAGGGTTAACGGTGAAGGAGATAAATTAAAGAGCTGTCATAGCCCTTCGAGAAAAAAAAAGAAGCATTTTCCACAAGCAGTGATCCATGAATATCAAAACCACGGTGAGAAAACAAATTACATTCTGGAGGAAGATAAGTTTCCTCTGGCTGAACGCAGAGGGAAATCAGCCAGTATCAAGAGCAGGCTCCTCCCGTTTATTGGAGCTGATTTCCAGTTCGGATTCCAGCAATTAAAAAACAAACGACGTTTACTTAAACAGCAGTTCACCTTTAACTCCTGCCATGGCAGACGAGGAGCACTGAACTAGCCTAGGTAAATAAAGGCTCGTTAAAGTGGCGGATGTTGTGCTTTTTCGGTCCTACGTGCAGATTGATGACCTGAATGAATCGCTGTTACGATTGGACAGGAAACCACAACAACCTAAAAGCCGCGGCCGCGTGGCTAAACAGGAAATTACAATCCGCTTTCCCACTCAGCGCAGTTCAGAGTCAGGCCCTGGTTCCCTCCAGAAGCTGTGTTTGTTTTCCAGCTCCTTCTGTTACAAAGCGTCTATAATAAGCACCCTCCTCTCTTCTGCATGTCATCGCCACTCTGCGTCAGCTACACGCGTGCACGGAGACTTCCTCTATCTGCCGAGGTTCTCCGCTTTTAGGCTCTTATCAGGAGGAAGCAGGAAGAGGATAGAGGCTATCTCGCTCTGCAGGGTAAATCAGGAAGATGGGGACGAAATGAGAGTTCATGGCGTTCCGAGCATGTCAATCTAGTAAAAGTGAATACGGGCAGATCGCAAATCGACACTTTTTTATACGTCCTGCAGCTTCTGTGGCGGCGTATCTGGACGCATATCGGTGTACTTCACAGGGGTACGTTGAAGTATCTGTACATGAGGGTAGGATCAGTTTTTTTTTTGCTCAGCGTGGGTTCAGCGCCGAGGTTGACGAGCTAATGGATCTCTGCTTCTTAGAGCTATAATTAAAACACAGCACGCACTCACAGATGCCACGCGGGCTTGAATGGAGATGAATTTATCCCAGTGGAGCGATTTTTACCTCATCATATCATATTAGAAGGATTTATCAAACTGAGGAACACCTCTGCCTCGTTTTTTCACTGCAGGGATCAGGAATTTATTCCAGCTCGGTAAAACGCAGGAAGCTGGAGGGGAAACGCCAAAATAAAAGCCTTTATTGTGACTTTATTTTCTTGATTCCTGATGTTTCACACAATCAGACTCCTCCACGTTCTGGGAAAAAAACTGGCTGATGGGACTCAATCGCAGCGTTCCTGACGCCAGCTATGTGCACGTTTGATTTTCTGCTCTGACAGCTGTTCTGAGCTCCAGACACAAAACTTCACAGTCGCTGAAAGACGACACTTGGTGGCTATTGATTACAAAAAAGAAGTCGAAAGGGTAACTGCTTGGGATTTGTGTGAGGTGTTCTTTTACAGGCTAACCGCTCTTGGTTGCTGGACGAGTCCAGCGTGTAGTTTGAAGAGGGAGAGTGGACGCTGGCCTTGAAGTGTAATCTGAGGCCACAAGAAGCAGCTTTGCTTACAAAGAGGAGTAGAAACCCAACCCCCTGCCGCTCAACACAGTCACAACGGCTCTCAGCTGGAGACGAGCGCGCACGTGACGCTGTCTGGACGAGAAACTCACAAGATTTATTTTTCACCACCCTCCTAACGTGTGTGTCTCTCAGGGCGCTGGGACTAACAGCTGCTGGGATTCCAACTGAAGTTTTTCAAACTTTGAAAAGCTCAATAAACAATAGGGGATTAATTCCCTCACTGGCCACTGATGCCTCACAATAAAATATAAAAAAAGCGGGGTCACTACTTCAGAGTAAAACCTCAGACTGCCTCAGCTCCCTTTCATCAGGCAGAACAGGCCATGGAAGCGGCTGCATTTTCCAGACCGCTCGTTTTCTCTCTGCAGGAGCTGGAGCTCGTCCCGGCACGAGAAGACGCTCTTTCACATTTCATCTTCAGGGCCGTTCTTTTTCCCTCAGCGCTGAACTGGACAAGCTCAGAGAAATTCGACTGCGCCCAGTTCAGCACACACTTCCGAGATTTCTGCTTAACTGTCTGCACCTGCTCTGATGCGTCACACCTGGACCCGCCCCCACCCCCTCGTTCTGTTGGTCTATAAAGTCCCTGCGCTCTGCACTCTGCTCTGTTTGTCTGAGAGCGCTGCTGTTTTCTCTTTCTTTGTGCTTCAGCTTCACTTCTGTGTCTCCAGTTTTCCTTCTGCCAAAAACCCAGCACATGCATGTTCCAACAGTAGTCTGTTCCACCTCCCTTCTGAAGAGGCTCTGGACACTTTACTCTCTGTGGACGCCCAGCAAGTAAAAACATGTGTTATGCAGGAGCAAACAATGGTGACACATCTGTGAGGCTCGCCTCCGTTCCTCATGTACTCGAACCTGACCCGAGCCTCCTCCCTCCAAACGTCTCAAAGCAGCAATTTTTTACATCAGCCGCTCTCACCACATTGTTCATTTTCAAATTCTGCCTGAGTTTGGACGATGTCACTCACTTCTAAAAAAAAAAAAAAAAAAAAAAAAAAAACGCTTACACTTGAAATTCCTGCTGACAGGCCCCAAGCCGCACACAGCCCGGCAGCCCAGCCTCGCTCGCTTCATTAGCCCAGTTCTTCCCTCAATATTTATCTCCTCCGAGCACACAGACTAACTTAAACAGCCTCGGCACAAACTAGGGCAGGTTTGGGATAATTATTCCACGAGAGGCGCAGGAATCCCTGGCAACATTTACTAGAGAGGACCCGAACCTTTCCCACCGACGCATTCTAAAATAACGGATGATGAGCTGCGGCAACATGGGAAACAGAGACGCCGGGGGTCCTTCTGTTGCCCTGGAAGTAAAAGTTGAGGAGCGTTATAGAGTTAAAGCTGCTCTCAGTCCCGGTTTGAACCGCGATGAAAGGGGCGCTGCTTAAAGACGATGCCACGCTGATGCATTTATGGGTTAACCTCAGAAACCAGGCTAGTGAAGGAACAGCCGTCCCCCTGCTTCACTCACTGCTTCCATATTTCTGTGGATGTTTTAATTGTCTGAACCCTTGTTTGGGATGAAGATGTTTCAGATAAACACATTTCACGGTGGGTGAACTGGACCCTCACCCCGAAATCAAATTGTTCAGCTCTTCTAAAACAAAAGATTGAAAAGACTGTTTTACTTCGATCCCCGAAGGGCCCATAATGCATTTCTGAGCACTGTTGACGGGCTGTGATGTGACTGGGGTGTTTTTATGAATCCTGAAATCCACTCGTTTGATTTTTCACAATGTCTCCTTTCATCCCGTCCTCGCGTCGACGCCCTGGTCGTCCTCCTGAAGGCGTCCATTACTGAGGCCATTTGTCAGAGGGATCTGCTCAAAATCACCGGAGCCTTATTTGTTAAGCTGTCAGGAGCTTTGATAGGTATTCAAAGGAGAGCTCGGAGGTTAGATTAAATACATTTTCCAATCTATGACCGCAGCTCGGCAGCCATGAATCTGACGGCCTGTGCAAACACATCAGCACTGTGTAAACAAACGTCGGTCGTCTGGTTACGCCGGAGAAAGGGCCTGGCTGTAAACCAGCAGATCACGGCGCCACGTCCTGGCTCTCCTGCTCCTCCCAGCTCCCGTAAAAAACCCGTTTCACACGCACGGGAAAAACACTTGACGTGACTGAAGGAGCAGAGAGCGGGACCAGAACGTCCCCACTGATTGGAGCGCACGGACGCAGGCGAGTTATCGGCCTCGCCATCTCGTCTGGCACGATAGGAGCAGCGTGACGCGCGAAGACAATTTGATTACAGGGTGAAAGGTCAGATAAGACTGCTCAGAGTTCACAGGAGGGGACAAACGTGGCCATCTTAGAGCAGCTCTCTCCTGCTTTAACCTTCTCCTCATCGCTCTTCTCTAATCCCCGAGGGAGGAGCCCCGGGAGCGCACGGCTCTTGACCTCGAGCGGGGAAGGCGTTTGATGAACGACCAGGAAAGGTCAGACCTCTGATTGGTATTCACACTCCTCCATCTGAGAGTGCTGAGCCAAAAGTGTCTGCCCCCCCCCCCAGAGTGTAAATCACCGTGGTGACTTTGATAGATACACAGCGTCCGGGGGACACTGAACTTTCACTGAGGGGAAGGAGTGCGAGCGTGGGGCGAGGCCGCCGAGGCCGGTACCCGGGGTAATCTGTCACCAAATGGCACTTTGACAACCTCGCAGTGTCGCGGTCGCATGTTCGGACAAGGCTGATGGATGAATTACCGCCGGGCGAGGTGTGATGCAACTGGAGACTCACTCCTACCAGCTCTTTCTTCAACGCATCACATCCTCCATCACACACACACACACACACACACAGTGGGGTTATGGGTGGAAGGGGCTCTCTGACCTTTCTCAGACGCTGACCAGACTGAGGTCTGGACGACCAGGGGTCGACCTCACGGCTGAGCTGTCAGTTATTTTCACTTTGTGATTTAAGGCGAGATAACGGAAGAACTGTGCACATCAGTTCTGACAGGGCTGAATCCACACGCTGTCGTTCTTACTTACTGCGTGTCACAATCTAAAATTGTGTAAAAATATGTAAAAAAAAAATATTCTGAATTGTGAGGTTCTCTCTCACTTCCACCATTTTGGACTGAAACATAATTCAGTCCCCCCACTGTTGACATGTTTATTCAGCTGTTTGCAAAATTAAAAACTCCCAGTTGCAATGAGCTGGGTTCCCTCGGGGACTGGGATTGATGCCTCTTCTTCAGCAACACAAAGAGTGAGTGAGGCATGTGCCATTTTACGCACGTGCAAAGAATCCAGGGTGTGCGCATCGTGAGGGGGGACATGTGGAGCTTTAGGAGGAGCAATGGGAGATCTGAGCAAGTTGCAGGAGCAGTGTGCTCCTGCTGCAGCTCCCCTCCCGCCCGCCCCCGTCTTTGTGCCTGCAGCCTGCGAATAAGCTCGGGTTTATTCTAAGGCTGCACGGACAAAAGCACATGCAAACCAGCGAGCACCGCCCCCCCTCCTCCTCCTCCTAACGAGAGCAGATGACAAGTGGAGGGGCTGCAGGAGGACCCCCATCCTACCTGTCATCGTAGCAGAAATCTGCGTCCAGCGTGTTCACGTAGAGACCCACTGCCACGGCCGTGCACGCCAGCTCCGTGATCATCTCTCCGGAGCAGAGTGGGAGAGGAGCTGGGCTAGAAAACGACTGGAACCAGGTCCCTTCCTCTTCCTCCTCCTCCTCTCAAGTGTTATTGTGCTCTCAATTCAGCGCTCCGAGGTGCTTCTCTCTCCCCATGACGCAAAGTGTGCCAAAGTTTGCCATATTCCTCCTAACCCATGGTGCCGAGGCTCGGGGGGAGGTGCCGGGGTGCGGAGCCGTCTATCGCCGGCTGGGGCTCGGAGCTGTGCGCATCTCTGCGCCGCGGTGTCCTCCTCCTCCTGCTCCTCCTGCTCCTGCTGCTGCTGCTGCTCCTCCTCCGGCTCACTGTGCGCATCTCTGGGCTCCGGCGCCGGAGAGAGCGGAGCGGGGAGACGCGTGCGGTTTTCAGGGGAGGCCGCGCATGCGCACAGCGCAGGGACAGGGTGGAGGGAGCTGGCGATAAAGTGACACCGCCTCCTCTTCATTTGACAGGAAATAAAAGATGGAATGTGATCTTTGACATGCTGATTTAGATTTTTAAAACTATTCAGCAACGTGCCGGTGCAACCTCCCCATTTAGTATTTTTTTCATAAAATGGGTGTTTTTTCATCTATTACTTTGTTTTGGTGACACAAGTAGCTCCTTGAATAGAACGAGTTCATGACTACTAGAGGCCGATGTGAGGGTGAGGAGTGAGACACCCCTCAAATCAAAAATACTGATTCAGTCGCCATCCACCGACCGTGAGAGGGATGGACTCGGCCGTCGGCTGGGCCGAGGCCTGTCCCACAGTCGGGGAATCGGGACAGGTGGAGGATGCTGGGGAGACGTGTGGGGAGACAGGGCAGCGGCTGCTGATGGGCGAGACAGTGACGGAGCGCCACAGGCCGAGGTCAGGGATCCATTTGTAACAGTGACCCGGATTCCAAACGAGGCTCGACCCTGACCCCCCCCCCCTCCTCAGCAGAACCTGTTGGACTATTTAGGGAAGACAGGGTGCTCTGTTTCTGTCCCTGAGACTGATGTCCAAGTGCTTCCTCCTCTGCAGCATCCATCAGTGCTGAGAGGTAACAAACGTGAGACGACCTCAGGACTGTAAACGCAAAGAGGTGAACACCGTGGGGGGGGGGGACAAGGGGCGCTCTGTCCTGCAGCAGGCAGCACAAGCGATTAAGGGATTAGCGACGGAAAAGCAGGAGAAATATTCCCTCGGTGTAAACAGGTCCACGCACGGCAAAACAAACAGGTCCCAGGAGGAGACGTGTTCACCCGCTGTGACCGGTTCTCCTGAGCCTCTCGCTCCTCCTCAAGGTGTAAACATCCAACCTGGATGCTTGAAATATCTCTTTGGGTTTTAGCTGCAGGCTTCGTTTCCTTCTGACATCAGAGCTCTGATCTTTCTTGTTTTATTTCCCGTTTGGTTTCCTCTGGTTTCAGAAAGAGAAAATCATTCACGTGGGCTTCAGCAGCATTGTTTAGTTTGCTGAAGAATTCAAACACTCCCGGTCATTTCTCTAATGTCACATCAGACAATAAAGTAAATTTCCATCGACCCTGGTCATCAGAGATTTTCTCTCCCGGTCAGGCCACACCAGGCGGGTAACGCTAATTTCCCTGCTTCTATTTACTCCGGAAACGCCGCCGCTTCAGCCCTGCAGATAATCATCACACAGGAAACAGATAATCAGAGCTGGAAGCAGAAAATAGCTCACTGATGGAATAAATACCAACCTGAGATCAGCAGGCCAATCAAACCCATCCTGGTTTGTGGGGGAATAAGGTCACGTCCCCCCTGGGCTGGGCCCAGTGACCACAGTGCTGGGGGACAGTGGAGGACTCTCAGAAGTGAAGGTGGATGAGTGGAGTTTGTGCTCAGAGGCGTGTTCTCCCAGGTGCTTCCTCACATTTACCCAATGGCCACTTCCGCTGACTCATTCCTCAGAAAACGTCCCAATAAAGGGGGACATTCTTTGACGTTCACCAGCTGCCGACTGAAAGACGTCATTGGACCAAGTTTCAAGGGGCTGTGCCGACGTGACTCAGCCCCCCCCCTTCCTGTTCACCATCGTGAGAAACCGGCGAGATCACAGCGAAGGGCCCGAGTGTTTGACGTTCTCCCTTCACTTCCCCGGCCTTCATCGCATCCCGCCACCCCTCACTTCCTGTCGTCTGCGGCGTGGAAGGTCAGGGAAATCGACTGGAAGCAGCTTTTTCTGATTTGTCCCCTGCGTGTGTTTGTGCGAGTCTCATCCATGTGGGCACATGAAAGCGGCGGTGCCAGGATGTGCATGCGTGTGTGTGTGTGTTTTATATATAAACATACAGTAGATGTGTCCAAACAATGCGTGAGGGGAGGACAGGACGTGACTCACACTGGGTCGGCGTTGGCGTGTCAAACCGGTCTGGTGGCTGTGGCGAGCTGTCAGGGACAAGCACAGACGTTCACCACGTGCCTGTGCCTGGGTAAAAATAAAAACCGTGGGGCCGAGGATGGGCTGTGGACACAGTGAGACACGCAGAGACGACAGATACCTGACACCTTTTGAGTCGCGTGTGATATGGACACGATTTATTCAATGAGAAAAGTCTGAGCAGGACAGAGATAAAGATAAAAAAAAAACAAACAGATCCAGGATCTGCCTTTGGTTCGTTACCCAGCTGCCTCTGCTCCGGGAGGCTGGAGATTGAGTTTCCAGACATGTCATCAGAGGTGATTCAAGTCTCCCCGAAGTCCCTCGACGCTCCTCTCGTCCCCGGACGGTCCTTAACAGCCAGTGTTTTCTCAAGAGTCACTCAGACGTAAAGACAAAAGGCCGGAGTGGACATAATTCAATCAAACAGCGCGGACGGGTTTTCCAGGTGTTTTTGAAACATGTGTTTTCGTGATGTCGCAGGGTCAAGGACCGAGCCCCGAAAACACTCAGCACTTGTTTCCTCGTCAGAAACGGTACACGACATAAAACAAACCAAGAGTTCAAACAAGCAGGCTCAGCCCCTTCAAAGGTAAACAAATGGAATCAGTCATCGTATAATCCCCCCCCCCCCCAAACGTGTAAAGCTCATCGGCTCGTGATTCTGTCGTCGCAGCTCTTCACCCCGACGACGGCATAACATCTCGGCGACAGCAGCGGATTGAAGAGCTGCACCAACGCCGAGACGGAGACGCTCTCCTGCGGAGGACAAAGGAATTAGAAACAAATGGACCTAAAACATTTTTCAGCCAGTTTGACTTCGAGAACCTGCAGAGGAGAAACATCTGTGCAAATATTGTGTCGGGGGAAGTCGTGCGTAAAAACAAGTTTGTCTTCCTGGACAGATACAAATCTAAAATGTGACGTGAAGGATGTCGATCGCCCCCTGGTGGCTGGCGACGGAGCAGGTCACAGCTGATTTGTTTGTCTCACGGTTTCCTCCTAATGTGTGGAAAAGGAAAATCCCCGTGGCTGTGACTCGTACGTCGCTCGGCTTCGATACGCGATGAGCTGCCTCTGTCATGTTGCTCGTAAGTGGAACCAGACAGAAACAGAAGAGACGTCCAAGTTTCAGTGAGAGCAGCATCGGACGATGTGGCGTTTACACAAGCGTTCTCTCAACTCTCACACTGACGTCTTTTTCAACTCGTAAATAAAACTGCAAAACACAAATTGGTGAAATTTTGTTCAGGGTGTAGGTGCAACAAGATTTTCGGAGGCCTGAAAAAAGCAGATTTAAATCCGGGCATGCTGACAGGAGGGAGCGTCGGGCCCTGGTGGAGGTGGTCTGTGTTCCCTCTGTGCTGCTTATCATCACATGGATCTCATTCAGCACCTCCTCCTCCTCCTCCAGGGAGACCTCCCGTTGATGTCTGACATTCTACTGTGCACGCTCCTGATTGCACGGCGTCATGAAGGACGTCCGACACCCGAGCTCAGCGTGTAATCAGAGGTTGAAAGCCGGCGACTCGGGGGCAGAGATCCGCTGATGTTGAACTGACACCCTGGTTACTGATTGGGAGCCGGAGGAGGGGTTTACCTGCTCTTTCAGAAAACACAGGCGGTCCAGGAGAATCAGACCCTCGATGCAGGGAGCCAGCGTCACCTTCAACTAGAAGACGAGAGAGGACGATTCATTCCTCGAATTCGAATAAACGCAGATATTAAATTGAGTTCCAGCCACAGAAGGGACTCGCCATGTTGAAGGCGTCCATCTCGCACATGCGTGGCCTATGCCTGTCGTGGTAACTCTGGATGACGTCGTCCGTGAGCTGAGGAGAGAGAGAGAGAGAGAGAGTATGAATAAAAGAGGGAGAGAAGGAAGAGAGCAGGAATCTCAAACTCTCCTTATCACCTTTGACTCGTCCAGCTCCAGCCTGCGTAGAGCTTGACGGACATAGTCCACGAAGGATTTAGACTTGGAGTACACTTTCCCCACTCGCTTCTCACTGTGGAACAAACACACACACGAGCGCATCCTGTCACTCCTGCGTCCCTGAACGTCTCATGTCCACCTGAAAGAATAAACAACACACTCCTCCTGCGTTTCTTCTCCACTCGTCTAAACTGTGATGGATGGACGCAGCCCAGAGGAAACTAATGGACACCTGGTCCTGATCTGATGTTAGTCATTAACCTGAAGGTCACAGAGTGGGGGGTGGGGTCCTCGATCAAGTGTGTGATAAGAGCTAATTGGAGTCTGCGACATTTCCCTCAATCGTTCGTTGAACATCCTCAAACCGATCTGGACTGAAACGTCTGTAATGAAGCTAATTAAGACGAGCGGGAGAGATCCATTTGTACAAAAGTAAAGAGGCTCTTTATCCTCATCTGGTGAGAAAGTGCTAATGGGAATCTCCCCGAGCCCAAATTAACCCCCGACCACGACCAATAATGATCACAGAATAATGTTCAATACGTTTATTTTAGAGATGAAGACGTTCGTGAGGAGAATCCTGATCTTTCCTCTAGCGCCACCTCCAGGACATTTACCTTTTGTAGGAGCTGTAGTGATCCCTCAGAATGACGTGAAGAACCGCTCGGTAGAACAGAGACTCCATCTGAATCTGTGGAAAATATCGGCTGTTGACTCAACGTGCAACTAAAAGCCTATCATCCCCTGGAGACCCGTCCAACTTGTGAACGAAGGCTCGACAAACATTCCTGACACTTTCCGAGCCCACGCCAGCTTTTCAGATTCCAGCGCTGCAATCCATCCTCAGCGTGATTGCATTAATATTTATAAATATTCCTTAGGAACGTGTGAGCGTATCGCGTGTCAGCTGTGGCCCCGAGCTCGCCGTTCTGCATTTATAAATAAATACGCAACATCAGAATTAATGGGCCGATTGTTTGAATGCAGGTGAGGATGACCCTGAGGGACACCAGCCTGATTACACACAGCGTGCATTCCTCACTCACCCCCTGGCCGAGGGACACTCTCTCCAGCGCCTGCGTTTTTCCAGAAAAACAAAATAACAGTAAGCGTTAACAGGACGAGGAAGAAGACGCTGCTGTGCACTTTCTCTTGTTTTGTTTTATATTTTTGCGGCGTCACCCAAACTCACCAGACACGCCGACATCCTGGCGTTCCTGCCGCAGAAGCAGGACTGGCTGCGGAGGTGCCGACTCAGAGGGAAACCACGTGCACCGTGCAAACACTCTGAGGAGGGAAACACAGCGGTGAGGGCACCGAGACGCTCGTGTTGAATAATCTTGTTGCAACAGTGGAGAGCAACTTTAAATATGGAAGAATCCATCTCCTCTTGCTCTTTGTTTTTATTGTCTTGATCGTCTAAACTTTATGGATTTGACTTGAATCTGCACCAAATTGCAAAACTCATAAATATCTTGGCTCTGGTCAACATGCCTGGTTTTATTTTCAAATAAAAATCTGGGGTTTGCTTTCAGAGAAATCGATCAAGGAGAAGATTTTGAAGGATTTTGCTGAAGCATAACATCCACTCGCAAAGTTTAAGATAGCATGTCCACACACACACACACACACTCCCACTGGGAGCACCCTGTGTCACTTCCTGACAGCCTGCCATCCTTTTCATGTCATTTGTAAAAAGGGTCAGCGAGTCCAGAGGGACGCGGCCGATGGAAGCACTAATAACACGTGCAGCCGGGGACGCTCATGAAAAGTGCTCCGGACACGCTAACATGGAAGCCCCCCCCCGCTGACACCGGCCCTTAGCGGTAATTGAAGCAGACAAGCCTTTCCTCGGTCTGACGTGTAGAGGCTGTTTATAATAACCGGCCTCGTCTGAAGTGGCCGTGTGCGTGCACCGCAATTAAAAAGACAAATATTTCCCCTGTCCTTGTGCACAAACTGGAGGCGTCCACTTGAGACGCCTGGCCGCTGCGAGTAAATACGACGAGACTGGACAGAAAGTTCTGACATCGCCTGCAACAAACGATGCATTTGAGGAAATGCCTCATTCCAAAAAGAACAGATCATACAAATCTGGAACCGACTTCCAGAGCGAAGCTTTTCAAGCTCTGAGCTCCTTTCAGGGGTGAGGAGGGCCACCGCAGGAGCTGGCCTGCCTCCCAGACTGCACAGAGCCTGTGTGTGTGTGTGTGTGTGTGTGTGTGAATTCCTTTTGTTCCTCAATTTAAAAGATGTGATTCAAGAAACAAGCTCTGAGGAGTGTTTTCAATCAGCTGTCATGAGATCACCCCCCCACCCGCCCCCCTCGGATGAAGCTTCGGCGGCCCTGACGATGCCAGGGGTCAGAGGTCACGCTGTCAAGAAGCGATGACTCTATTCACTTCACAGAGAGTTCTTTAATTAAACTCTGACATGCAACCAAGTGGAGGACATCTTCCTTCAAAGTGTCCCGAGGGGCTGTGTGTGAGAGCCCAGGTACCTGGGTTGGTGCGTGTGTGTGTGTGTGTGTGTGTGTGTGTACCCTGCACGGCCGGGTCGAACTCCTCAGACAGCAGGTGATAGCAGCAGCCCACGCTGCAGACGGCGGCCAGCTCCGCTTTGGCCACAAACATCCGCAGGGTGCTAGGAGCCAAGTCGCCACACGTGTGAAGGCCGACCATGACGGCGTCCTCCGGGGCGGAGAGAGCCAGCGGAGAAAGAAGAGAAGAGAAGAAGCAGAGGAGAGGGAGGAGATCGATGGTGAACTTTATTGACGACGACGCGCTTGCACATTTGGCGCAGCAGTCGCATCCCACACTCGCGGCGGTGATGCAAACTCCAGCTGCGGGGACAGACGTGTAATTTCAGGAGCTGCCGGCCCTCCTGTCTGCACCGTCACCCGACACTCACTAAATCTATTTCCAACGTTTGCCTTTTCCAACTATTTGCTCACCTCCAGCTCGTCGATGAGCTCCCGCAGCTCCGTCTCCGCGGTGACGTAGGACGTGAGGGGCGAAAACACTACGGCGGCGCCGTCCCCCCTGTTCAGGGCCTTCCTCTCCAGGTTCTCCCTCTTCCTCCTCTCCCTCTCCTCCTCACTCAGCTGGCTGGGGGGAGTTCTGGTGGTTGTGGTCTCGGACACGTCCACCGACAGGGAGTGAAGGAAGAGCTCCTCGGCTTCTGGGTTTATCGTGGGGCTGACATCTGATAATTCATTTAAAACCTTCTCCCGTGTCACGGCTCCACCACATAAAACCCCACCGTCTCCATTCTCCACAGGTTTTATTTCTTGTCCCGACTCCTCCTGAGGTGGAGGCGCGGCCGCTCCACGTGCCCTCGCCACCTTGCTGCTTTTCTGGTAGACTTTGGAGAACTTCTTCAGCTTCCTGTTCCTCTCCTGGGCTCCGTGCGTGTTGGTGCTGGACGAGTCGATGCCGAAGACCCGGAGGCCGTACTGCAGCGACAGGAAGGAGCTCAGGTAGCCTTTCCCTGAGCCCACATCTATCACCTGGGCGGGAGAGGAGAAGACAGAGAGAAATGAATTCCTAAATCAGGGTTGGAAGATAAATTAAGCAAGTTTCTAGTTGTGTTACTTCACCTGTTTGACTCCACAGTGCTGAGCCAAACCGGCCACCACCTCAGACATGGCCTGGACCTCGTGAGACTTTTTGGAGTTCATGAACTCATCTGTCTGCAGCTCAGGACCTGGAGCATCACAGCAGCAGAAAATAGTTAAAACATATTTACTTTTAAAAACGTCTCTGATCAATCCGGGGTTATTTCCATACCTTCCTCGCTCCTTCCAGCGCCACCCTCAGACCCCGTCTCTCTGAGGCGCTGCAGCAGCTCCTCCCGGCTCCAGCACACTCCGAGGCCTGGGAGCGAGTGGGCCCTGGCTGCCTGCAGGAGTTCATGGATATCCACCAGGCGGTTTGTTTCACGGCAGAATCCAAACCTGGTTCTGGGCTCGTCTGCTTGGGGAATTAAGAAGCATCAGAAAACGTGCACACAGTCGTATCAATTTCAAAATAATAATGTTAAATCTATACACAGATATTCTGTACAATAATTTATAAAACAATTCATTAATAATAATATAATGAAATAATATATAAATGAAACAATTATATGAATAGCTCTAATAGAAATTATTTATTATTTCTTATTTATAAGAAATTATTGCTCAAAAATTAATAACTTTAAAATTGTTAAATATTTGTATGTCCATTTATTGACCTTCAGCTCGGGGCTCTGGCTCCCCCTGCTGGCCGCCGCCGGAGCTGACCGCAGACAGGACCTCTTCCGGCGTCACAGCCATGAAGCGCGTCCACACGTCGCGCGTGTAAAAGTCCACAGTGTGCGCGTTCGCGATGCTCAGGGTCACGGACAGGAAGCGCGTGACTGCGTGGATCCTCTGCTGGATGTCTGCGAGGCTGAGAGAGGAGGCCCACATGTTCGATTCCCACCGAGCTGGAGCCTGGGAGAAGTCTGCTGCTGATGACGTCGATCAAGACATTATCAATCGAAATGCCTTTTGATTAGGAACCAGAAACTAAGGAACTCCAGATTCTGAACTAAATAATTCCAGGTTTTTAAACATGATGGCTTCAGAACACATCTAGAGGGGACATTTTGGCAACAAGAACGGAATAATAGCGGATATATATCGACATTTCACGCTCTGGTATCGACCTCACGTGGACGCTCTCTTACTACGTCATCTCCCAGCGACCGAGGAAACCTCCACATGTAAACATCTCGCGTTGTAATTTGAAGATTTGGCTCAGAATGGCGCCGACAGATCGAAAAACGAAGAATCAAAAGTTCACAGGGAAAGATGGAGGCTGGAAGAAGTCGCAGAGTAACGTCCAGGGGGCGAAGAAGAAGAAATGGATCCCAGACCACAAAATGTTCCAAGGCAGCGTCGGTGAAGGTATTTTCATCTATGTTCAAGTTCATTTACAATATTTGGATACAGAGACACAAATTAAATCACACAAGAAGAGACCAGTTTACTTTTAAACGTTTAGAAATGCTTGTCACCGAACTCAACTTGGAAATGTTTAGATTTAATTCCCCTGCTTCTTTTTTCAAAATGTGCTGCCAGATAAAATACTTAAAAACATATATTTTTAAACATAGCTATCATCTGGTAAATTCGGCCTGTAAATGATCCAATAAGGAGTGGTTGTCTTGAGCTTGTGTGTATTTTTGACGCCCCAGGTCAAGGGTTTGCCTTCAAGAGGAAGGAGAAAGTCAGACACGAGTACAACAAGCTGCTGCGGAAGGATCGGAGGAGGAACGCCGAGTCCAAGCAGCTGTATAAAGAGGAGTATCCAGAACATCTCAGACATCTGTATCAGGCCGAGGCACAGAAACTCAAACAGGAGGCCTGGACCAACAGAGTCAACAGGAGTACACAGAGGATGAAGGGGAAGGAGAGAGAAGAAGAAGAAACAGAGGATGATGCTAAAGAGACGGAAGCTGCAGATCCAGAAGTTACTGGTGGGTCTGAGCCGACAGATTCTGTGACCATGGATGCTGAGCAGCCGGCAGCCGCAGAGAAAGAGAGGTGAGGACTATTTTCACCTTTCATTTTCATTATTGGCTCAAGGCAGTTCAGCTTTAAAATGTGAAATGTATTCTGTATGTATCCTCAAGTCTCCCAATGAGCAACCGCATGAGGAAGAAAATGCAGAATAAGACGTCATACCAGAAGACGAAAGAGGAATTTGAGAAAATCAAAGAAAAGCGGAGGAAAAAGAAAGAGGTAAGCTGTTCCTCTGCTCTTCTTCTCCTTCCAGACTCTGCTTCCTCTGAGTTTTTTTTTTACTTGACTTTAAATGGAATCACAGTCTGACCGGTCGTGTTGTTCCTCTGCAGGAGTACCTGAAGAACAAGCAGCAGAGAGAAGAGGCCATTCAAAAGTACAAACAGAGAAAGTTGGAGACGTTTCAGATGCTGAGCAAGAAGACAAAGAAGGGGCAGCCCAATCTGAACCTTCAGATGGAATATTTGCTTCAGAAGATACAGAGAACTGAGAAATGACTCTGGGAACGATTGGACTGGAGAATAGAACTTTCCTGTTCCCTGATCACAGATCAGCGATAATCTGACATGAGACTGATTTGCTCCTTCGCTTCACTTTTTGATTTCATTTGTGTTTTTTATGTTATGATTTTTAAAATATTTTGCTCTAGTGAATACTGAGGCGCATTTCATCCTCAGACCACAAGATGGCGTTGTAACATATGAACAGATGGAAAATGCACACGCGAGTCCTTCATTAAAGGTTCGATTCAAGATTTCAAACTTTAACACAGCGACTATATTTCATTTGAACAAGAGGAAAGGATGCATTATGGGTATTTCCCTTTCAGAGGCACGAATATCTTTGTCACCTTCTTGAATGTGGTGACATTATGAGTATGCAACATTTTCATGGATATCATGGATGTAAACATGTTGCACTCACCAGAGGGTCGACTCTGCAGCGCTCTCTCTCTTTCTCTCTCTCTCTCACTCTCTCTCTCTCAGCGAGGCTGCAGCAGGGACGCAGGCTGAAAAGCCTCCGGCAGCTTCCTCATGGCATCACATGGTTGCAGAATGACTAACATTCATCTCTGAAGCAAAGACTTCCTGAACTCAGAGCGCGGCCGCTGTTCTGCTGATCACTGAGAGCGGAGGGAACAAAAGGCTTTTCACTTTCCTGTGGGAGCTATTCTGACAAGGTAAGAATTTAACTCCATTTTCTGATTTATTTTAAAAAGTGATATTTAAGTGAAAGTGTCAAATGAAAGCTCCAGAGGAGAAGTTTTTGCAAATATGCAACTTTTTATATTCATCATCATCATCATCATCCTGCACCGCGTGATGCTGCTGATAATGTGGCGCAAAACTCCACTTGGCACCAGGATCATTTGGAAATTACTTCACAGTCACATTTGTTTTCTGACATTTAATCTTTCAAAAATCACATTTTCCAGCTCCAGATTCAAAAGTCAGGCTCAGACCCCAGTTGACAGAACTAACAAGACTTTGCTTCAGCCCTTTTTTTCTTGAGCTGTGACGCTGTGATGGAAAACAAGAGGAGCCACTGTGAGAGCTCTGAGGGGAGACACATGAAACGCTCCTGCTGCACAGTTTTCATTTTCAGTCTTTTCCTGCCTCTGGCTGACGGCTCTTACAGTCTTACGCCGTCATGTGTTCTGTATGCTGGGTCTTAAGATAATCCTTTACACCGTGTTTACATTTCTTTCTCAGCTGCTGGTCCCTGTTAGGGGAAGAAAAAAGGGAAGCACTTAGAGTTGAAACAAGACTTGCTCTGTTGTGTTAATGTTCTTATTAGTTGTGTAACACCACTAGTGTCAAAAACTCTGCGGTGATGACAAGTTTAAAGTTCGACCACACATCTGTCATGTTTGTCTCCGCCTTCCTTATCAGGGACCTCACCATCTCCTGATATACATTCTGACTCTGTTGTCATGGCGACCACGGCGGCCCCACAGGACAGGATCCACGTCTAAGAGGGAGAGGGAGCGCAGCAGAGCGGCGATGGAGGAGGAGTGCAGGGTGAACGGCTTCGCACCGAGCCCAGGCAGGAGAGGCTCGGACTGGGGTCGCATCGCTCTGCTGGACAAGACCAAGGAGTTCTTCCAGACCTGCGACGTGGAGGGCAAAGGCTTCATCACCCGCACCGACATGAGGGTGTGTGTGTGAATACATTTGAGAGGGACTTTGCAGCTTTGAGCTCTTGAACTTCTTCCCACTCCCAGGTCTTTGGCTGAGGAATAAAAAAACAATATCAATAATTATCATCATAGAATTCATCAATCTAACAAAAGTCTGTTATTTACCTGTGTATAGATTTTGCTTTGTTCAATAGCAGAGGGGGCTGTTGGGGTTCATGCATGCGCAGGTGTAAAAGTCTGTGTTTTCCTCCCAGAGGCTCCACAGAGAGCTGCCTCTGTCTGCGGCTGAGCTGGAGGACGTGTTCGACTCCCTGGACACCGAGCGGACAGGCTACCTCACACTGGAGGTCTTCTCCTCAGGGTTCAGTGGGTGTCACACTACATACACACACTTCCATGCAATACAACAGGGACAGAAGTCACGTATAGATGATTCTTTCACGTTTATTAAAAACCCCCTGCTTTGCCTCAGGTCAGTTCCTCCACGGCCGAAGGATCTCCGTGGCTGACGACCACAGCAAGGCCCCCGGCCTCACGAGCGGAGCCAAGGAGGCCCTTTATCAGAGCCAGTGGGAGGCCAAGCTGTCAGGGGTGGAGGACGAGGAGGAGCGGCACTTCTCCATGCTGCTGGAGAGCCTGGGAGCCAGCAACGTGTTCGAGGAGTGAGACTCCAAACTGCAAATGTGCATTTCTAATAGAAATGAATTTACTCATGTGTTTATGTGTACATGTCCTGCTTTTACTCCTCAGTCCCGGCGAGGTGCGCAGCCTCTGGGCGGAGCTCCGGCGAGACGAGCCTCACCTCCTGTCCAACTTTGAGGAGTTCCTGGCCAGGGTCACCCACCAAATTAAGGAGGCGCACCGGGACAAAAAAGAGATGGAGAGCGCCCTCCAGAGGTAGTAACACCCACCAGCACTGGAGGCCGTTTCAAATCGGTGCTCACAGTTAAAACACTTAAGTACTGCACCTCATGTACCAGAATGTTCTTCTCTGTCATTAGCCGCCTAAAGAACGGGTGACATCACGGTGTGTGTGTGTGTGCCTGGGCCTGCAGCCTGAGAGCGATTGCATGGATTTACATTTAATTCCCTATAGAACAAACGTTATCCGTGTCAAATGACCGCTAATCTGGAGGCTCGCTCCAAGGTCCGCCCCCCCCGTTGCCATGGAAACACGTTAATATAGCCACAGATGGGGAAATGTGACAGGTATTGTTGATTAGTATTTGAACTGCTTCTCTCTTGTTATAAGCAGAGGTCCTCACCTGATGATTAGTGAGGGGATGAGATCATAGATGTAGTGTGTGTGATAGTGTGTGTGTGTGTGTGTGTGTGTGTGTGTGTGTGTGTGAACATGTGTGTTGTGGGATGTCAGACATGTATGTGGTAATTTTCCCACGGCACCGCATGGTACAGCTTATTTTTCCTGACTTAACTAATTGGCTGATTTGGGTCTTAGCAGTCATCAGAGGGAATGTAAATACCGCTCAGTGTGTGTGTTTACATGTCATTAGAAATACAGAGCTGAAGCTGAGGCGAGACAACAAGGCCCCTCTGTTCCTCGATGTAATAGATATTTTGTCCCGCTGTCCATTCTCCAGTGGACCGTCATGGTCTCGTCCCTGTCCCTCTCTGCAGGAAGGCTGCGACCCACGACAGCGAGATCCGCCATTTGTACGAGGAGATGGAGGCGCAGATCAAAAATGAGAAGGACCGGCTGTTGCTCAAGGTGCCGCCGCTCGCCTCTCCTCTGCTTTACAAAGTGCCTGTGTTGTGTTCTGGAGGTTTTTCAAACTGCGAGTCATGTGATGCCGTCGTCCCGAGCGATGTTAAAAACGTCCCCCCCCCCCCCCCCCCCCCCCCCCCCCCCCCCCCCCCCCCCCCCCCCCCCCCCCCCCCCCCCCCCCGCCCCCTGGGGCCTTCGCAGGACTCTGAGCGTCTTCAGTTGCGCAGCCAGGACCTGCAGCACCAACTGTTTTCAAAGGAGAAGGAGCTGGAGCAGATTTTCCAGAAACAGAAGAGGGTGAGTGGACGTTTCCAACAGCAACCGAACAACAACAAACAGAGAAAGGTGGTGATGTGGTTTTAATTTAAACTATCTGGTGATAGTTGTGTTGAAGTTTTGTCCTGAAGTCAGACAAAATGAAAACCTGGATGTAAAAGCTGGTATTAATCTTTACCCTCTCATCATGTGCTGTGGGGAGGAGATTTAAACCGTTCCCTCGCCTGCGATTCTCTAAGAACACTTGCGCGCCTGCAGGGTATTAGTTTTCATCCCCCCCTCTCCAGTTAGAGCTCCAGTGCCGCGAGCTGAGCAGCGAGAAGCAGGAGAGCCACGTGGAGAACGTCAAGCTGAAGATGACCAACGATGAGCTGCAGCGGGCACTGGAGAGCACCAGCCAGGAGCTGGGGCTGGCCCAGGAGCAGCTGGCCATGCTGCAGGAGCAGGCAGCCCGGCTGCAGCAGGAGAAGGAGATGTGGGTACACACACACACACTGGCTTTAAACAGTGTTTCCTCACCAACTTCACCACCTGGATATTGTTTTGTCGTGTTCTAGGGAGATGTACAGAGTAACTGAGGGCCTGCAGAGAGAAAAGCAAAGTCTCATGAAGCAGCTTGACCTCCTCAGGTATGACAGGGGCTGTTTTCTTTTTCCTGACACCTTGGTGGTAATTAATAATTTTAGACAATTCAAATAAGATCCCAGCAGAGGGGCAGTTCTGCCTCTGCTGACTGATTTTCTGTTCTTTTACTTTACTTTCAGAGAGATGAACAAACATCTGAAGGATGAGCGAGACATTTGCTGCGGCGTGGTAAGTCATTGTCGCTTCATGTCCGTGGTTGTCCGTCGCTGCTTGGGCTGACTGACTCAGATATCGCTGTACACGTCCCCCTTTGTTCACACAAGCCTCGGACGTCGCTCAGAAAGAAGCAGAAGCAGAGAGCGGCCCTCGGCAACGTGTTCGACGACACCAGCCAGCCGGTGAAAAGGTGATTCCTTCGTCGTCTCTGTTCTGTTTTAACACCAATCACTCCTCTTCTGTGTGATGAGAGAAGGAAACAGAGGATATCTGATTCTAAACACGTCCCAAAATTGACTCATTTAACCCTTTTGACACAAATTGATATCAGACATATTCGAGTTGGCCTCCAATTTGTGGATTGATCCGGTATATCCTCTGTTTCTCCTCTGTTTCCAAAGAGCCCCTCTCTTGGTGGACAGGTCCTTCCAGTCTCTGGAGGCCTTGCCCATAGAGCACCTTCAAATCGTGTTTGTTGCTTCCTCCTCCTGCAGTGAGGACGATACTGCTGCTCCGCCCCCAAGCAATACCACCACCTCCTCCTCCTCCTCCTCCTCTGTCGCCAGCGCCCCTGCCTGTCAGCAGCGTCCTGCAGCCAAGAAGAACCCCAGCCTACCCAACGGCTCCGCCAACTCTGCTCCTCCCAAAGCGCACGACGCCAAGACGAAAGCCAACAAGTGGCCCAGCAAGGCGGCTCCGGTGAAGAGAGCGACGAGGAAAGACAGCGGCCGAGGGAGGCGAGCGGAAGCCGAGAAGAAGAGGGCGGAGGAGGAGGCGTTGGACGCCCCGATAGACGGCTGGCCCCTCCGTCGAGTCATCTCCATCGAGGAGGACCACCTACCCCACCTGCTCCAGGGCGGGCCCCAGCTCCTGCTGCACCAGCTGAGTGAGGAGGAGGACGAGGAGGACGACGATGAGGAGGGAGACGCAGTGGCAGCACAGAGTGACATTGAATCGAGCGTTGCCACGGCAGCAGATGTCCTCGCCCCCCCGGCCCCCAGTCGTATTCCCGTATCGGTGGATGTCCCCGCAGTGAGGAAGTCCCGCCTTTCCCTGGCAAAAAAGACGCCCCCTTCTCCCAGGGGACAGCCTGTCGGGAAGGAGACGCAACAAGTACGTGTGTGTCTATTTGCTTTCATTTCTATTCTTGGTTGCTGCAACTCTAAGAAAACCCTCCAGGGATTGACAATGAAGTGTTTATGATTACTGACCATTCATCATCATCATCATCAGAAGAGAGAGGTGGAACTCTTCGTCCCGGACCGCCTCTTTAAAGTCGTCCTTGTCGGCAACTCCAGCGTGGGCAAGACGTCGCTGCTGCGCTCCTTCTGCGAGGGTCGATTCCACCCGGCCACCACCGCTACTGTGGGTGAGAAGAAAGACGTATTGTAATGATCCCCAGTCTGCGGCTGTTTAGAAGCAATCCCAGCCGCGTGTGTGTGTGTGTGTTTGCGGATGCGAGCACAGAAGACGGCGACTTAGTGTCACATGAAAGGGCTTGTGAAGTCACGCCGCCTGTCTCAGAGCCCTGGCACACATTGTACTGTGCAGATTATGTCACTTCTGAAGGATTTCTCTCTGCTTTCATCTTTTCCAAATCCTCGCTCCAGCCTCGTTATCTCCACTTAGCTCAAGCCCTCCGTCAGTGTCACACCTCGCTCGGCCCCCGGAGTCACCACTTCTGTCTTTGTTTACTCCGTCACAAACAATTACTGTCACCCGATATTAGTAACATGTGAGGAGCGCGGCAAGGTCTTTGACTGGTGATGTCATTCTGTGCTGTGTAGGTATTGACTACAGTGTGAAGACGTTAACCCTGGACAACATGCAGGTAGCCGTGCAGCTGTGGGACACAGCCGGTCAAGAGCGGTGAGGTGTTTTTATTTTTATTTTTAGGTGCAGAACAGCGTCAGTCAAAAAAGTGATATCAATAAAATAAAATAAATTAAATAAAACTCAGAATCATTTTTCATTAGTTGAATAACCACATAACATAACATTTTAATAAACAGATGAAAAGCTCTTTTTTTATAATTATTTAAAAGGTATTTTTTGCATATTTTTTCTGCTGTACTCCAGGTAAATGTAATATGCCAATACTATATAAAGTAATTGTGGTGATAACTGGATCTGGCGCAGGTTCCGCAGCATAACCAAGCAGTTCTTCCGCAAAGCCGACGGCGTGGTGGTGATGTACGATGTCACGGTGGAGGAAAGCTTCTTGGCCGTGCGACCCTGGCTCGTCAACGTCCAGGTTCGACCTTTGACCTGCCACGTTTTCATTATATACAATATATATTTTAATATTTACAGCTGAATATAACGGAATTTGCAGGAAGCTGCAGGCGAAGGGATCCCTGTCCTCCTTATAGGCAATAAAATGGACATGGAAGACGAGAGGGAGGTGTCGTTTAAAGAAGCCGAGCAACTGGCTTATGTGAGTTGAACTCAAATGTTTTGAATCAAAGTTCAGTTTCTGACAGTTCTAACTTCCTCTCCGACGACGTGCCCGTGCAGGAAAAGAAGGTGATGTTCTTCGAGGTCAGCGCGTACACAGGCAAGAACGTGACAGAGTCCCTGACGCAGCTGGCCAGGTGAGGTGCTCGTTGGTTCTCTGTCAGGAAGTTCATCTGTGCTGGCCTCAGCGTTGTTTGACAGCGTCTTCTCTTTCTCTCCCTCCGTCTGTCTTTCCTCAGAGTGTTAATGGAGCAGGAGGACAGGGTGAGAGACACGACGGTCAGCCTCAGTGCTCAGCCCGTGAAGAGGAGAGCCTGCTGCAAGTGAAGAGTTTGAGAAGGACACAAAGACGACAACGTTTGGAAGGATTCGCCTCCTGATCACTTCTGAACCTGCATTATTAGAAGAGATGAGTGAAATCAGTTTTCTACCTGCGTGAAGGACCTTCTCATCGAAATTCAGCGACAGGAAACAACGAAACTGAGATTATCTGCAGTCAAACAAAGGTGCTGCACTATTTCGTGTAAATAATTCTTTGATGCCAAATCACGGTTGTGCTGTAAACAAGATTTAACATCCCAATATTTTCTGTAAAATAATCAATGTCAATAACCTTCACCTAGAAAATCAGAAAAGGCCCCAGCTACATGACCTTTATAAAACAGATATTTTCAGTCTGTTTCAAAAAAAAAAAAGAATTCTCCATCCAGACAATCTGAATTTTACAAAATATCTTTGTCCAGATGAAAAATGATTAGAAGTGCTGGAACAAGCATGCCGGGCCAGTAGGTGGCGATAAAGTCTACATTAACAGTCGGTCAAAGTCCAGAGGAGAGAGTTGTCAGCAAGAGTTATTCTCTTGTCAACTTGTTTATTTCAGGCTAAATTACATGTTACGTAGTTTCTAATAAATTATTTGAAATTCACTGAAATGGATTTAAATCAAAATGAGATGAAGAGAAAAAGCAAAAATTTGACATTGATTCTTGGTAAGTTTATTTCATCACGTTCTTTCCGACACAAAGTGGTTCGTGGCGTGTTGCATCTGTGTGTTGGTTCCTGCCCGGAGACATTGCTCTGAATCATGTTCCTCAATTAAAAGAATTCACTGAATTACAGTTCATCTTCCTGAAGTCAATAAACCAAAAAAACATGCACATATAATAAAATAAAATAATCGCTGTTGCTTCTATACAATTACACATAAATCATCTTTATGAATAACTTAAATAAAACCAGGTAATGCTCTTGTCCTCTGAGCAACACGCAGAGCATTGTTTAAATAACAATATTAAATTCCCTTAAATGTTTTTTTACTTTATCATCCAAAAATATTAAAAATCAAGGAAAATAAAATGAAGTTCATTTTGGAGGTTACATTCAACGATGTTCCCAGGTCGATCGAGTTGGTTCACGTGATGGAACTATTGCTGAAGAGACTTGCCTATCCTGATGACATCACTAAGGTGCTGGCATCCAATCAGATGTTTCGTGGTGGGGGGGGGTGTCACCCTCGTTAGCCAGCTGGGATTCTTATCCCCACCCCTCCAGATGTGTCCACAGAGGGCCGCCACCGCTGCTGTCGTCGCGTCGTTCGCCGTCGCCCCTAACGCATTTTGTAGTCGTGGGAGATGGCGGCCTCGCACAGCTGCCCTTTAAAGTCCAGCTCCAGGGTGAACTCCAGGTCACGCTGCCGAAGATAAAACGTCCAGGTAAATAAAAGTTACATAAAACCCTCACGAACAACAACAGGTTTTAGCCTGACTCTCTCCAGAGGAATTCCAGCCACAGCCAAGGACATTATTCTTTGTACTGGCATCATTTTGTGGAGGGGTGAGGCTTGGGAAGAGGCTTGGAACATTTTGGGTGTGACTATAGAAACATGCTGAGGCTTTGGCCTTGGTGGGGGTGTGGCCTCTCAGAGATGTTTACGTTGTGGCGTTTCCACTTCGCGTCTTACCACGTTCTTCTCGTTGGGCCGGACGGTGATGCTGCCGTAGATCTCCTCTCCTTTCTTGACGGTTAAGTAGTCCTCCAGGTAAAACACCGTCTGCTTCCAGTGGGTGCTGGGAGCATCTGGAGCTGGGGAGGGGAGCAAGGGAAAAGCAAAGATTTACGAAACGGCCTTGGGTGTGTTCGTGTGGAAGAGACGCAACTGCAGAGCAACTGGACTGTTACTCATCCAGTGGGAGAAAGTCGGAGGAGAGAACTCCCTCAGTGATGCTCAGCCCGGGGCCCGACGGACTCGGCCAAACATAGAACCTCCTCTCCACAGCATTATGTAAGCGCCGGGTACACATGTATTAACATAAGCTTACATAACAGCTCAGCTACGTGTCATAGGTGCTCGCTGGTTGTGCTGGGGTCGACTCGTGGAGCGCCAGCAGAGTGTAGCCGAGAGCTGCGAGGCTGGAGTGCGAGGGGCTGCTATTAATAGTCTCTGATGTGCAGCTCGGAAAAAAAACAAAAACGCGCAGAGTTGCTGGACATCAGGGTGAAGAGGAATGTGAAAACCAAACCTCGCTGCCTCTCCCATCATGTGTTCCTTATCTAGTCTGTTATAAATACCTGCATCTTCTGGCCTCTTCATCAAAGAGTCGGGAAACAGAGACGGCGTTTAGTTAATTTCTCGCCCCCTCCTTTTGGAACAGAACCGTCAGAGACGGGCGTCTCAGAGCGTTGTCTCGACTCACCGGTGGAAAACCCTGTCTTCTTGTGACACTTGGTGAACTCGATGTTGAAGTACGTGACCAGGGCGTGGACGTAATCATTGCGTTGGACCTGCAGACAGAAGGCTGAGGTGAAGGACAGGTCCTCTGGCTTCACAGTGTAGATGTCCACTTCCTGCAGGACGAAATCAAATGTGAGCTGGTTATTTGTTCATCAGCTTTTTTTTTTTTTTTGTTAGTTTGATCATTGATTATTGTGGGTCTGTGTGTGTGTGTTTGTGTGAAAGCCCACAGGTTGAATCACGGGCTGAGGCTTGCTCACAGTACACGCACGCCGTGTGGGCGTCCTCCATCAAGTCGACTAAGGGAGGGAAGCTTTGTGTTGTGTGTCTCTGTGTGTGTGTGTGTGTGTCTATATCGAGCGCAGCCTCACAAATGTGGCCTCAAATTTAAGCAACACTTTTTCTTGCCTGCCAAGCTTCACACAATCCGGTGCAGAATAGTGGAGGTGGAGGTGAGAGTCTGCACTTAGCATGTAGGTGATGTTGTGTTTAATAATGCAGTTCACCCAGTACACCTCTGTCCTTTCCAGCGATACAAGACCAGTTTCATGGCCAGCAAAGCGTCGGCGAAGAAGAAAGAAATGTGGGTGAAGGGCCGTTTGAGCGACTAAGCTCCACTCTAACAAATTCTCCACCTTTTCCTCCTTTTGTTCCCTGCGGAGAGCCCGTCTCAATCCGCTCGTGTGTGACATCTCACCAGAGGAGGAGACGGAGTGAGACTCCCCCTATTGGCTTGGACCAGCGAGGCCTGACATTGTTTGAATCAGAGACTGTGACCGGGGCATGAGCGGTAAGAGGAGGTGAGGATTTACCCGGGAAGAGGATAAATCAATGTCATGAGAAACAGATCAGGAGAAAGAGACATTTGGATATCATGGCACATGTCAGAGTAGAAAAGAGGAGACGGGATATAAGGAGACGAGGGAGGGACGAGGAGAGTGAATGGAAAGCGAGGACAAACAATAAAAGCTATCACCTCCTTCAATGCTCTTATCCTCTGTTCAACTGCGAGATAAAGGACAAGCCCACTGCTGTATCTCTGAGGATGGAGACTATTACAGCTCCACAGAAACCTCTATTATGTCCCAGGAAATGGTCTCAGCGGAGGGGGATGAGTTCAGGCACTCGGTGGAACTTTGCTTGTTTGTCTGCGGCGTGCACGCGTGTGCATGTCTGACCTTCAGGAGGCAGGAGTTGGTCACCACCTGCTTGGTGTCCACCACGTCCACCAGGGGCTCCCTGATGGCCACGTTGCGAATGCAGCTCATGTCGAACCCGTACACGTTCTCCCACCCTGTGTGAACGCAAAGAACAACATCTGAAGCACAACCACCCATGTGGACACACGTGCACGCAGTCTGTTTTCACTTTTTTGTTTGGAAAGCCCTGCTCTCTTTGTTCCTGCCAAGCTGTCAGCACAATAAAAGGTAGCGGCGAAAATAAAACAGAGCGCTTCACTCCTGCCAGGAAGAGCAGCCTCGCAGTCATGCTGTCTCTCTGTCTGTCCGGGTGCCGGTGAGGAAAAAGACGAGCCCTCCTGAAAATAGACTCCGGCTTCCTCCTCCTCCTCCTCCTCCTCCTCCTCCACCATGTCTGGCATGTCTTTTTTTTTAAAATACAAGTTGGGTTGAAATTCCACAGAACAAGGATGACTCCCTCCTTTCCCTCTGTCCGTCCACAAAGTGAGAGCACGGGGGGGTGGGGGGTGGGGGTTGAGCGAAAGTATGTTCCTGTGTGGAACAGAACAGGGCGGACCACCTGTGTGCTGACGGGGAGGTGCTGACCCAGATTCTGAGACGACTGTGCATGTTTAATATCGTGGCTTTGATCGGGATTGTGAGATTTGAGCCGTGCGCTCCTGCTGTGACAGCTATTTGAACACACGGAGCGAGTTCAGCTGTGGAATACAGCCACTTTCTAAAGGGCTTGTTTTACACAGGTTCTCTTTGTCGCCACTAATGGCTTCAAAACCGTACTCTAAATAAATGCTCATGCTGGTCCCTGCCTGCCAGTGTACACAGTATATTTAGAACTGTGCTTTAACTATCTTATCTTCTTGATACGTTTTGGAGCTGCAGGGTAGAGGAGCAGGGTCCAGCTTCCCTCTCTGGCCCGTAGGTGTGAATGCGAGCACCAACGCATCTTTGCTGGCCGGCGCCCAACGTCAGCTGGGATCGGCTCCAGCCCGGCCCCTCAAAGGATCTGCACTACTGCTAATGGAAGGATGGATGGATGCACAGTGTTCATTAATTATGCACGGCCAAGAGGGGCAACTGAGCGAGAGAGAGACGCTGGGGGGGAGAAAAAAAGGAGATGACTGCACAAAAACAGCATGAAAATCTACGGCGGCTGCTCACAGTGGATCTTGAAGTCCTTGTACTGCCGGTCTTCAATGGCTACGACGTAGAGCGCGGCCCGGTCAGGGAACATCAGGCCTCCGGGTTTCTGCAGGAGAGAAGATTCACATGTGGGTGAACGCACCTTCACACACACGTGGAGTGTGGAATACGCTCACACGTGGTGGGGTTTAAAAGCCTGCAGGCCACTGAGCTCAGAAACGGCGAATCTGGCCGCTACTAACACACGTACCAGCCACTTGTCCCTGGCGAATATGACGGTGTTGAGCATGGACTCGTAGAAGAGGCAGTAGCCCATCCACTCGGAGATGATGATGTCCACCTTCTCCACGGGGAGCTCCACCTCCTCCACCTTGCCCTTGAAGATGGTGATGACTGTGGAGGGCGACAAATAGCGTGTGAATTTCTTTCACGTCGCGAGGTTGGAATCTTTTGAAGGACGCCTTTTTAAGGAGAGGTTTTCAGGATTCGTGAGCCGCCCGTAATTTCTACATGGACTAAACAAAGCCCTGTCTAATTTCCACTGTGCACGTTTGAAATAACCAATCAGCTGCTGCCAGACCTCGCGGCAATCGGCGCCGCTGCGGGAGTTCTGGTAGACGGCGCAGGTCCTGGACGAGCAGCCAGTTAGCTGTGACTAACGTTGTCGGGGCGTGAAGGTGACGGTGATGGAAATATGCAGATTTTTCACGCCACTCCAAGTCCGGAAGAGTCGGGAACCCGCTTAAACTCACCGTTGTGCAGGTGATTGGACTTGATGATCTTCTCGGAGTATTCAGATATGCTTGAACATTCTATCTGTGGGGGGAAAAGGACAAACAGGGCTTATCATCATATTCCCTCCAGCCCTCCAGCAGATTCACCTTTAGGGTGTGAGACGAAGGACAAATTTAATCAAGCTCTGATAAGCCCTCGAAGCACTTATGTCCCAGGTCACTGCAGACCCACAGCGGCATGGAAACTAATCCATCATTTGACTGGCCCATCCAAGATTTTAATATAGCGCATGAATCATACGTAACTGTGGGAGACCCCGGTGGTGATGTATAACCTGTGACTTGTGGCTCCAAGGGCCCAGATGGTTCTCAGTGCCTCGGTGTCTAACGGAGATTATCAGTTTCTACCCAGAGGAATTTTCAGGATACACGTGTACGTGAGATTAGATATTTAATTTGGACCCAGGATGGTGTGTGCGCAGCTTTTCTATCTGATAGTATTTTAAACTGTGAGAGATGATCCCAGAGGAGTGTTTCATTAGCGGGGGTGCGTGATTTCTGCCTCACCCCGTACACGTGTTTGGCGCCGGCGTTGGCAGCGAACATGGAGAGGATCCCCGTTCCGCTCCCGACGTCCAGCACGATTTTGTCCTTGAACACGTGCTTGTTGTGGTACATGGCGTTCCGGTACGTCAGCGTCCGCACCTCGTCTTTCAGCATCTCCTGTTTCAACACGGAGACACGGTGATGTGATGATGCAGAATCTAGGCCAGAGGTCTCCATGACAGTGGCGGAGCATCTTGAAATAGGCAGGGGTACGGCACAAAGCCTTTGGGGAGCGCCTGATATCCATCTCCCCGAGCCCATTCACACATCCCACTTTCTTCTTTTCTGCCTCACACTCCTCTAATCAGGCCACTGTCTTTGTCTGCAAGCCGACAAAAGCCCGACCCACATGCTAAATACGGACTCCATTTAAAAAAAAAAAGGTCTATATCTCCGCAAAACTTTTCTGCCACCCTCATTTTGTGGAGCAAGGTCGTTAGATTGGGTGCAGCTCTAAAAGCTGAATTTTTATTTTGTTTTTGCACTTGGCTCGTGTGCCTCCCAAACTGATTGTCGGGTCCAGTGAGCTGAGCAGCCCCTGCACTCAAAAACAAAACATCAATGCCAAACAGAGGATTTGGATCACCACCGAAACCCAAAGCCTGTCTAGCCAGACTACCGGGGATGGAGCAGGGCAGCATCTGGTGTCATTCTTTTACTCTCATCGCACCGCCGCGGTCCGCCCTACCTCGTGGATGCCAAAGTGGGCGTAAGAGTCAAAGTAGTAGTCCCGCGATGTCATTTCCTCTGGGTTGATGAACTTGGCGATCTTGCCCCTGCCGGGACAGGTGGACAGGGCTGCTACATGAGGCGTGTGGGGGACGCAGGGCACGTGGTGGGTGGTAGGCACTGGTTTAGGCAGAGGGGAGGGCTGAGCCGACTGGGAGAGGGGGGCCGTCACAGGCTGCTGCCGCTGGAGAGAAGAGAAGAGAGGGACACTGGCAGGGTTCATTCACAGAGGGTTGGGGGGAGGACCGGTTAGGTGGGTGTGGTAGTAACCTGCATAACCACACCCAAATATAAAGAGAGGTACAAATACATGCAAGAATTCTATGACTCATCTAAAAGCAAGAAAAGAAAAGAAAAAAGTAAAAATACTACTGGATACTGGAAATCGCCTGCATGTATCACTAGTACTACTGCACACCATGTATCACTAGTATTACTAGATCTCTCCTGCATGTATCACTAGTACTACTAGATCTCTCCTGCATGTATCACTAGTATTACTAGATCTCTCCTGCATGTATCACTAGTACTACTAGATCTCTCCTGCATGCATCACTAGTATTACTAGATCTCTCCTGCATGCATCACTAGTATTACTAGATCTCTCCTGCATGTATCACTAGTATTCCTGCAGTTACATTGGTGTATTCAGACCCCCCCCCCCCCCCCCCCCCCCCCCCCCCCCCCCCCCCCCCCCCTATGCACTCATGCCATCGCAGCATCACTGCCTCCCAGAGCCGAGGCTGGCACAGCGATACCGCGGATATAAATAACGATCCAGTCAAACATCGGTGTGCACGTTCAGACCACCGCCGCTGACGGCCACCCCCCACCCCCCAACCCCCCGCGCGGTCCCTCCGAGAAGCGGCCGCAGGACATCACAAGGTCCCTACCTCCGAGCTGTCCGCCTCCGCCATCTTCCGCCGCAGCAGCAAACACCGCGACGAATGCCTCAGTCCCATGAGAGCCGACGAGATTTACGCACCAACTCCTCAAAGTGGTCTGTCAGGGCCACATTGAAGAAAAAAAACCCCCACAGACTTCCAGGTTAAATCGTGAATTTGCGAGAATAAAGTCGCAAATATCTCAGATTTTATAGAATAGGGGGGAAAAAGTTGATAAATCGATTTGCGTAACGCGGAACGTTCAGTAATTCATGCCGTAAACGTCAGACGGGTTGTTTTAAAGTGAGGGACAGCTGTTTCCTGGACAGAGGTTGACGGTGGGTGCGTGAACACCGGTGCGCCCCGGGCTGGGAGTCCCCGTACCCACAACACCGAGCCCCGGATCCGTGCGTAAAGATCCGGCTGTCCGCGGGGATGTTGGTTCAAGTGTCTCCACCAGAGAGGAAAGTCCTGGAGACAAGCACTCCTTCCTCTCGTCTTCTTCTCCTTCTTCTCCTTCTTCTTCTTCACGGTTTGGAAACACTTGACATCTCTCAGCTGTGACGCTCCTTCACGAGCCACATCTCCGCGCGCGTATCACGTCTCCAGATCCCGAGAAAAGTTTAGGGTTGAGAGCCGTGGACCCCGGGTGGCACGGGATCACACGTTGTTAAGAAGAGAGAGAGATTGAGAGAGAGTGTCATGATTGGAGCCGTTAAATGGAACAAATCTCCGCTCTCCTCCTCCTCCTCCTCCTCCGCCTCCTCACTCCACTTTCCAGCAGGAACAGAAGCGCAGCTCCTCAGCTGCCGGATTATATAACATAGGTGTTTCAGCCTGTGTCGACAAAACAAACCGAGCACGACAGGAAGCGTGAAGATGGAGAGAATATGCAGGAGAGCTTTATTTACTATTATTTGGGACTCAGTCACAGGTGTGTACATGTTTAAACTTCATGAAGGTCAAGTACAATAATCTCCTGTTTTCACAATAATATTGTTACAAAGTATTATTATAGTATTATAGCAAAACTAACAGTGAGAGGTTTTTTAAAACAATATTTGATTTGTGGTTGAAAAATAAAACACAAGGAAACACACCAGGTTTCAGTCCCAGTTGCAGATGAGCTGCATCGGTGGAGCTTAAAAAAACACCTGCCTACGCAACACTGTCAATGATAATGTGCATCTTATATGTCATTCACACACACACACACCAGTGTGGGGGCAGGAGCACAGAGTCAGGAGTGAAAGAAGTGGGCAGATGATTTTTGATTGAGAAGCTTATACCAAAGCTGAAGACATGACAATCAACCCTGGGACGGAAAGAACCAGAACTCGTGGAGACAGACGTCTTGTTATTAGGCTGGACCGTAAATCCTTCCAGTGGCGTAATGTGTAGAGTAACATTTTTAGTATTTACTGTATGACTCCAGTTGAGCTCTGACAAAAGAATTATTCAAACATATTATTATGTAAATAATTCAACACTTCACACTTTACCATTCTTATATAGGAATCAGACAGTAAGAATTACACAGACACTTCTTTCCACATTCACATTAGGTCTGTTTGACCTTTGACCTTTGGCTACCAGGAGGGACAGGTGTTATGATGAGAGGGGCGGCGTTTCTTCCATTTTCGTTTAGCTCAGGGCCGAAGTACGGATAAAGAGTCTCTCTAAAACTGTAGCTACTGAGAGAGCAGATGTGCGATTTTGAGTCTGCGTTGTAAAAAGAAACCAGCCCTTTGTTGTAATCCACATACACGCCGATCTTCTGAAGCTCTTCTTTCAATATCATATTTGATTGTACAGATGAGGAATATTTGCCCTCGTCCAACCCAAAGGTCCAAAATCCATTTTCAGTTCCCAGCTTTACGTCGGTCTTTCTAGCCACCGACTCCCGGACCACGCCAACGTTCCAGCACGTCTTTCCTTTCACCTGCACCTCAAAGTAAAATTTCCCCGTCGTGAATCCCTCTTTGGCCAAAACCTCACAACATTTTTCAAATCTCTTTGGATTGTCCTTGACTTTCTGGCCCCTCCACTCATTTCTAACTTGCTTTCCGTCTTCACTTATGATAAGTGAGCAATGTGCAGTGTCGGGGTCAAGGGTCAAGTCCACGGCGTGTTCTCTCATTCTGTTCATTTTAATCTCAGGAATCTCTTCCAGTATTTCATCGAGTCTTTCTCTCAGCCGAATCACTTCTTGCCGCCTCCCGTAGAAAGACAGGTTAGGGAGCAGACCTGTGCCGGGGCAGTCCTTGTGTGGCGGTATGGACAGGGTCGGGAAGTTCTGGAGGAAATGATGGTGATCCTCCGACTCTAACAGAAGCTCCAGCTGACTGCTTCGGCTTTCGAGCTCAGTAATTTCCCTCCTTAGTTCTTTGAGAACCTCCTCACCCTTTTGCTTTAGTGCCGCGAGCCTCTGCTCGATCGCCTCGACAAACTCGGCCTGGCTCACCTGAGTGGCCTGGATCAGGTCGGTGAACACCTGCACGGCAGCTTCTTCCTCTTTCTTGGAATCCTCCTGGCTGACAGCGAGTAATTTTTCCACCTCGGCTATCTTCTCGATCCGTCTTTGTATCAACTTCTGGATTTTGGCCTGCGCCTCGTCTTTTGTTGCGGCCACCTTTTCATAATGCTCCTCCAGGGGGACAGCGTTGTGGCCCTTGTGGTTGTCTTTCAAACAGAGGATGCAGATGAATGCCTGCTCCCAACAGCAGTACAGCTCTGTTATCTTGTTGTGTGTCTTGCACATCCTGTCATCCAGATTCTTCACCGGCTCCAGCAATTTGTGGCCTTTGAGCCCGGCAACTCTCCGATGTGGCTCCAGATGCAGCTCGCAGAAAGAGGTCACACACATCAGGCAAGATTTAACGGCCTCTTGCTTTACCTCCGAGCAGATGTCACACAGAACGCCAGCCGCCGGGAGCTCTGGGCCTGGAGCGGAGGCTTTGACTTGAACCAACTTCTTAAACTCCTCAGCCAGCTCGGAGATGACGGTGTTCACTTTGAGTTCAGGTCTTGTGGAGAACGTCTGTTTGCACATCGGGCACTGGCAGCTGTCCCCGCTGTCCCAGTACGTGTGGATACATGCGCTGCAGAAGTTGTGCCCACACGGGATCGAGACTGGGTCTGTGAACAGGTCCAGGCAGACGGAGCACAGGAACCTCTCCTCTGACAACAGAATGCTGGCTGATGCCATGTCTGAACAAAAACACCCGAGACAGTTAGATCTGTGCTGAATAATCTGCTCAACTCAGTGGAATGTTTTAATTTACCTGTAAATCTGTGAGTTTTAAAAGCAGCAGCTTGAAGTAACAGACTTTATCTTTCCTCACTCAGTTTCATTTCAGCTTGTTGACGCTGGTGAGAGTCCCTCCCTTGCTGCTCTGTTGCAACACTTCCTGGCTCTGCTTAACTCTTTCCACTCTGGAAACTCACTAAGGATGTTCCTCCACAAGGCCCACAAAGCACATTTTTCATTTGTGGCAACCAACAGAAATGGAAAAGGAAAGCAGTTTCCTGTTTGTTCTGTGCTCTCGTTCTGCATCGTTCACTTGGTGAAAACCTGACGTGACGGATGACATCCTCGGCTCAGTAATGTCGTTTGGGGCGGGCTGCTTGTCATCGTGGCAGGTGACTGCTGCAGAGTATCATCCCCTCCTATAATGGCTCGCTGGCTCATTGAATTACCGAGGCGGAAAAAGAGGTAGATAGGCAGGGAAGGGTCTCTGTGTGTTGAAAGAGGAAGAAAAATAAAATTACAAAAGCATTCGAGGGACAGTTCCTCTATTTAGAAGACCTTATCGTTAGCCTTTAAGGCCTGAGGGTGGGAGAACATATGACTGGATATATAGATGGACAGAGAAGCTGCACTTCTCCCAGTGGCCAAAAATGCATGACCTGTGCTGTGCCAGCCGCCAGGGGGCCTTGTCACAAAGTGCACACACACCAAGTCTGAGGCCCTGTCCACTGTCTTCAGTTTGTCTTTTTTCTGTGTTTGTCCATGAACACCTCAGCTTGGAATCCTTCGGGGGGTTTGTGGTCACACTGTAACCAAGGCTGAACAAGACACCAGCTCCATGTCCCCATCTGTCACTCCCCCATTGTGATTCTGTCCTCAGGTCCACACCACCGCTGCCTTCACGGACAGTAGGAAAAAGGCAAAAAACATGTGAGTGGAAATAAAATAAAACTTTTGTCTCCATTGAAGCTTTTGGAAATAATTCACGATCCATACACTAACCAATCATATATATTTTTTTATTTAAATCATTCTATCTGTTTTCTCTGCTCTTGTTCCATGGTTTTATTGTCACTGGTTCTTCCTTGTTAAACAAATTTGATACATTGGTAAGAAAACTGCACTATCAATATATATATATATGTTATGCTAGTTACAAAATGCTTAACAAATACTGAAATAGTAGAAACACAGAAAAATAGACTTGATTCCTATCGTCCTATCATGCTTGTCGTCCTTTTTACGAGCATCCTTTAACGCACCATCCGCAGATGCCTATCTGGGACCCTGAATGCAACAAGCTGCACAGAAGCCGCAGCGGAACCCGGACTCTGCGCATTGGACCGGGAGCAGCGAGGGAGCGACGGGCTTTCATCCGCACCGAGCCGCGGTCCGGTGAGCGTTTTTTCCCCGGTTCGACATTGAAACGCTCGGTCATCGCAAATCATTCGGTTTTAAACGAGTCCCGCGGCTTCACGCCGCAGGTGGAGGTGGGGGGGCGACGTTATCCCGGGATGCTTCAGGAATATGGCGAGAAAGTTAGTTAGCATAGCATAGCATAGCATAGCATAGTTGGTTTTTAATTATTAATGACGCAGGTAGAGTGAAAACATGCCAACGGATGATGCTCCCACCAGACACTGAAGAGCAAACTATATCGAAATTAGATTATCGTGATGAATGTGACTTGAGTTTTCTTTAGAAAATGTGTTTGTTGTTTTAGACTGAAATGAGCTATAGAAACAGAGTCAGAATTATTCCTCCTCCCTGTTCCTGAACACCGCTTAAGCATTACTTCAATACATTTATGTATATTTATATACCTGATTGAGCTAATCCTGATGCAGATATTACCTTGTGTTGTGTACATGTACTGTAAATCACTCCTTTCACTCACACCCTCCAGTGAAGGCCAGCAGATCAATATGGTGAATGAAAGTGCCTCTCACTTGACTCTTTGTTTACAGAGACCAAGCCGCTCAATTCATGACTCAGGTTTACAGTGTGTTCAGTGAACGACTCTTGAGATTGGACACGGTTCGGAAGGTTACTCCAGGGTTTGGGATGACATTTGATAGGCAGCTGTTTCCCTCTGGAATTGGTGTCACTTGCTGTCACTTGCCATTATACGCCGAGCCCAGATATGAATGCGTGTGTTTGGGACGCTTCAGAGATGTCTTCATCGTGTCTCATGCTGTAATCCGCTTGTTCGGATAACGATTATGGCTTTCGGGAGGATTAGTGGAAGGGAAATAAACAAATGGGAAAGTTTCCATTTGTTTTTTAACTCTTGCTTTTAAATTGTTTGGATCGACAGAGGACTTTTTAATTTGCACTCAATCTGCAGTTCATTTGTGTGCATTGATTAAGTGTTCTGTTGAGCATTTAGTGCTCAGTTGTGCTCGTCAGTCTGTTCCAAATGCTTGTTTTTATGTAGCAGTAAACTTACTGTACTTGTATTTCCCCCCACATATTGCAATCATAATGTCTCTACTTCCTCCTACTCTGTGGAAATAAGGCGTTGATATTACAGATCCTATCTGTCGCAGCCAGCCACCAGGGGGCGATCAAGATAATCTGACCTGTTTACTTTCAGAAGTGACCTGGACGAAGGAAGATGGTGGTTTATAAAGATGACCAGGAGGACTGGCTGACTGTGTGTCTCAAGTACCTGCTCTTCCTTTTCAACTTTCTCTTCTGGGTGAGTCTGTATTCACATGTTTGAGGTGTTTACCTGCACCCTCTCAAACACTAATACCGAAGCTTTATATGCCACCTTTTACAAAACTGTCTGTTTTGATAAGAGTTTGATCTTATTTTGCCTGGAGCCCTGAGGGAAGGAGTCATGTAGAAGCACAGGGAGGATTTTAGGCGAGTTCTGAATAGGACTCGGCCCAAAGTGAGTCATTGATTATTCAGGGTTTTTCCCGCTGCGATGGAGAACACTGCATCTCTGCCACTTCACTTTATGACCCTCCAGCGTGCAGCTGAGGTGGTGCAGCTGCGTGTCGGGGGGTCGTTTTAGCACAAGTCTGAACAAAGGAGAGGAAACGTTAAAGTGAAGGTTGACGCTCTAAAGCCGCTCCGTCAGTCGTTTCCTCTCCTGCGGCACTCTTCTGGGTCGCGCTATTTTGGGAACGGCCCTCAAGTCCGATCCAAGTGGCGCCTCCTTGATTGGCCGTGTGTTGTTTCGGATTCGGGGATCTTGTCTTTGACGGAAAGGGATGAAGTGGACAGACTCTCCGAGGCATTTCCTGTGTGTCCAACGCCCTGCGTTTGTTGTCCAGGAAGAGGTCTCCGCCCCCGGGCTTGACCTCTGCAGCCCTGCTGCTCCTGTGGCTGTTGTTCTTCATGCCTGACTGCCTCTGCTCTGTTTCTCTTTCTGTTTCCTCCCTCGTTACTTCAGCCCTCCAATCAGTCCCTTCCCCCAGCCTCTCGCACATTGTTTTTACCTCTATCTAATATCCCTGAGCTCACTTCCTGTGAAAACATTTGGTCTTGCATGTGTTTTGAAATGACCCCACACTGAAAATATTTCCTCCTGGCGTCCTTATCTAAACCCATATCCCTTTCTTTGCCCCTGTTCTCTAATGCCTGTCCTCCCTCCCTCGGTCCCTCTCCTCTCCTCACGCAGGTGGGCGGAGCCGCCGTTTTGGGTGTCGGGGTCTGGACGCTGGTGGAGAAGAGCGACTACCTGAGCCTGCTGGCCTCCAGCACCTTCGCTGTGTCGGCGTACATCCTGATCCTGGCCGGCAGCCTGGTGGTGGTCACAGGCTTCTTGGGCTGCCTTGCTGTCGTCAGGGAACAGAGGAGCTGTCTGTCCACGGTGAGACAGCAGAGACACGCAGGACGTGTCCACATGGGATGCAAAACTGCATCCTACTCACTACCTCTTCCTTAAAATACATAATACTGAGAGGGCACGTCTCTGGATGCTGACAAATGGCTCCGACAGGGCCCTCGTGGTGTCCTGGTTATTTTACAGAGGCCGGGGCCCGTCGGGAGGGAGGCGGGCGGGAGGTTAATGCTCTCCGCCGCAAGACTATTTATAGTAATGTTGATTGATCGGGCGATAAGAGGGAGAAGTGGGTTTGCAGGAGAGGAGGTGTTAAGGTGTTGGAGTCAGTTTGTGGTTGAATAGCAACTTTTATTGATGTGCTATTTACAGATCAGTTTGGGGAGATTAATGATCGGCGTCAGTGGAGAAGCGGTGAAACGTTCCGCGTGGGCGGCCGACACAGACTTTAAAAAAGAATGTTGTAACCAGGAGACGGAGCGCAGTGTTTCTATATGACAGTGTGTAACATTGTGTGTGTGAGAGGTTTCTCCTCTGTGCCATTTCTCTTTCAACGCTTCGCACACAATGCATGATGGGACGTATTGCTCACCTTGCGACCGTTCATTTTGGGAGAGAGACAATCTGCCGTGTGGATCCGGCTCTCTCTGCACCAGCCTGTATCCGCTGCACGCAGAAAAGAGGACGCAGCTCACATTCAGAACCTCCAGCTGCTGTGGTCAGACACGCCCACCGGCTGCCTGCTTCTTAAGAATCCTCATTTTCCTGAAGAACACAAATGAGTGTTTCCGCTCAATAATTAAACCAGCGTTATTTCGTTTTTGCCAATGTGCTGCTTTGAAGTTAATCTTGCGACATGTTGGCTGCGGTTTGGAGCGGCGTGGAGAGCTTGCGGAATGAAAAAGACGCCTGAGAGGAATCCGAAGCTGTCGCTTTGTTCTCCGGTCGTCTCCTTCTCTCCGCCATCTGTTTCCGACATGACAGATGTGGCGCAGTGACAATTGATGGAAGTTTTTATTGAGCCGTCACGAGTGCGAGCCACTAACCCGGATGAGTTGGCACCGGGCTGAAGTCCGACGTCCTGCGTGGAATTGATTGACTCTCTGTCCCTCTATGTCCTTTGTCTCTCCCCGCAGTATTTCTTCTGCCTGCTGTTCATCTTCCTGATTGAACTGGTGGCTGGAATACTGGCCTACGTTTACTACCAGAGGGTAAGTTGTTAAACCTGCGTTTCAGTCGACTAGAGATGATCTCATGTCTCATTTCTGTTTAGTTTTTTACCATCATCCTTTGAAAAGGTTTCCCAGAGGCCTCTGTTCTGTCTCAAAGAACTCGGGGACAATCTTGTCTCGTCTCTGTCGCTCACACAGTTTCTCTCTTTCGTCTCTCTCTGTTTGTTTCCAGCTGAGCGAGGAGCTGAAGCAGCATCTCAACCAGACGATGACGGAGAACTATGCCCAGCCGGGGAAGGACGCCGTCACGCTAGCTGTGGACAGACTACAACAGGATGTATGGGCAACGTTTACAAGCGTCTCCTAGTCTGTTATTGCCTTCACAATAATAAAAACAAACTCTTTGATTTCTTCTGGCCTTCTTACCGTCTCTCCAGTTCAAATGCTGTGGCAGCAACAACTCCCACGACTGGATGGCGAGCGTGTACATCACATCGAGGCACGCAGGCGGCAGGTTTGTGCCAGACAGCTGCTGCAAGACCATCACCCCTTTCTGTGGCCAGAGAGACCACCCGTCCAACATCTACAAGGTGGAGGTCAGTGTGCAGGATGGACAGTCACCTAATAATATGAATGATTTGTGTCTTACGTGTAGTTGTGCTCCGTCCGCTCTGCAGGGAGGATGCATCACTAAGCTGGAGCAGTTTCTGGCCGACCACCTGTTGGTCATCGGTGCAGTGGGGATTGGAGTGGCCTGTCTGCAGGTAGGTCATGGAGACACAAACACACAGCTGTGGACGTTCGCACCACTCTGACCTTTTCTGACCCTCGCGTGTTCAAAGTGTGGAAAGTCTTACATCAGACTAACATTAGCAAAATAACTCAACCGTCTTCATCCTGAAGCATAGAGAGCTTATTTATTCATTTAACAAAATAAAAGGCCGCCTCTGTATGGATTTTCAGTATTTCCATTAGTGAAATTGAGTGAAATGGACACGTCTGTTCATCCCCGTCTCTCGGTCATTATCACATTTTTGTATTTGTCACCCCTGTTGTTTTGATGTCACCCACACTGAGATGGACCTGAGCTCTTAAGCCTCACAGAGGAGGATTCAGGGACAGTTCTTTTTTACAGCTGTGAGGAAACCTGAGCCCAAACAATGCTGCGCCGATTGTTTTGAGCTCTTAACGACACACAGAGAGAATGAGGCCTGATTACGTTCCTCTCTTCGATCTCTCTGTGATGTGAGTTTTAATCTGAAGAGACATCTGCATGGATTCATCTTTAAATGAGTTATTGAATCACCTGTATCTACCTGATTAGTTTAATTTAACACCTCTATCGTCTCCTTTGTCTAATCTAGTCCTTACTTCATATTTCTACTGTCTGTCCCAGTGTCATTTGTTAATTCACAACGTTAATCAACGTGTCCGTTGCGTTGTGTTGTGTGTGTGTGTGTGTGTGTGTGTGTGTGTGTGTGTGTGTGCTTGTGTGTGTGTGTGTGTGTGGTGTCACTGTAGCTGGCTGGGGCCGCCTTGACAGCCTGCTTTATTTACCTGCTCTATAAAGAAGAGGAGGACGACTTTGGTACTTTGTGATTTAGCTCTAGAGCGTCTCTGTGCTGTAATCGACCGGAGCCACCAGGTTGGAGGGCATTGTGGGAACTTCACACATGTCTGCATGTTTGCTTTCCGCTGTGAAATCTCCTTGGCGACTTGAGCCTTTTTTATTTTCCTTCGTGATCTTTGCTGAGCGGGAAGCATGCAGATGCCTGGCTGCGTGTGTATTTTGCTGCATGTTGTTGTTGTTGTTGTTGTTGGGTCTCCATCGCACACAACCAAACTGCATCTGCTCTGAGGCCATTAATACACACAGAAACAAATGAGCTGTGATGACAGGAGAAGGGACAAATAGTGACTTTTTACAGACTTAAACCTATTTCTGTCTATTCCCTAAAATCATATTTACACAGTAAAATCAGTTAAAACAATAAAATGAATCAGAACTTGTGGTTCCAGCAGGAGTGATATGATAGATATGATTGTGGTTTATATATTACAGGGACCCAACACCACGCTATAGTGATCTGGATATCTCCTAGTAGAATCATCATGAAGATAAATTGGTGTTGTTGCTATAGTTACTCGGAATCTAAAATAGACTACTACTGCTGGACGCTCATGAACATCGAGTTTCCTGACGAGGAATTCAAATGAGGTTTCTTGAATCAGGCTTCAGGAAAACAACGATCCACCATGTCAGTCCGGTGATGAAGCTTGATGACTCTTCCTCTCAGGGCTTTTAGAGACTCGCAGATTTAATCTGGGCACTTGACTGTGTATCCATCAACCCGGCAGAACCAGGGGCTTCAGTCTATAACTGCTCCTGCAGATCTTTATGATATTAGAGGATAGTATTTTTCACCAATAATGGCCAGATTCTTTAAGTCTAAAATAAATAAAAATAAATAATAAATAATAATCTTCTGCCCACATCCCTTCAGTGGTTATCTCGGCTCATCACATCCAAAGCGCTCTGTTTCGTATCTGCTTGCACAAGCATGTGTACACACACGTGCGCTGCAGTAACAATGGCTGCCTGCCCCCCCCCTCCTCCATGGAAACCAGCCTCATCCTCTGCAGCCCCGTCTAACCCCATCACCTCTAACCCCTGGCCACCCCCCCGGGCTGCTCCCTTGACTCCTGATGTGACGCTTCCTGTTTTCAGATCTGTGGGATGGCGTTCACCTGCTGCTTGTCCCGGAGGATCAAGATGGAGCCTTACTGACACATGGACGGAACTATGACCTGCTCAAACCAAACTTCAGCCTCTGGGCTCGGAACACTGATATTTGCCATCCAAGACAAATTCTGGCCTCATCCAAACATGTGCCATCGAGGCCGAGTTTCAGTTCCTGCACTTCAAACCAGGCTTATCTGTTTCTTCTCCGGGCTTCCTGCAGCCTCGGTGCCTTGGCTGAGCTGCATGCTGTAGTTTGAGCAGGACTCAGGGAAATCTGCTCTCGCATTACTCTCTCCTCCACTTATAGCGATGGGAGTAGATCTATCACGTGTTCGCTGGTGTAATGGGCTTTTCTGCAGTGCTTCAGTGAAGTGGAGCGACGGGTGCATGGTGCACGACACTGTAAACAATAGAAGGAAACTCCTGGTTCTGTGTGCCTCGTTCACAGCTTTATGTAATGAAGTTATTAACAGATGACGTATAAATCATCATGTCTTTATATTTGTACTTATCTCTGACTATAGGACTAAATATTAAACTGTATAACATGTTTCATGTACGGAATGGAACATGGTGACACAAATATTTAGAAAAGTTGAAACTTATCAGCTGCTCTATCTCTGAAGTAATGACTCCACCTAGTGGTCGTCAAGGGTCATAAATATTCCACTTACATCTGAGCTATATTATGAAGTATTTATATTCATGTGACACTAGAAACATGTACACAGAGCTGATGAAATATTTCATCCCTGAAGGGGAGACCCTGATTGTTTTTTTGAGAGCCACAGGAAGTAACAGCTGTGTTTGTTTTCATTGTCTAATCTATTGCAAAATCTATTACCCTGGGAAAAATGTTGAGGTTGTGGTGTCCTGGAATATAAAAGATGTAAAGCATCAAGGGCTTCAGAGGTCACTGACTTTGCTACTCAAACTAGTCATGAGTGTTTGAATACCGTTGCATCTGTTTGTTGAACCACTAGAGGGAGACAGAGCTTTTCAGTCTGCAGTGGTCGGGGGCCTTTAATGATGCACTTGAGTCGTTGTTTTATCGCTCGTCAGAGATTCAGAGCAGCTCATCTCAACTTGTTTGAAATCATTTTGTTGCAGTTGACTGAAAGTAGAAACAAATCTCCCCCCTGCTCCTCTCGGCACCGAACAAGCTGCAGCAGCGCAGCCCAAGAAAAGTCACAGAGCTCACGCTGGAAACGCTTATCCAAACACCCCCTTCACATGCAGAGCGGTCTTCTCCCCCCTCATCTGTCTCCGTGCGTTTCCTCTGTGTACGCTGAAAAACTGAGCCCGTCAGAGTCTCCTCCAGATAATGGGAGCTGGATTGAGAGCTCAGATCGGCTGTGTGTGTGTGTGTGGGGTCTCCCACGACTCCACGGTGGAAAATGCTGTAGCCTTCTCCAGCTCAGACCGCATTTGCGTTGCTGGTGTGGTTTTGAGGGAGGGTCTTCATATGTTAAACATCATACCACTCGCTCACAGTGGGAAAACGAGGGTCTCAGACTTGTGGACCCCACTGTAGATTGTTTGTGCTTCACTCTTTGTGCTGTATTGTTGCCATATGACCCAGCTCTTTGTCTTTGAAGCATGACTTTTCCCTTTTGTTTTCACTCAGCTCCGGTTTACTTACAGACACTGTCGGTTCGGAGCGATCCATCACTGTCACACACTCGGGGGGAGAGAAGGGCACAAAGTTTTTAAGTTTGGAGTTTGTCCAGCTTCTTGGCTTCAGCGGCTCTGAGGAGTTTCCTCAGTTCCTTTGTCTTCCTCATCAGCTGGAAGAGTGTGGCTCTCATTTCCTGCAGATGTCTCACTCACACACACGCACACACACACTCTGATTCAGGGCGATGGCAAGATAGACACACACACACACACACACACACACCTAAGAGGTTGTACACATTAGCATGCGGTTTACACTCTCTGCCAGAGGAAACATGTGAGGGAGAATTGGGAGCAGCTGGAGATGCACCACTGCCATTTGTTGAGGCCTTTTGCAACACACACACACACACACAAATCATTTCCTATCTCTCCTACCTGTGCATATATGAATATATTTAGAGCTCATATCTTAAAACAGCCTCTGTGTTAGTTATTTCAACATCCTGTTTTTAAAAAAACAATAAACTTTCATATTTACTTGTTTAATTGTTTTTAGTTTTAGAGTCGTGGGAGAGGCATCGGCAGTCAAGGGACGTTTTTTGAAAGAACTGGAGCTTCCACCTCCCCGCTGGGACCTGAGCTCTTTCAAAACGTCTCTTATTTTTCCGTTTTCAATAAGAAACTTTTTTGAGTTTGTTCACAGTCCAAATGTGACTGTTGTGTTTTGAACTCAACCTAACTGAAACCTCACTCACCTCATCCCAAGCCTGAGCCAAACCCTAATTTACATCTCACCTCTGACCTTGACCCGGACCTCGGACTAGGGCTTTGGCGCCCGTGAGGACAAGGTCAGTATTTAATCTGAAAAAGGTCCTGTAGAGACAACAAACACCCTCAGGATCTGCGGTGGTGATATTTCAGAGCACATGTCTGCTATGAATGTGCTCCGATCACGCCTGACTCACAGAGCGTTCCTGCAGAGACAGGAAACATGAAGCCAGTCAATTAAAGGTGACTGCACCTCGTTTTGTTTATGTCTCCTTGCATGTTAGCACACAATCACATGCATGAGTTATGGGGGATTTTTTTAGGGGTGTATGAAGCGCTCTCGTAAAAACGGCCTCTGGCACAACACAACTGTTGTGTCAGCGCGTGCACCTGTGTCCAATATGTGCAGTAAAAGTTGCGATGATCGAGCGTCATGTATCTGTGAGAAACGTCTCCTGCAGCACGAGGTTGAGAACGCAACACGCCTGGAGGAGAAGGCCGATCGAGGAGGTGGACATTTAGAAAGACGGGAAAGACGAGGCAGGCGTCACGTCCTGCGCAGACACTCAGGTTACTTCACTGTCCAATGACACACGGATGACGTAATAATAATAAACGCTTTGATGTCCGTCACTATTACAGACGCTGCCGCGGGGGTGGGTCAGGGGAGGCTCCGCGTCGCTCTGCATTTGTAAGCGATTAATCTTTGTCTGGAAATGGACTTCAAAGGGACGTTTTTAATGAAGCCCAGTCCCCAGGAGGTTAGGTCATCAGTAAACACGCTGCAGGTGGATGGCAGACTTCTGCAACAACAAGCCAACACGGGAGTTACGTAATTCAAAAATACCTGCCCCTCAATGCCAGCTCACTATCGGGTCGAGAAGCTCCGGGCCTGTTTTTTTTTTTCCACTTCTGTGTCCGATTAAAGTGTCCGCTGACCTTCGTACTGCGCTCTGAACCAGTTTGCCTGCAACACATTAGCTCTGGCCATAAACGTGTTTGACAGAATCTGAGAGGAGAACAAAGCTATGAGGAAGGAGATGGCATGTGTGGGTCCAGCTTCAACACTAATATACTGTATGTTTATCAGAATTTAATATGTCTCCTGACTAACTTGAAAGAAAACATATTGGGCATTCAGAAACAATCGAAGAGTACATGTACACACAGTACATAATCTACGTTTTGATATTAATTTAACTGACTTTGAGAGCCGTTGATTCTGATCCCGCAGGTCAGGACCGACGTAAACCCGGAGGGTCACAAGAGGATTAATGGCAGGAATTAGAAAAACAGATGCTTGCTACGCAAATATTTTCTTTCCATGAGTTTTTTCCCCTGAATTGTTTCAGCTTCACATCTTGAGCGCAAATGAAACCCTTCACACTTACTATGATCTGTGACGAGGTGGGGCAATAAAGATTTTAGTGCAATGATATAATTGCAGCGGTTGTGTAACGAAAGTACATCTGCAGTCCAAACAAACAACTGAAGTTACATAAGTGAATGGACGGGTAATAGCGTCATAACAATATAAAAGTCTTGTCGGGTCTCACGGCCTCTTCCAGAGCTGGTTTTCCTCTCCTGGCACTTCCTGAGAATTCAGCATCTTTAAGTTCAGACAGTTCTGAGCTTTCATTGCCTCATTCTTCCTCCCATCATCCATCTACGTGCTGGGTTTTGTTGGCGTTGTTCTCCGTCATTGTTTATATTCTGGCAGACGACAGTGATGTCATCTAAAAGCGTCACAAGAAGAGGTGTGTGTGTGTGTGTGTGTGTGTGTGTGTGGAAGGCAGCGGTGGGTGCAGAGTACTTCCACTACTACTAGTACTTCTACTGCTGCTACCACTTTTCTTCTTCGACTGCAAAATTGGTCCAGTCATGTTTTTTCATTTACCAAAATATGTTGAACTAATAAATTAACTTATCCCTTAATTCCAATGAGTGCATGTTTTAAATTTCACGCCCAGTTTAAAATAGATTTTCCTCTTTGTGCTGACAGATACCATATTGTAATTTTGCACCAGAGCATCTTATATAATAATTTGAATTTGGACGAATTACGAGCTTGAACCCCACACCCCTCAACACTTCCCACTGGCTTCCCAGTACCCCACAGCTGAGGGGGCTGTGGTCTGGGAGGTATGTTTGTGTGTGTGGGGGGGAGGATCTTTGTCCATGGGAGAATGAGTTTAGATGGAAACAAACACAGAAAGTGTTTCAAGACAGCTTTCCAAGAGCCTGCTGTCGATAATGATGATGAGCGTCGTGTTGATGGGGGCGTGGATTGATACCAAACAGATGACGGGGTGGTGGTGAGGTCACGCCGCCACATTATGATGTATAGCACCTCCACAGGTAGCATGGTGGCACCTGATCGAACAGTGATAAAGCAGGAATGTGTACAGAAAGGGAAAATAGGAGTCAGAACATTGACTCCGACTGTGTACTCGACCAGCGCCAGCCATCATGATAAATAGCAACAGTTAAATTAGCGTGCTTACACAATCGAAGTTTGTGTATCGGAGTGTTTGTGTAACGCCCCTTCTCCGTGCAGAGTAGGTTGCAGTGCGTGATCAGGTCTGCTTACATTACGGGCCGTAATTGACGTGGGCTCGTTTCCCAGCGTGGGCCGAGGAGAGAAGTGTCACGACGGGTCAGAGGGATGAGTTTCCAAGTGATGGATGTTGCGTCTCTTACATGTGGCGAAGCCGCTCCACGAGATGGAATTTCATGCTTCGTGCATGTCAGGGGTGCTCGGCTGCAGCGATGCTATCTGTCTAGCTCTGTGAGCTATCCGGGCTGGGGGGGGTGTTTCTGTTTAGGGCGATGATTGGAGTCTGTAAAGCAGGCTGTAGTCTGTCGGCACCCTGCGGCCCGTTGGGCCAGGTGCTTGGCCCGCACACACACGTGGGTTAAAGCCTCGGAACTTTCAGGGCGTCTATTTGGAACAGGACGTTTTGGTGGCGTTGCTGTTGCAAGTTATGAAACATTGATGTTTAGGGGAAAATAGAAATTAATGTATCTGGAATTAGAAGATAGATTTCCCTTTAAACAGTTCAAATTTACCGACAGTCTCCTCTAATTGTGGCACATATTCAACTTTGTACCGTCGTGAGTTGAAGAAAATTCCAAATTCAAGTCTTGGTTGTGAGAAAACACCAAAACCAGCATTTTGCGTGTTCGTCTTCTTCTCGTTGTGCATACGTACGAGCGAAGCACACATGCACTCTGCCGTGTGCGTGCAAGATGTCCACGTGAAATCAATAACGTCCTCCCTCGCCGTCAATGAAAAACATGACTGACGGTTTTCCAGAACCGAGGAGCAGCTCTCAGAGCCATGAGCTGGGGAGGAAAAGGCCCTTGTATAAAAAAAACGATGATTCTGTCATTCTGTTTGTTTATGCTGCTGCGATGAATGGAAGACGACGAAGCGGATATGATATTTGGAGGAAGACTGGTGGGGGCGGGGCAGGGGGGGGCGTTATACAGCCACAAAATAGCGTGAGAGGAAGTTCTCGCTCTTCCCTCTGAGATCGATGGCATGGGGAAGAGCATGAGAGCGACCTTGACTCGGTCATGAGAGCGGTGCGAGCTCGGAGGAAGCGAGCGGGGAGGGGGAGTTGTCTGTAATCAGTAAACAGGCTCCGCAGCGCCCTTTAGGAAGTAAACATTTCAATACGAGGCGCCGTGCCATCGCTGCACACATGCAGCCTTGAGACTTAAGATAGAGGCAGGAGTGACAGATGGGAGGAGAAACATGTTTGGACTCTGAAGGTGTGGTAAATGAGCGCAGGCCATCAATCTGTGAGGCACGTTCTTTGATTCGCACTCATTTACTGACATCTGTCTTTCTATACCCTCAACTACCTTTCCATTTTTGTCTCTCTACCTCTATATCTGTCTTTATATCCATCTGTCTCCCGACCCCCCACTTTATATTTTGTACATCTCTCTCTATTTTATGTCTTTCTAAGCCCTCTCCTTTCAGATGTGCGTCACAATAATCCGGAGGGTTCCTTCCCTGCTCACAGATCATTTCACTTGTGCATCTCGTCCAACATCTGTCATCACTCAAGTCATCCTGGCATCCTGAAGCCTCCTTAAGAACCTCTGATAGTCAGCGGGATGTAAAAACAAGCGCACGGATCAACTCGTGCCGTGATTGACATGGAAATGTTTACAGTTACTTATCCTCAGTTCACTGGAGGCGTTTATCCTGGATGTGACTTTAACGTAAACACTGAGCAGCAGCTCACAGGAGTGCGATGCTTGCGGGGGTGTGAAGCGTTGACTTTTTCTCTGTTCTCCACTAAGGTGCGTGTCAGGCCTTGCAGCTGCGGCGGCTTTACAGTCTCTACACGTGGATATCATTTTCAACGCGTCCAGGAATGATGCATGTCTCAATAAACCGGGATTTATCCACCCAACATGATTCAGAACGTCGTAGTAGTCGGGCCCCGGCCTCCTGCTGTTCCCCATCTGTGAAGCGTAGCCGCAAGTACAGCGATTACAAGCTGATGGGATTTATAAACAAAGATGGCTGCAGGATCGGGGCTTCTCGTGTCAGCTGTCGTCCCACAAACCCCGGGACTTAAGCCTTTAACTTAAAAAGTTTGAGTTGAATCGCCGCTCATTATAATAAAAGATTATCTTTCACATAGTGCTGGTTCTTTGTTGTTTAGTATTAAAGCCCCCCGATTTCAGAATAAATGCAGGTGACTAAAGTAAGAGAGTCATGGATCACAGAGGATTAACGCCTGTAGTTCTCTGCCTCTCGCTCGATGTTTTTTACTTTTTTATTTCACCCTGTTTTGATATTGTGATATTTTAATAGACAGCTTGTTTTCTTTTAAAGTTTCTATTTTCTCTCTCAGGTGACTTGAGCTCTTTATTTGCACGTGAGATTTATCGGTGACAGTTTGAACTCTGGAGTGTGGTTTGCTGCTCAGACAGTTCAGCAGACACTGGTTAGCTGTTTCTTCTGTGTGGCAAGGAAAGTTTCACCAATACCGTGACCACAAGTGTGTGTGTGTGTGTGGGGAAACTCTGGCTGACTGCTGCATACCATCACACAGATTCTCAAGCACACACTCGTTTCCCGCTGCCAGAATTGGATCCGTGTTACACTTAACCGACTGTCTCTGACACACATGCCTCGCATTACTCTCGGCGTCTCCGCTGCCTCTCTCATTGAGCTGTGCACGTTTACGTGCGCATCCAGGCTGTTTACATTTTGCGTGAGAACTTCAGACCCCCATGAGAGTCGAGCTTCGGGGGCACCTACACCAAAGAGCCGGATTAGGGCCAGCATTAAACTTTTAAATCAGCGGCCGGAGTGAAAGAGTAAAACGACACCCGTGTGGAGTGGTTCTCCATTTGTCCACCAGATGGACTCGGTGCTCTGAAGGGCTGCTTTGGCTGCAGCCAGCAGGCTGATAGAAGTAGAAACCTCGACTTGGCCCGTGCTGGCGGCTGCGGTGATGGAGTGCATCAGGGATGAACGTGTGAATCATGCCTTCAGGAATCCTCAATAAAACAAAAACAGGCTTTGAATAAAAAAAACTAAAACACCGTGGAACTGTTTGTTCCCCGTGTCTTTCTGTGGTGATATTATTATATCACACTCTGGCCTCAGGACTTAAAGCACTCAGAAGAAATGTGGCTCTGAATAAGTGAAACTCTGAAACAGATGCAGGGGGGCAGGTTCACATGGGCAGAAAAACAATCACCATGGAGACCACGGAGATGTAAGTGCACCCGTGTTGTGGCTCATGTGTGATGTCTTTGAGCAGATTCGGCCTCGTCCAGCTGGAGTGGTGCGATGAAGCAAGACGACTGTGGAGGTGAAGAACAGGGAAGGTGTTCGGGGTCGACGCAGCAGCGGAAAGAATGGCATCCGAAGGCGGAATTGTCTTTGTGAATAGAAACAGACGGCCTCTCCCTCACGTTTATTAACGCGCCTCCATTTTAATTAAACATAACCACTGTTTGCCTCTGGAGACAAAGAGGTGTCGCCCCGCCGCAGATTCATGCCAGCGCTCATTATGCAATCGCAAGCTTTGATAATTCCTGCAGTGCATCGTTCAATTAGAAACACATGGTCCCGAGATCGCAGAGGAGCACGGAGCTTCTCATGACTACACAGCCGCCGTGCCATGAGTAATTGTTTCTCCCTCGCTGGTGCCGAGCCATTTTTTAACCTGCTGACAGCCAGCGAGCAGGAGGAGGAGGAGGAGGAGGAGGAGGAAGTAGAGGGAGAGATGGAGGACAGAGCCGAGGAGAGACACGTGTGAATTAATTCAGATCCTGAGTTTTCAGTTTAGACTTTTAAGAGGAGAGTTGGAGGAAGGAGACGGGAGGAGGTCTCGGGTTCTTCTCCTTCCTTTTCTTCTCTTCTCTCGGCCAGCGTGAGGGAGGTCCCAGGTGAGCTGGAGACCGAGGGAGGCTGACATCATGACAGGACACTTCATCAAAGCCTGCGGAGGCTGTTTGGATTCCTGCCCGGGCCGAGCAAGAACTGCTCTAGCTTCTCCCGCACGCTGCCAGGCAGCACCGGAACTCTGACATCAATGGGTCATTACGGCGGCCATTTTATTCAACTCTGACCCAGTAACGGCGTCTTCTGGACTCTTTCCCTCTTCGCCTCTCGCGCTCCAAAGTTGCGATTCTGTGTTTCTTTCTGAAATCTAATATTTTGAAATGTTTATCCCAAAAGCATCTTGGGACACATGTGCACCACGTGTACACACACACACACACACACACACACACACACACACACACCACATCTGGCTGCACTCTCACAGGAGGAATGATTCAAAGTATTCATTGAGGTGTTTGGGGGTTTGAGGTCTTTTATAACTTGAGGTGAATAAAGAGGAAGAGCATGTACATCACTATAGATGCTGTTGCTCCAGTAGCTCCGTTTTTATGCACAAAAACTTTATGGGACATTAAGAAAGGGTGCTCTGTTTTGTGTTCAGGCCTCTCGTCCACAGACACACACCAGTCTTCTCTGGTATCTGAGGTATTTTGTGAAGCCGAGGTCGTGTGGATGGAGAAGTGAAGATGAATGTGGTTTCATAAGGGAACCATTGGGTCTTGGCGGAGGTCTGTGTGCTTTAATGAGTGCCATGCTGTGGTTATAAAACTGAGCTGATTCTGTGAGAATCTCAGTTTTCTTGTGATTGCAAATTTAATATCTTTGTTTTTTCCTGACGAAGACTCATCTGGATGAGCTTTGGAAGCATTTTTCTAAGCTAATTGAATGTGACACAATTCCCGAAATTCCCATTTTTTTCCTTAAAGACGCAGGTTTCTTTTCTCGCTGAGCGAGAACTTGTCTCTACTTGTCTTTCATCCCTGAGTCGGACTTTGTGTTCCTCGCCTGTCTCCACTTTGTCAGATGTCAGTCACTCCGGCCCGCCGGGTGCTGCCCTGCTGAGTGGTGTGTAAGCCCGACTCAAACGCTCACAGCTGCTCGCAGCCGTTTTAGATGGAAAGACGGGGGGGGGGCGTGAGAGTCGTGAAGTCAATCAGACTCTCGAAATCCCCCTGCTCTGTTCCCCCTTGTGCCCCGAGTAAGCAGAATAACCATTAGGCGGCTGTGGTCGTATCCCCGGCTCACATGACTCAAATCCCTCTCAGTGGGAAGCAACCATTTGGCACCTTCTATTCATGGGCTGGTGATGTCACCAGTCCGGACACCGGGAGCTGGTCTCCGGGTGCTGATGTCACTGAGCTGGCTGGCTGGCTGGCTGGCGGCGGCGTGCAGCTCGAGCCGCTGACGGACAGCTTGGTGTGTTTGTGTGGCACAGATGGTTGGGGAGGGGAGTGGGGGGAGGGAGGGGGGAGGGAGGGAGGGACTCGGGTGCCAGCACGGAAGGTGGCAAAGACGCGTCTTATCAAGTGGTGCCACACGCAGGCTCTGATGTTCCATTGTGACAGGACGTTTTTCTCCCTTTCATCTAAATTTGTCTCCTATTGTCTATTTTTTTCCCTATTGTTCCTCCTCGCCTCATTCTTCTTGCAGTCATTAATTAATTTCTCCTTTTTTTTAAATGTTATTCCTGCTCACTCTTTCCTTGTTCATTGTCTTTCTCTCTTTCTGCTCTGCTATCTTCTCTCCATCTCTTTTTAAATTTCGTGGCGGTTATCGAAGTCTCTCATCGCCGGCTCCTCCATTTCTAATTAGAATGCCTTTCTTTTTTAATGCATCTCTTTGTTTGTCCCTCACGTTATTCTCTCTCTCTCTCTCTGTCCTCTTCTCCTTTGTGTGCGCTGACAGGCCCTTTCCTCTCATTGATAGCGATGGCAGGCTCAGCCCCACTTCATAATGCCGCCGATATTTTTCCCACTGGAGTCCCCACTGTTGCCGCTGCACTCCTCTGCGAAAACAAAAATGGACATGGACCCCTCCCTCCAATCCATGCTCCTCTGTTTCCTCCGGCTCTGCCAAGCTTCTGCTGCTATTCAGCACAGGGAGAGGAGGGGGGGGCTGCAGCTCAACAAGACTGGTTTGTTTTGGAGGGTCACTGGGCCCCAGCGTCGTCGAGATTAATGCTTAGACAGAGTGGGATGACGTTTATGAGGCATGGACTAGAGGAGGAGAGAAGAGAAGGGGAAACGGCGCGAGGTAGCGGTGATGGATCAAATGTGACCCTCTGCTGACGCACACCGCCACTTTCGGTGGCAACTTTCCTGAAGAACAGAATGGGGACGTGAGTGAGTTTGTGGGACAGAGGACGAGAGAGAAAGAGGCCACATCTGTGCATTAAAAAAAAAGTCCTCCCTGACGAAGAGGAAGCCCAACGAGCCGCCCTTGCATTTTCTGTCTCTGCGTCATCCGTGGTGCTCGCTGACCGATGGCGGCGAAAGTAACTTGATCGAATAATTAATTTGTGTCGATATCGCCTTCGTTTAGAAGCGATCACCACATTCGGGCGGACGTGCACACGCAGCAGTCACAGGTTCATCCATAAACGTCTCCAATTATATCGGCCTTTAGCAGAGTGATGAATACGGCTCAGTGTTTACCCTCCTCTGTTTACTCTGCTCTCCACACCGCTACACAGGCTCGGAGGGGAGAAGTTATCAATATGAGGCCAAATTAGAATGGATCTGAAAAGAATTAGAACATGCACAGTTGCTCCCTCCCCGTGCACAGCTCCATCACTCTTCACAGCCGTGTGATCAATGTGGCCGAGACAGTGGAGGCAAGCTGATATCCATTCTCATTACTGGCGCTGCTGCTGCTGCTGCTGCTGTTTGAGCCGAGACGGCGTCTGCACCGGGCGTTGTCGGAGTTGATTTGCAAGTCGCCGTGTTCCTCGCGGCGGAATTAGTGCTTTTATTGTGCGGCCTTTGGCTGAACCTTAGATGTGTCTGTAGCGATTGTTTATGAACCTGTGCAGTTGTTTCAGAGCCTCTGATTTTTCCTGCGGATCGTTGACTAATCAGACCATAAAGTTCAGCCACATGACGGCTCCCAAAAGTGAAGCCAAAGCGTCTCAATCCTCTCTGCGTGGCTGGCTGCGGTAACTAGGTTGTAAATCCCTCCTCCTGCATGTTAGTGGATGGGATAAGGACTGTAAACGTCCAAGGAAAAAAAAAACACATCTCAAATATGGTTTATGTCGTTTTCGGTGAAGCATTACCTTTATTTTATATGCCTGATTTGAGCAAAATACTTTATCCCTCTCTTGAGACTATAGCTTCCTTTCAGAGAGCCTTTGTTATTGTTGCTCAGTATCTGCTGTCATGCTGCAGACATGAAGAGGAGAGATGCTAATCTGGGCTGAGCGTGACGGACAGAGCTCCACTGCGATGACTCCAGCGGCCTCTTGTTCTTGAAGTCCCGTGGAGTTGAGATTACCATCAGCTGCTGCGTCACAAACATTCCTCCTCCCCCCTCTGAAGTAAGCAAGAGTCCCACTGATTCAACTCCGTTTACCCCTCGCTTCACCGAGTGTTGTGTCACGCAGTGAGTAATGCGCCTCGACGCACGCCCGCGCAAACAGTCATGTCACTTCCAACAGAAACAGCCTTTGTACAGTGACTACACGATGCTCCGATGGAGATGAGACACCCGCACACGCGTGCTCACGCGGCGTCACGCTTCCATCGCCCGCTCTGTACGATGCTCGGCATCTGTGAGGGAGCATCTTGTCCTGTCTTGATTCAGTTATTGTGGCTTCCCTAAATACCCATGCTCGTTGGTCTGGGTTCACTTACATATTCATCAAGCTTTGTCTTCCGACAAACGGCTCCGTTGTGAGCTGGCAGCCCTCGGGGGGGGCAGGCGGGGATCAGGGTAATTGGATTGAAAGGGTAAATTATTTTTCTACAAACACGTTTAAGTGCTGTTGTCATGTACGCGGCTAATTGTTTTGGGGGCTCGGGACGTTTTCCTCGGGTACAAGAAGCCTTTTGTTTTCCAGCGTTGCTGCATAGTCCAACATGGAGCAGTGGAAACAGCCAGAGAGGTTTGATTTGAGTTTAAGAGCAAGGCTGTGACACATGGCATGGCCCTCTGGGATTTGTGGGTAATTCGGGCATGCAGGAGGCTGTGGGAATCGCCAATTTGGAATGTTCGACGTTATCTTTTTTTTTTCTCTCTGTTGAACTTCTTCTCTAGTTAGGGCGGCACACTCTGCGGCAGATATATGTGACCTGTGAAGCTCGACTTGTGTGGGGGATTCATTTCTCATCCGCGTTGCACCTGTGAATTGGGCCAATATCATTACTCACCCGAGAGAAGAAGGAAGTAATAAAACCCTGCATCTGGACCCAGCAAAACAAAGCACGGATCCTGCAGCACATACATAATATCCCATCGTGTTGTCATGTAAATATTTCCGCGTAATTCAACGCCGCGCTTCTTTTATTCGCCCCCAGGTGAGACGTTACGACTGAGAGGAGACCACAGAGGCCTCACTCAGAGCGATAGGTGATATCCATGTTGATGAATGCCAAATGTATGCTTCTGGAAATGGGAGCAATTTCACAAGGGCTGGGGGGGGGGGGGGGGGGGCTGCGTTAAAGCGCTCCGTGCGACTCTGGTTTTCTCCCAGCGTTCACGCAGGAAGTACCGCATTCAATTCATTTGTTCCCCGCGTGTCGCCTCGCAGACGGGGCAGGTAAGCGATGGCGGCGGTGGCGGCGGCCCTCCATCACGGCTGATGGGTGTGACGGTAATGCCGACTGTGGCTGCTAATGGGGCCGCCGGGACGTTCGGCTGTGCGAGACATCAATCAGGGTCCTCAGCGCGCTCACTCAAATGGCCCTCCTCGCTCACTCAACGCGCAGCAGATGTCCCACTCACATCCTCCAGCACACGGATAAATAAATGCCAAACGCATGCTAATGACACTGCTGCGTTGCTTTGGCAAAACAGGTCCCCATTATGGCTGCAAACGCCGTGGAGTCCAAAATACAGGTTTAATAATCTTATGTCACATGTCCGGGAATAAACAGAGTCATGCTGGAACAACTCTGCCCTCGCTCACCTCGGTGCGTTGCTCCACCAGAAGGACGAGTCCCACTCTGCGGTGGCCCCCCGGGGCCCCCGTTAGCAATTAAACGGACTCACCTTCACGGAGGATGCCACAAGTTCTCCAGAGGTAGTTGAGATGTCACTTTAACATTTAGCTTTTTACACGCCGGTGTGTGTTGGAGCCGAGCTTTGACCCCCCCCCCCCCCAGGCCGGCTCGTCCTCAGGGAGGTGAGGAGCCAGCGATGTGCTTAGAGCAGCACAGCCCCCCCCCCGTTCGCTAGAAATGCTGAATCAGAGTAGCGATGCTCTGATCTGTGTCAGATACGCAACAGACTGTAACCTTCTGGCAAAGTTTCAAGGTGTTTGGTGTGAGCGGTTTCCTTCTTGTCGCAGATCTGATCTTTGTATCCCGGGGGCTTTATTCTGAAAGTCCAAAACGGCTGCATCCTGCTCCTCTCGTGCATCACTCAGCTTCTCCTCCTGCATGTCCTCCTGTGTCCTCAAAGAGCGAGACTGTCCCTTTGTCTCGATGTACCTGCCCATTTCCACAGTGACACCGTTTTGAAGCCCCCCTGATTCCCCCTCCACTTCTTCCCCCCTGTTGCACCCAGACAGGGAGGGCTTTTTGAGGTTGGTCCCCTCCCCCTGGAGGCTGTAATCACCCTGAGAATGGGGTAATTAGGGCCACTGTAGGGTAATTACCAGAGCTTGAGTTGTTTAATTATGGCCTTCGCTGAAGCTTTCTGATGCCTGTGACGGTGGAGGCGCCACTTACTGATGGAGGGATTTCATCCTCTTGACTGCAGCAGGGAGAGAGTGGTGAGTGAGTGAGTGAGTGAGTGAGAGTGAGGAGGGGAGGGGAGGGGAGGGGAGGGGTGTCCAGCTGCTCAGTGTAAGTGATGCTTTTCCTCTTTTTTTAATTTGCTTGAAAAGGAGAAAGCTTGATTCTTTTGACTGTTGATTGGGGATACAGCTCAGGCCCTGATAAGCTCTGATGAGAATGATTTCACTTTTCACTGAGCGTTCCCTGCCTTTAAATCAAATAACTGACATATTAACTGGAAACTACAGGGAGAGGTGATCATAGACCCGTTTCTAGGACCCAAGAACTCATTGTGTGGTAGAGAAACCCTTTGTTTTTTGGCACTTCCAACACGACACTCCCAGAAACTGTTGGTGATATTTGCAGCTCGTGTTGTGACATTTCTGTGGTGGACTGCTTGAAATGCTGAGCAGCGGGGGGCCAGCGGGACAAACAGGCCCCCCCGTTGGCACGTTGCTGTTTAAAAAAAAAAAAACCTCTCTCATGAATGTGGCCGTGGTGGACGAGGGCCTCTCTGTTGTCTCCTCAAACTGGTCGTGACGCCTGCGGATGGACATCTTTGCAGACCTGCAGATTTGTGGCAAAGTTCATGCAGGTCAGTCCCTAAACTAGGGGGAAGGAATCCACCCAGACGGCCTGACATTCCCCCAACTGGAAAGATGACTCTGTCTTCACAGTGTCTCTCACCACTCCCAAAATAGAGCATGGTGGGATGTTTCCCGCCACCCCGAAGACCCTTAGATACGTGATTGAACCCATCTTCCTATATTTTGACCAGAAGTTAACCAACCAGACGACCTCAAATCGGTATCTAATTTAGCTCAAACAGAAAGCTGGATGCGGACGTTTGAGGGGGGATAATTTGCACGGATGTTTACTAAACATCGAGCTCCTCCAAATGTTTGAAGGTAATAACTGGTGATGGAGAGGCTCTTTGATGGTGGGGGGACCTGTTGGGATTCCAGTCGGCTGCATGTGAGGTTGTATATGCGCTTTTCCAAACTCTCCTAACTCAAACCACCAGGTCAAGATGTAAGGAAGGAGGAGTACTCCCTGACGGATGCGTTGATTGACAGTGGCCGTTTGACCCCACGAACCTTGACCTCCCCTTCCCCCAGACGACCTGGTGTGGGGACCCCGGTATCTTTCACAGGCCCACAGGTATTTTTGTGTCAGCTGCAGAGTTGCATCTTCACCCAGCTCCTCTTTAGCAGGTTGTAACTCTCCTCCAGTCGAAAGGGTTGAATGACAGACATGTGTTTCGTATCCTGATCTTCAAACAGTTATTGTGAAAGCGGCAGATGTGACGTACTATAATTTTTAAAAGATATGTGGCATGATGCTGGACAGATGTTACGGCACGACAGCGCATGGTGATGGATTCACTGGTTCAGGACCCACGGTTACAAACAGGAACCTGCTCAGACTTTCATTTATATGTGAGAACACAAACGTCCCGTGTCAAATTCTGCTGATATCTTCTGGAACGTTTCCTGCCCCCCCCCCCCCGGGTAAAATGTCCAAAGGGCAAACATGGTCAGATAAGCTCTGGGGAAAAAAAAGAATACAAATGTCAACCTGGAAAGAAGATGCGATTCGGATAAGGAGCCGGCGTCAGGGTTGATGTGTGGTAAACAAAAACCAGACACAGACACCCCCCCCACCCTGCCGGACGAGCCCCCTGCAGCGTTCCTCACATGGCAGAATGTCCACACCCGTTTTTCCGATCATTTTTCTAAGTTCAAGTCTGAAAACAGCTGCCGAGGGAATGAGAAGTAACGGCAGCACCAACACCTCATATATTTCCTGAGCTTCTCTTTGCTTCCAGTGGCCGCTCTTCTATTAACAGCCCGTGGACGTCAGGTGGAACCGTCGGTCATATGAGTGTAAAACGAGCAGACGCTACCGGCTCGTTGGGAGAGGCTATTTCTGGACGTCCTCGACTTCCCCGGTGGTTACGACGCTGGGTCGGATTGACACCCTCAAATCTTTGACACTCTGCACTCACTATCTCTGTCACCACTAACGTTCCAAATGAGATGTCGAGGCGTTGCGGTTTGTTCCTGAAGTCGTTTTTAGATGGTGTTCACACAGTGTTGGTCGAACGTCCGTGTTTACCACGTCCTCTCATGAATTAATGAAGGTGCAGGCTTTTATCAGCTCCCTTTGCTCTGTGGAAGCGTTGAAATTACAAGTGTTAAAAAGCTGTTTATTTGCTCTGACTTTCCTTTGATTGATTGCATAACATGTAATTAGTCTCCGCGTAATTGCTCTCTGAGTGTTGAAGTTCCCATACAGAAATAACTCCACTGTACTTGGCGACGACGCCTCGCTTTTATCCCCCCCCTACATGAGTGCTGGTCACCTGGCAGATTTCTTTCATGCCGCCTCCTCCTGGGAATTTCTCTTTAAACAAAACACTTTGCTTTTGAAACTTATTTCAAAGCGTTTGGAAAAAGGGGAGAAAAAAAAAATACAAAACTTCGTATTAGTGACCTTCCTGAGTTCCAGCTATCTCCTGCATCCGTCTGCGAGCCTTCTCTCCAATTAGCGGGAGAAAAACAACCCAACTCAGAGAACTGAGACAAATTCAATCACAGAGTGGAGGAAAATAAGGCTGCCTCACCGTTTGATCTCCGCAGGCAACAGGATCCAGAAACCTGCGCTCAGACGCCTTATCTGGGGGAGTGGGCTGCAGCCTCACCTCCTCCGTCTCCCTGACCTTGTCATCGGGCTCTCCATCTTATCAGAGGAGCCAGTGATGTCAGCACTCATTCCCTCTTCACCATAACAAGGAGGTGAAACCGGACTCTCCTGCAGCCAGTCGGTTAGAAATAATTAAAGTGGAGGCTTGGTGATTTAACAGGAGACCACAGATCGATAATAGCCTGTAGTGTGAAGGCTGAAAAACGCTGGGGTGGTTTTTGCGGCGAATAAAAATGAAATAAAATGATTAAAAAAAGCCCTCTCCACGGATTGTGAGTGTCACATGTGGCTGCCAAAGTCTGGGTTTTAATTGGCTCCCTTGTGTTGATCATTGGACTGTTCTCTGCCGAACTCCTGAAGCTGCGGCACCGCGCTCGCTGCCTCCGCCGCCTATTAGAACTGACAGTTTAGCATCCATCACTTAATGCGTCCAATTTCTCAGCCTCCCGTCTCCGGGAGAACTGGGAGACCGGTCTCGCTTCTGCGCTCTCTTTCCCTCTTTCTCGGCTTTGTTGTCCCTTTTGTTTTTTCGGCCGCATTGGTGTACGCAGAAAGGCGTTAACCCCCCCGTCCCCTGGCGTCTGTCAATCATCACAGCGCCTGTGCTTTATGCGCCGCGTCACTTTTGCCGAGGCCCCGTCAGCGGAGATGAAAAAGCCACCTGACCCCTTTCTCCAAAGTGGCGCTCCAGCTCGCAGCCGTGTGATCGCTTTACCATTTGTTCCCTTCCAAGCGGTTTAGGTTTGCCCCCACATTTCACGGCTTCAGACACTCTCACTGAGATCAAACTCCCAAAGGCCCGACCCCCTGCCGGGACTCCCTCTGAAAGTACTAATGACCCTGTTTGTCTGAGGAGAGACGGGCTCTTCTGCTCCTGTGTCTGCCCCCCCCTCCCAACCCCACACACACACGCACTTTATAGTGATTGCTTTGCCACTTGTTCCCCCACTTGCGTGACCTTAGCTGCCGTGAGGGCAGAGGATGGCTGAACTTTTACTGTGGGTCAGTGTCTCTGGTGGGAGAGTAGTGGCGCTCTGGTCTAGTGGGGAAACCACCTGCTGACCTGCTGATGACACGGGCTGACCAACACGCCATCGAGAGGGCTTCTGAATCAGAGCAAGCAGCTTTAAAATACGTTTGATGCTACATTGACATTGGAATAGAAGGGAAGGTGCGGCTGTCACGGTCAGGGGTCAGGGGTCATGTTGTGTTTCAGGAGCAGAGGGCGCTGTTCCTCAGTGAAAAGTCCCATAGTGCTGCGGCGGTTGAATTTATATTTAGATTCAGCGTTTTGCATGTGTCAGTCTGGCCGAGCTGCGAGGACAAAACACTGTCAATAGGAGTATTGGATGTTCCCGTTAATGCTGCCTTGATGTTCACAGCCACAGATTCTGTGTAAATCTGTCCTAAATCACAACATGACAAAGGAGCAGCTGTATCGCTTCCATCTGGCCGTGTTTCAGAAACACTAACTATGTGAGGAATCTGATACGAGATCCGCCGCCGTGTATCCGGTGTTTTGCAGCGATGTGTCTTTCCTCTATGTCAGCGGTCAGGATCGCGGAGAGATCATCTGAACTGCGATGATGCTTTCCTGGGCCCGGACCAACTCGACTCTATCTGTGAGACTTGAATTTGCCGCTCCCTCCTCCTCCCCCCCCCCGGGCCTCACATTACCATGAGCCCACAAAGTAATTTGTAGACAGATCATTTCAATGATCTCTGACAGCAACTACACATTGTTCACTGTAGTCCTTGTTTGGCGGAATGGCTCTCAGGGCCTCAGTCGGCTGCGAGTTTCGGAGGAGCTGGCAGGCGTGTCTGTGGTTTCCCAATTAGTGGTTTTAGCTGATGGGGCAGGGGAGCAGCGTTAGTTAGTGGAGCACAATAATCGGCTTCGTGTTTCGACTCGTATGGAGACGGGAGGTAACCAGTGAAAGACAGAGAGACACACAGTATAACATATACTGTCTGCAGTACTCGGAGGGCCACGGTATATCCAGCAGGCGACGTGTGGGCTGCATGAAATGAGAATCTCCTGCTCCGATAGCAGAAACAGAAGAAGCTGGAATCGAGTGAGGACTCGGGAGTTCATGCATCAATCTCTTGTGCAGATGCTGTTTAGTTTTCAGTCGTAATCTTTGATGGAAGCTTTTTGTCTGCAGACTTCTCACCCCCTTTAGAAAGACAACTTCAAAACGCCATCAGAAATGAATTCTTCCAGTTTTTGCAATTTGAGAAAACGTAGTCTTCCCTCAACTTGTTTCTTTTTTTGTTTGGTATCGTGAGCAGAACAATCTCAAAGAGAGGCCCAGTGGATTTCTCTTCTCCTTTGGGACAATGGCTATTATGAAAGAATGCTCCTTCGCTTCTTAGATGACGAGAGAGCAGAGAGCTTTTCTGTCTTTGCTCATTACAACAACTCAGTCGTCAGCGACCAAGATAAATGACTTGTGAATGTAAATAGAATGAAGAAGACGAAGCGATATGAGGGAGTCTGGAAGTCTGAGGCCGCTTTCAAGTGGCCTGAGACGTTTGGACCTCGCTCTGAATAATCTGAACAAAACGGGGCACCATGTTAAAAGGAGGTCTCTGCGTTAGTTTTCGACATAATGCGTGCACAGTTGGCCTAAAAAAAAAAAAATCAAACATTTTAAAACTGATAAACAACTCAAATTCAAAGCACTTTTAAGGCACTTCCAAAAATGATGTGGTAAAAGAATAAAACAATTGATTATAGCAAAATAAATAACAATGATTAATACTGAAATGTTAGAAAAACAAAATGGAATAAATAATAATACTTAAATGAAGTTGGCCTCACAACTTGGTGCAGTCTTTCCTGTGTGAGTGTTTGTGTCTATAACTCAGTGCAGACGTTTTATGGAGGTCACCATGAGCAGGCTTTAGTTCCAGCACAGAGCATTGTGGGTAAAAAACAAAAAGTTGATGACTGGAAAACTCGTTGGCAGGTTGTCTGATTGTGAGAGTTGAGGGTTCATCGCTGCTCTGGTACCTGTGAGAAAACCGCTCGCTCTCCTCCGAGTCTCTGGTCTGATTAGCCAAAGGTTTGGGTTAAGTGCCCCGGATGCTTGTGGGATTCAATTTAGAGCCTTGACAGGAGTCCACATCATCTTGTGGCGACCCCCAGAATAACTTCCCCACTGAAATCTGGTCCGGTGGAAACCGTTTATAGCAATCGCTGTTACAGAGATCAACCGCTTATGGGTCCAAAGCTCGCTCGTAAAACAAACGCTGCTTAAATACTTCACTTCTCCGAATCAATTCAGCAACTTAAAATGTCCATTTAGGAGCTGTTTTGCTGTGTGTTAGAGTTTAGGTTACTTTGTTCGGATTGTATTTTAATAGAAGAATCCTTCATTTCTGTTCATCCAGCGTTGCCTCGTCGAGCAGCATCCAGACTCCACTGCTGCTGGAATCGATAGCTTCCCCTCAGAGTGCGATGCAGGAACAGTTAATTACAGCCACCGCGGCAGAGGGAGAGCGCCGATGAGTTGCCAGCGTCGTGTAATTACTCTTCAGCCGGTGAAAAGAAGTGCCTGCGGTGCTGGTGCTGTTAAAAGGAGCTGATGATGCCTGCAGAGTCACCTGCAGCTCCGACACAGAAGTAGGTTAGAGCTGCAGAGGTGACAGCACTGAATCCGGAGTTTTTAAAGCAGGGTTTTGGTTTCTTTTATCTGCTTGTGGAGCAAACGAGTAACACTGGTTTCTGTTTCATATTTGGATAAATAGAAAAATTGTTTGTCTATCCTTCAAAAGGCTGAGGGGTGAGGTAGATCCGAACTGACTCATCAAAAAAATCCCCCATGTGTAACTAACCCCAGGTGGTATCCAAGACGCCATATCGTGATTGGGGCGGTTCGGCATCGGTGCAACGTGTCTGTTTTGTTTTACAACTTGACGGAACGAGAGCGCGTCAGCAAAACAGCGAATTCCCCTGCGTGTGTCCGTGATGCAACCGACCGACTGGAGCGTGACGGCCAAATGTAGCCACAGGAATCCATTACAGAGGAGGAGGGGCGGGGTTTTAGACATGGATGAGAAATAACCTTTACGAAGCCATGCGTGTCATCCTCTGGGATCGGGTCCACGCCTCTTCCGAGCGCGCTGGATATCGTTAGGAAACCCAATTTAGTGGTTGAATTGTTTCCCTTTGGCAGAGCCCGAGTGTTTCCAGTAGGTATCGGTCCCTCTGGTGACGGAGGGCCTTGTTGTGGCTGTGTCGCAGATTCTGATTGAGTTTGAAATAGAGCAGGTCTAACGGACCCTCAGGAGCCCCTCCAGGGCGTGGCCGGGTTTGTGCGGGTCAAAGCGGGGCCGTGTTTATTCAGTGCATCTCTCCCTGTCCCTTTAACCTATTCTCTGCATCCCCGTCCTTTGCTGACCGCGCGCCGGGCCCAGGCCACATCTGGATGTGATTCCACTTAAAGCTGACGCTGAGAAATCCAGCTCGAATTCCTCAGGCCCGGGAAAAGCTGGGAGATTTTAATGGAAGCAAAATGAAAGAAGGCAAGAAAATGACATTGTAAAATAGAACTGCTGTTTTTTTTTTTTTTTTAATATTTTATTATTCGTTATTTACTTATTGTTGCAGTGCACCATGGCGTCTGTCAGCCTTAAATGATTGCTTGTACTGCGGCCTGTCAAATCCGGGGATTTAGACAAATGTGTCACATTTACATGGATATTCCGAAGCGTTGTGGGATCAGGCCGGGGGAGCCACGGTTCCATTTGAGGCTGTTTTAAATGGGAAGTCACATTTCATTAAATCCAACCAGATTTTCGGGAGCACCTGCCAATAGTTAACTGCACTCTTTGCGAGTGATGCAATGGGGAAACGGAGCAGCCACAGGACGGGGAAAATAAGGCTTCGAATGAATGTATGACAGGAAAAGAACCAGAGAGAGAGAGAGAGAGGGCTGAGTAATTTTCTGTGCAAGACTGTGGTTCAGCGACACTGAAAGCAGTGTATTATCCTCAGCTTGGCACCGGTTCCTGACCCACTCAGCTGTTAGCTTCAGTCGTGATCGATAGTTGGAACAGAAATGAGCTGGAAAATGTGTTAATCCTGAAGTTGGTGGTCGCTTGTCGCCCGTCTTTGCAACAACAAACAAAAATAGTCCCTGTGTCAAGCATACCATTCAAACTGGGAGGTTGTGACGTCACAAAGCCCTGGAGGTGGAGATGGAGAGAGAGAGAGAAACAGTGAGAGTTCTGCCTCATTGCAAATCACAGCAAGGTGTGTTTCTGTCAGACTTATTTGGAATTATCTCATTAAGGGGTTGTTTTGGGCTCCCAGTGGGTCAGACTGACCACAGTGCCAAGTTCCATCCAGTCCAAGTCTCACAGAAGCTGACGTCTGCACAGATGGCGTCTCACACACACACACACACATGCACAGTTAAATTGCTTGTAAGAGCCGCTCATTTGCATCGATGAGGACTGAACTTCCTGTCGGCCAGAGAACGCAGCTCACGCTGGATCTGAAGATTGGAATTGACTCGAGCTGTGATTGTTTCTGGGGAATTTTGAAACACGCAAACAATTATTTCCACTTGTTCTTGCCTGTGTGCAAACTTGTGCACGCCTGCCGGTGTGTATTTCACAGACAACACAGGTCCAACCCACGTGGAGTCCTGGGAATTGCCAGATATCGCGTTTCAGGTTTTTCCGATTGGGTGGAAGACAGCGACCGACCTCCTGAGACCGAAGTCAAACTCAAACCAGCTGGGAGGCGTCGCTTACTGTTTACCGACGTTTATCTGTGCTCGTTGCTCAAACGCCATCGATGGGGTGATGGAGTCACTCAGAGGAAAGAATCCGACAGGAAAGGTTTGGTGACGCAAAAGGAAACGTCTGAAAGATGAGAAAAGATCCTTAAAGGGTCAGTTCACCCAAATTTCCTGAAGAGGGTTCGGGTTAATCCTCTGAAGATAAATTGAGGTAAATGGAACTTATTGAGTTTGTGCAGCTTAAAGGTTTTAAAGGTCATCGATTACAAACTGTGGTCAGAGTTATATTATATAACTCAATCCAGTGAAAAACGTGACGTAGAGCAATGAGGAGTTAGAGTTGCAAGCTGAGATTCCTCCTCTGCTGTATCCTCACGCTCCCCTCCTCGTCAGATCGTGGGGCACGCCCCGTCCTCCTCCACTCCACCCCCCTGCCCGCACCTCAGCGTTATCAGTTGTGTCAGCTCCACAGACAGCCGAGGTCCGGGACCCTCCTCCTCACCGGCCCGGCTGCTCCCACAGGAATGCCGCTAATGAGGCACTATGGGGAACAGATGCAGAGAGGGCGACCTGGGCAAAAACAACCTGCCACAGTCGCTTAATGATCACACACCTACACACGGCCATGGGGGGCGTCAGGGATCAGGCGGCTTGTTTTTTGCCGTCTTCACGTACGCCTCGCGTGAATCTGATCATTTCCAGAAGTGAGGGCTGCTGCTGGAGACATTTTTATAACCACACAGGAACCTTCATTACTTTAAGGTTTCACTTCTGTATATCAGGCCGCAGATGCGTCCTCAGCGTCTGGTATGTAATTTCAGGAAGGGCCACGATGTCCAGAACACTCTATCCATCCTGTCCGAAGAGCCCAGGCGGTTTATTATTACGGCGCGGAAGTAATATCAGATGCGATGTGTCCACACGCCAAGAATAATGCAGAGAACATGCCTCGAATGGACGGATGGAAAACGGGCTCGTTCCGGGCGCCGCACGCCAAGGTTGCAGGCCTGGACTTCGCTCACCGCTGACAATGTTAGGACATGTTTGTGTTTGTGCAGTTGCCTGGTGTGTATACGCCGGCCTGCGATGTTTGCATCCATTGTGGTCGCAGCGCGCGGTCCGTGAGAGGGATAGGATTAAAGGGATAGTTCAGAAAAACAAGGGGAGGCGGCCAAAAGCAAACAGGAGAATGAAAGAAGAGAGAATTGCTGCCAAATTTACGCAGAGTGAAAGAAGTATAGCTTCACTGCTATCCTGTCGGTATGTCTGTGTTTATTATGATACAGCGCGCTGCCATCAATATCAAATGTGTTTTATTATTTTCATAGGATCACTGTGCATCAGGGGAATGTGTAGGAGGGGAGGAGTTTAGTTTCCTGACGGGAGGGAGAGGCGGCGTATCGGCTCCAGATGTGTGTTGACACACTGTCAGGTTGTTTGATCAGGTACCATGAGGCCCTCCTCTCCTCCTCTGTCCGCCTCCAGCTCTCCGTTTCTCACACTCTCTCCGCTCCTCTCCTGCAATGTTTTTACTGCTCTTAACCTCCTGTCTTTCCATCTTCCTCCTGCCGACGCGGAGCTTCTCATGTCCGCCGCTCTCCCTGCCCTGTCCAAAAAGAGAAAGATGATCCAGACAATGGAAATGAGCACATGCCAGCTGTTAGCAGCGATCAGCTCACGCTTACCTCAGTCCCAGATCGGAGCCGCAGATTAAATGCAGAAGAGAAAACCCCGTGCTTACTGCATCTGGATGCCTTTTCCACGAGATTCTAAGTTTGCCCTTGGCACGGAGTCAGCACAGGCCCCTCTTTCATGTATAGATTGAGATTTATGTAGTTCCAGAACATGATAAAATCTGATTTATGGACTTCGACAAGTGACGATTGTGAAACGCAGATTCCAGGTTGGTTTGAGGGAAAAATCAAAGAATTATTGGGTCTTGTAATTGTCTTTCCTCATCATCAAATTTAATGTGAAACACATACATCTTGTCTGCTGTTTTAATTTGACGTCATATGAATTATTATAATACCTTTACTCATAACACCAAGTGTGTGTCGACCCTCATTTGTCATTGCTTTGCGGCACCTTCTTTTTTTTTTTTAAATTAGCAGGAAAGGGGAGTTGAAAAGTCAACTCAACACTCCAAACAACGCAGCCCACCCAAACGTCTTTAAACGTCTCCGGGGGAGAACAGCAGCAGAGCGAGGACTCAGCGTCAACAAGACAAATTCTGTGATTGCGGCCTCGCTTGCACAAACATGTCGGGTTCAACCCCCTGATTATCCGCTGCATGCCTGCTGAGTGAGAGCCGGCTGACTGACAGCCCGTAGACACCTCGAGCAAAGCTGCCCGATCAGCGCGGTGGAGCCCGGACAGATTTTTAACGGCCCTGTAATCACATCGATCACCCTCCAGGTCTGAGGGTCCACATTGATTAAGCCGTAAATAAGAAGCATGTCCCCCGGTGAGAGGGGATCACGCGATAAACGGCTTCTTGATTGGCGCGTTTGCTGAAGGGCGGCCGACATCGCCCGGCTCAAGTTGACTGACTTTAAAACTATAACCTCGCAGCACCGTGCTGCCGGGCTCCGCTCCCTGATTGAATAATCGAAGATGCACCGAGAGGAAATGAGGGAATCAGTTTCGAGGGATTGGGTTATCTAAGTAGAAAATTACACTATTGATTTTCTTTAAAGCGCCCGGCCACATAAGAGTGAATTCAGTCATTCTATAGGTCAGCGTGTCTGCACTCTCCTCACTCTGTCTGTTTCTGTTGGGCTTGATCGCTATTTCTCAGGGATTTAAAGAAGCAACATAATAATAATAATAAAAAGAATAACCTCTCTGAGCTTAATTATCCATTTAATAAAACTGAATAAATAGTTAGTCTCTCCCAACAGGCTTTTTTAAAAGTGAAAAACTGATTTTTTCTATGTCACCATGTTTCTGTCAACCGTCCTCCGACGAGGGTGAACGCCTCTTTTATAGAAATTAAAACTTTGAACGGCTCTTTGTAAACCTCTCCTGTCAGAGGACATCACCAGACTCCCTGCTTAGGTTTCTAATCTTCAAAGTCTCGACTTTGCATTCCTTTGTGTGAATATTTAGTGTCTGCGAACGTTCCCACCTCCACGTCCGGTTTCATATTCCCCTCCATTATGAGACCTCCGTCGTATCTGAGCATGAATGACGGCGCGGCGCTAATAATAAGGTTACTTGCTCTGAGACTCTTTGACGGAGGAGGGCGGATCAAGTCACCGGCAGCGGCGCATTACCGTCCTGCGATGTCTTCATCGCACAATCGGACAGATGATTATCAGAGACACTTTCGTAAGATCGAACACAATGCGCCCTCTGTGTCCTCCGCAGCACGGAGAGCTCCCCCGCTTAAATCCTGTATCATTTTCACAGCGGGTCTGATTTGATCCAGGGCTGCGGGGACAGTTGCGGCTGAGGGCTCCGTGAGCAACAAATGAAGAAAGGCTCTTATGTACTCCAGCTCCGACCCCTGTCACCTTTCGCTTAGTTGTTTCCTCACACGGCCTCCAGTGCAAACAATCGAGTCTAAGTCAAAGTGATGGACCTCTTCAGCCGCATGATGAAACGGCACCTCCTGACCTTTGGCAGCATTCGAGCCATTCTCTGCTTTACCAGGCTGTACATCATGATGTCAGGTTCCCTAAGCCCGGGCCCATGCATCTTCCTCTACACTGCCCCCCTCCTAAACCCGCTGACCTCGCCTCTAATACAGGTAACGCCGTGGTAATACCGGTATTGAGGCGGCTGCGGTTGGAGGTATTGAGAGGAGAGCGAGGCCGACAGAAAAAAGTGCTTGGCTGGGGGCATGGGAATCAATGGCCGGGGTGGACAGAAGGCCGATGCAATCAGGGAGCTGAATGAAGTGGGCTCGCAGGCTGCTGAGCCAGCACCGGCGCGCAGGCAGAGAGTCATTTGGAAGTGGGTGCCTTCTACTCGTCCTCTGGGCAGCGAGCGACACAAACCCAACAACAAGCATGATGCTTCTCCCACAATTAATCTCCATCGCGTATGTACACCCTTAAAGCGAGCGCGCGCTCCTCCGTCTCCGTCGCGCCCGAACCGGGCCCTGGCTGTGTTTATTAACAAGGGCCACGGGGACAGAGATGGATGAGTTCCATTTTGATTTCAGTGTGGCTTATTTGAGGAGAAAAATTGCCGCAGCGTGAGAGGAAATACATTTTTTTTTCTTAATGCATGTTGTGTGCGAAGAACCGGAGGAGGAGGAGGAGGAGGAGGAGGCATTTGCAGGTTGAGGTCATTTGGACGATTCTGCACTGTCGTCATTTCTGTCCCGCAGTGCATGTGGGAACGATCGCGTGTGTTTGTTTGTGCGCTGCGTGATTTGTCTTTGCATGTGTGCAGCGTTTCTGCAGAGGCTTGTAAAAAAAAAAAAAGGATTGGCAGAGCCCTGCTGGACGTTCAGCTGTAAACATCAGCGCATGGATGTTCTGCAGCTGCGGCGAAAACAGTGCTCCCTGTGCACTATGGGAAACCTGACATAGGCGCCTGACTGGGAGATTTATTTCGTATAAGGCCTCAAACTCTCGACACTTTGATTTTCTCCGTGGTGGTCTCGGGTGGTCCAGACGCAGGCAGTGAGGTCACAACTTTCGCTCCCTTCCAATGAAAGCAGGGGCACTGTGGTTCCTGCCCGACCACAGACAGTAGTCGTTATGTAAAGTCAGACAAAGACTAAACAGGTCTCACTGCACAGAACAGACAAAATGGCCGGCACGGGCTCCACGGGTTGGAATAACATGGAGCTGTTTTCTTTGAGAGGGATCTCTCTGCCGCGCTGCTTTCCTGTGCTGCTCGGGCTCCATTGTGTACTCAGCCTCATCTGTGGGCACAGCGGGTGTTTCTCATGAGCCGCGTGTGTCTGTGCGTGACCTTAAAATTGTGCACGTGCACGGAGAATGACATATTGGTGTTGTCGTCGCGGACCGCAGCCCGACCCCGCGCAGGAAGAGCCATTGTTGTTTTGACATTTTCTGCGGAAATTCAAATGTATGAGATAAAACTCTCGAGTGGGATAACCTGCCAAGAATCTGCCTCTAATTTCAGCCACAGTGGTATTTCCTTCACCTTTGACACCAAGAACTCTACAGTCTTCGCTTCACTTGCTCTTGTCACGTTATTTGATTTCCAAGCAGAATGATGCCAGTTCCTTTCTGTGAAGTGTGTTTTATCTGTCAAAAAATATGAATCAAAGCGTCCGTGTGACGCTAATATATTTGTATTTGGGGATTGTTGCTGATCAGAAAAGTAAGGGAGGAATCACTCATTAGTAAAAATTGAATCTGAGTCGTTTGCGTGACAGATTAGAAGAGTTTACTTCAGATTAATGAAGAGGGTCTCAGGACGGTTAAAGCCTGTCAGCTGGTTTCCTCGGCTGTGCGTGTGTGTGTGTGTGTGTGTGTGTGTGTGTGTGTGTGTGCGCGTGCGTGCGTGCTCGTGCAGGGTTAGATGACCGACTGGGCAGCATGAAAGCACATTGTGGTAACTCCACTCGGGTCAAACTCTCTCCAGGGACTGGAAGTGGAAAGTGAATGCTGCCAGTTTGGACATGGGGGCTATGACAACTGCTCTCAGCAGCATCTCATCTGACAGACCTATTAGCACTGACGCCAGCACACAGAGGGAAAACAAGAGGGAGCGAGACAGTGGGCAGAAGTTATGCTTTGACAAACACTTCAGCATGTGTCCCCTCCTCGTACTGTACGTGCACAGAGTACACACATCATCGCCGCGGCGACGCGTTTCACATCACGCCCCCCGAAACGCGTCCCATCCCGTGGACCTCAGGGTGAGAGACATTTGAGTTTCATTTCTGCTTTTCTCCATCCGCCAACAGCCAAGCCTTCCCCACAAAGAGGAAATTGAAACACCAAACCCCTTGGGATTATCCCAAATACAATTATTCCCAGTCGGCGTGCGACGTCGTGAACGCCACTCTTGGTTGGGCTGTAATTTGGGGCTCACGAGGACGGCATAAATGAAGAAATATCTGGTTACGCCGACCAAGACAGCTGATGGGCCGTTGAAACTGAAACTGCCCTCAGAGTTTGCACTCGCTTTCTGCCCGGCGCGCTTCTTTTCCCATGGAGGGAGAAGTGCCTCGTGCACGACGTGCCAAGAACTAGACGAGCTCCTGCCCTGTCGCGTTTCCTTCGCTCGCCCTCGGTTGTTTGTGCTGCCATAACAGAAAGAACCCAGTGCTCTAATCTTATGTGGCACACGTCGATTAGACCATGGAAGCAGTTTGTCGATTTCTTTTCAAAGTGCCTTGATTTTGTTTGTGCTGCTTGCGCTGCTGTCTTTTATTTTTCTCTCAGCCTCCCAGTGAGCTGCGTTCAGCCCAGTTTGTAAATGTGAAGTTCTTTGTGGATTATAACTGGGAATGTGGTTATTTATGCAGTCTCCAGTTTGTTTGTTGAATGTTTACGACAGAGTTCTTGATTAATGTGTCGGGGTTTCTGTTCAGTCGTCATATTTATGTGTGTGTGTCGCTCTTTGATGGGGTGTTTTATGTCTCATTCCAATGTTATTGGCTCTGCCATTCACGCACCCTTCTCCCCGCTCTCGATCGGAGGGCTTGATTTGTGCCGCCTCGCTCTCAATCATCGACTCTGGCTTTGATTTGTTCGGCCCACGCCGTCGCTCAGACTCCCAGGTGTTTCTCATCAGTTCCGTGAAACTTTGCTACTCACCTAAACCTTTCCATACGCCGAGGTGCCCTTTCTTCCTGCGCTCGGGTTTCAGCTTACTGCCACCGATGGAACTGGAACTGAACGTTCAGCTCCTTTTGAGACCCAGCAGAGACGTCGGAGCTGTTGAGTTGAGTCACGATCCGTTATTTTCTAACGAGTCCTGGCCGGTTCCCCTCGTCTCAGACCCAGACTTTAAAGTCTGTCTTTATCTTAATTGAATTAGGGAGTTGGCGCGTTTGTAAGATTGAATTATCTCTGTTGATTAGGCGTCAATCATTTCGACCTTGAAAACGTCACTAGAACAGCAATCAGAAACCACATCATGGTTATTAATGTAAAAGGAATAAAATCATATTATTACAGAGTCAAATCTGTTTTTGAACCAGAGCAGCATCTTTGTAAAATAAAAATCCAACCCTTTGTGTCCATATTTCGGTCAAGTTTTACGGGCCTGAATGAATCTGCCATGTGTTATAACGGTTAGCCGGCACCTGTCAGTAAAACACCGCGGGCTATTGTGAGAGAGGGGCCGTCAGCCTTCACAGGGGCCACGGGCCTCTGCCGCACTCCAGCCATTACGAAGCTTGGCTGCACTCACGCCTCTTCCCTTTAACAGCCCTTGGCCAAACGTGCAGGAAAATGAGCAGCGTCCTTTTCATTGGTGCACCTGGAACAAGTTTATTTGGCGTGGCTGGAAATATCCAAGGTGGAAGGGAAAGGGGACATTTGTAAAACGAGTCTTGCGGTTTATGTTGTCCCCGAGCTGCGCCAGACCACGTTTTTCATGACTTCCCCAAAGAGGCATTATCCTCTGCTGCTCAGTTTGGTTATTACAATGACATTTTAGATCCTGAACATTGAGTAGCTACCGCGGTAGGCCGTTTTTTTTTTCTCCACGCAGGTCATCGCTGGGTGAGATTTAATGCCCGGCCTCTGTTGGAGTGACGTGGGCTCGACCCATGTGGCCTGTTTGTCTCAGCGTGTTTGGATGTTTCATCCCTTGTTCACAAAAGCCTCAGGCATCTTCTTACAAGTGTCCTCGCCCCCACTGTGTTACTCATTTTTATCCCGTCCTTTAATTGTCGCAGACATACCTCTTCAGAAAACCGCCGGCGTTAAAAAAAGGCAGATGGCGTGGCCGGCAGTCTCGAAACAAGCGCTGCGTTTGTACACACACTCACACTCACATCTGGTTTCAGTTTCAGATGCCTTTCCTTATATATTTTCCCTCGTTCATCCTCACACTCACAATGGTCTTTTCATCCCGTCTAATTCTGGCCGCGCACGACCGCAGCCGCCGCGTCCAAACGGGCCAACGGATCGCGACGTGTCGCCGCCGTAATGAAGCCATTTAGCGCCAAAACGTTTCCGCGCGCAGATTCGATGAAGTGTTGGCTGCGAAAGGCCGCGAGGAGGAGTGAAGAGGCATTTTCACAAAAAGCCAATTACCATCAATCACGGCCAATTCTGTGTCAAGGTGGCCTGAAGTTGATTCCAGCGCTCCGACAATGACACGGGATCCTCCATCGGCCACGAACGGAGATGAAAGATTCTGTTGGACCTAATGGAGGCCACGGTGGGAAATGTAATGCACAGCCATTGACTATCATTACGCCCTTGAAAAGCCAATAAGTGGCTGTAGGACAAAGACCATTAGGTGTCATTATGTGTCAGCTCGTACCCTTCGTCTGAAAACACTGAATTATGGGAGGTCCCTTTCAGCCGCGGTGACAAAGTGGTGTTTTCTGGTAAAGTAAGGTTTAAACACATGAATACTATATATTTGATTTACAGCATTCGCCTTTTTTTCTAATTCTGACGGTAAAACAAATGTGCAAGAGGAAAATAAAACTTTCAGAGGTCTCAAACTCGTCATAACCGCATGGGTCCCCATGTGGTCACGTTACACAAACACAGAGGAGCCTTTGCTGTTTGCCGGAGGTCAGCAAAACCTCCACCAGCTCTCCTCCCCAATCCATCTCTTCCCAAACCGTCGTCCTCATCCATCTTCTCCCGTGCGACTGTGCACACATAATAATCACCTGTTTCCCAGTGTCCTCCCGTGAGCGCTCCCTGTCCCAGCACAGGGAATTGACAGATCCCACTTCTGCTTTTCCCCGCCCTCGGCACCGAGCATTCCAGTGCTGCGCAAAGGTGTTGCCTAATTAGTCACCCGACCCTTGAGGTCAGAGGTCGCCGGTGCACGCCGCCTGAGGGGAACGTGGTGATATTTTAAGGGGTTTTGATTGTGGATACTTAAAACAGAGGAATACCCCGAAGGCTCCGCAGGCCAGTCTTAAGTGCATTACCTGGGTCACAGAATGACAGGTGCTGGGCATCAAGATGGAGCTGTTGCATTTTGTTGACCCCTGGTCCTCTGCTCGCTCCCACAGCTCTCAGGTGGAGAGAGGGAGGAGGCTGTATGTGATGATGCAAGCGAAAGAGTCCGCCCTTCAAGAGATGAAAGATTTGCTCGCGGCCGACTTTGGAAATTGCTGCATGTTCCCTACCTGGACTGCAGGAGCCCAGAGGACAAAGATAATGGACCCGGCCTCTGCTCAGGGTGAAATGGATTTAGATAAGAGACAGTTTATTTTATATTTCCACACTTTATACAACTTGAATGAGCTTTTACTTAGACTTCTCATTTCACTAGCTGTCGTATGAGGCGTATTTGGGGGACTGATACTGATTTGCAGAGTGGGTGCGAATCCAAATAAAAATCTGGACCTGCTGTTTTGAAATGTGATTTCACGGAGCGATTGTTTAGCAGAGATGTGCGCTCCACTGACTGCAACTCTATTTCCAGCTTTCCGACGGTTGGGAGAGCACGCCTGTTTAATCCGTTCCTTACAATTCCTTTATTGTCATTTTAGTTTTGGAAACGCTTCAGCCTTTATATACATAACATAACGCACGCTGCTTTGGTTTATGGGAAATTGAAAGTTTGACTCGCCAAGTTGTGAGGTCAGTCACTGTTGGTGTTTGGTCGGAAAAAATACAAGCAACAAATTGAACAAGGGATAAACGCCTCGAATACTTAAGTCTTAAAACATGGAGTGTAATCGCTGTTTGAAGAAACAGAGGTGGAAGATGTTTTCCCGCTGAACTCTCTCACCTCCAAAGGCCGGAACAGACACGGAGTGGGAGGAGAAAAAACAGGCGCGACAAAGTGGGAAAAAAAAGAGGCATAACCCACAAATATGGAAAGCTCATTTCCAAGGCCTGGCCTCTTCATTATGGATCTCAGCCTGTACATCTTCCCTGCTTGTGACAGCTGATACCTGAGAGGCCTGGATCCATAACATTCCTTCCCACTGTATCTTTGCTCCTCGCCACCCAGAGTCTGGCTCAGTGGAGGTCTGTGAAGGAATGCTGTCGCTCTCCTTTGCCCCCGAGGGTGTTTGAGCGTTGTGCTGGTGAACCCCCACCCCCACCCCCACCCCCACGAGCCCTCAAACGCAACTTTCAGATGGCTGCACTTTGCAAACAGCAGATATTGATTGGTTTAATCTGATGACAAGAGGTCACCTCAGATCCGTGAGAGACGGGTTCTAATGCCAGGTGTGAACTGACGGACGTCAAAGCCCGACGTGTGTGGAGCCTGTGATTTGTGGCCTGTAGCCTCTGCTCGTGCACGTGGCTCTTAGGGTGTCATCCCTGTCATTCACCAAGTTACCAATAACACTTAACCTCTGGCTCACTTTCTGCAGAGAGCAGAAACCCGAGGCACGTTTGGGGAAACCGGCGGTGGCGGTGGTCTCGAGCCGTCGCTGCAGCCACCGTGTTTCTGTGGCGACCGCAGTGCACCGCACTGTGTTTTCCTTGGCCCAGCGTCCTTCCAGTTAATTCCTCCTCCGACATACAGAGAAAATGAGCTAAAGGCCGTGTGTTGTTTCTAATGACTCTTAATTTGACTCTGATTGAAACAGTGGTGTTGTTGCACGGTGAGCGGGAGCAGAGAGGATCGTCAGAGTAAAGCCTGAGAGGCGGCCACACCGACAGTAATAAGTCTGCTCTATCCTGACTGATAGGCCGGCTTTATTACCGCAGCCTGAGTGCTGGAGTTCCCTGGAGGAGCACATACCTATCTGCATGATGGATGAAGATTTCAGTCACAGCAGCAGCCCTGGTCGCTTGAGGGGGGGAAAGAAAAGGAACAATTATGTCGAGGATTCTTGAGAAGCACCGTTTGAGTGAACAATTGAGGCAGAAGCGGAGAAGTCAGGGTCTCGCGCTGATGAGATATTGAGGATTCGCGGAAGACAGGTTTCGCATGGTTATCTGTTTCCTCTCCGTTCGCTGGAGGATTCGACTGAGTGAGCTCCTGAGGTCGAGCGCTGAGGAAGTTTGGAGAGTGTGAAAGTAAGTTGAAGGTGCTAAGTTGTCAACCAGCCATCAGGCAGCAGGGTGGATGTAATGAGCTCTGTGTGTGTGTGTGGTTGTTTCTTTTCCTTTCCCCTTCTTTCCTTCTCCGTCTCCTGCGCTCATAAACACACACACAGGAGAAAATAGCCGCACACACCCTGCAGATTTATCCCGACTGACTCCCTTTGTTAGCGCACCGCTCCCTGCGAACACAGGATCAATGAACACCAGAACAAGTGGCGCTAAACTTCATTTCCTGCTTGTTTGCGGCGGCCCACTGCAGCGTCCGTCAATAACACAAAGGCCATGTCTCTGCAGAGCTGTTGTGGCTGTTGTCGAGTCCCCCACCCCCCCGCTGGGACTCTGCTTTGCATACCGACACCGGAGAATGTTCTAAAATGTGACGCATCGATTCCTATTAGCTTCGTAAAAGTCGGGCTGCTGATTGATGGCGAGGCTCGCTTTAAAAAACATGTCAGGCTGCCTGATGGATGCTAGGCCTGGTGTAACATGTCGGTATTGATAGGTGGGGGGGGCTCTGTGCTGAAACATGCATGTGTGTGTGTATTGATTGGTTGATGCAGAGGGATCCGGTGTGACGGGGGGGGTCATATATTCGCTGGTGTGAATGTCAACCAAGGTTGGAGCCGGGCGGCGTGCTGCACGTGTGTTTGGCGAGGACTGAGGCTCTGTCGTGTAAACACAGATGCTCAAGCTGTCCACTTTCTGGTCGCCGCACGAAAACGTGACTGTGCGGCTTGTGCGTAGTTTATAAGCCGTCAGTGAAGTGGTGAGCCTCGCAATCTCCGCACCTGCGGTTCTGGAAAAAAAAACAAAAAACAACTCCAAAACAATAGATGGAAGACAACGACAGATGCAGTTTTAAGGAGGGAAATAAAACTCCGGAGGGGATTTTTCCACTCGGTGTCTGCTTCCCTGCGATTGTTTGCTGATTCATGAGCGCTGTGAGCTGGAATGGGCAGGTCTGTCAGTTGACACTTTTCATTTGGGAAAATAAATAGTTGCATGCGTGGCTCGGGCACATGTCTCGTTGTTTTTCGCCGCGGGGCACGAAAGAGCAGCGTGTCAAATTAAGCTTTGCACGTGTTTTATGTTCAGCGCTGGCAGAGAGGTTTTATTACGAGGGAAATTAGCCTGTTTCTTGTTTCACCATCCACACAAACACTGGCACTCACAAATGCGTGTGATGATTAGTGAGGAGCCATTATTATATAAAGTTGCCACAAATGACTCCGCAGTATTTTACTTATTTACACTCATTGATGAGCTGGTGTCGGTTTTGGAAAAATGCCTTCCACACAAACACAGTATTTTCCAACAGCCCTTGAATGCAACATCCAGTTGTGGTCGTGGAGCTGTGAATAGAAACCTCATTCACAAATATAACCCCGCCCACATGTCTTCGTGTTCATATACACAGAATTAACAATGTGTGAAAGAGCTCTCTTGTATGTTCAGTCGGACCTGGAAGCTGTTCAACCCTAAACATATGCCCTTTATACATGCGTATGCTGCCTCGTATTTGTTTATAAAAGAGTTCATTCAAAAGTTTTGCATGTTGTAAAACACTTATTAACTTAATAGAATAAAAACAAACAACGTCTTGTAAATGCTGGTTTTATGTGCAGAGAAGGAAACATGTATTTAAACTGTTCAGCGCTCACACGAGGGAACACCTGCCTCGCCCGTCCCTCGCTATCTGCAAATCTCGAGAGCGGTGTCGATTTCCCCAGATATTTGTTCAGTAATTGCGAACAGAGTAACCTTTGTCGCTAATGTTACGGTTATTGTGTTGGTTTTGTCACTACGTGGTGATTAATCTTATCTAGACGATCCTCCAGACGACGCGGCCCTGTCAGATATCGTCATCCGATCCCGATGAGCTCACTCTGCGACCGCCGTCCCCCCACAGCCGAGGTTAATGCTCCTTCCAGTGTGTGAAGGCCGTGTTTGGATAGCATGTGGCGGTACGGATAATATTGTGACAGTGAGAGGTGGTTAAAAAAGCTGAATTGGCCGACGTAGATGACCCGATTCCACCAGGGCGTGGTCGATTGTTTCTTACTTAAAGCTGCATTGCAAATGTTTAAATTCCTGCAGCTCACTGTGTGTGTGTGTGTGTGTGACCTACAAATCTGGACCGTGTCATATTTAATGCATCTGGCTGCCACGGTGAGTTAACCTTTCAACTCGGGCTCCAGTCTCCCCGTCTTTGCATGACAAGCTATTTCCAAAAGAGAGAGAGAGAAGGTGCTGCATATACCTCTCTCACCTGCACCCACCATGGAGGAGAGAAGGGGGGGAGCAGGAAGAGGGGAGGGGGAGTAAGGCAGTGGTGGATGCACGTCTTCATGGCTGTCCTACAGTAAATTAAAACTAGAGGAGCAATTTCCTGAGGTCCAATTAGCAGAAAATTGGTCCTGTCTGTTGGAGTGATTCCCATGGGAGGTGGGGGGGGGCTGTTGCTGAGCAGGGGAAAGGGAAGCAGTGTGTTGATTTGAAAGAAGTTGAGCTAAAAAGGTGTAAAGTCTGTATTTTGTAACATTTCCAATTTCAAACGGATTCCAAATTTTCAGGGGCGGGACCCCCCGGACTGTCAGAGCTGAAGCACCTTCGGCAAGTTTCACAGCTTGTAAACACTTTTTGCTGCAGCTCAGAGTCTTTAACTTCTCGTTGGACTGAATTTTCCGTTGTGGTTCCGTGAGACTCCCGGGCCGCTCCTGCCTGCGCTGCTCTTCAGGTCAGTCCACAGACGCTCTGTGAGATCTAGGTCACGGAACTCTGCAGCTTGGGCCCATTTAGGTCGTCCTCTTTGGTTTTTGAGGTCTGAAGTCTGCCCCTGGTTTACTGGTATAATTGAATCCATTCTTCCCTCCACCAGTGAACTGTTACTGGTGCCATAATGTATGACCAGCATCACCCCCCCCCCCTCCTGTTAACAGCTGGAGAGGTTCTGCACCTTCCTTTCTCTCTGCATTCCTTTGCTCATTGCCGCTCTGCTTCAGCTTCGTTAGTGCACGTGACTCGTCTCCAAAATGCATCAAGCTGAATCCTCCTTTTGCTGATCATTGCTGAGGAAAGCAAATATTCTTTCACGGAGCTGATATTTGTTCAGGTGTGGCAGCGTGGTCGAAGACAAAGCACCACGGATCCAGAGTCTGGAAAACCTTTCCAGAGGTCTGACGTGAACAGACATGAATGAAACGCAGGAGTTTCCCTTTCACTTTTCTAGGTGACGGAGTCAGTGCAGGGATCTGAGGTGGTTCACTCACAAACCTTGAAGCGTTTCAGTATGTTTTTGCTTAAATCACAGAAAAACCACGCAGCTAATGAGGCGAGACGTTTGAGTGGAACTCTGCTGAGCTAATTTAACCGTAGCGTGGAATTGATAACAGCAGCAGCAGCGGAGGGGGAGACAGTGCGTGAGGGTTTAGAACTCGCCGCCTGTGTTCTCCATGATCGATTCACATCCCCCTCCGGCTGCTGATGACACATGGCGACGGGCTCGGTCAGGAACTGGGTCAATGTCAGTCCCGGTCCGGGATCGAACCGCGCCGGGTGCCCTTCACTCATTGATAATGAATGTGTCTGATCGATCCCCGCAGAACTCATCAACCCGGCTGAAGTCGATGACCGACAACAGCCATCGATGGAGTTATTGTTCTTGCTCTGGCAATTAAGTAAACATTTAATCTGAGGCGACGACTCCCCTCGTAAATCTTGATCTTCGGCAAAAACACATTTTATTGTTTCCCTGCGTCAAGAGGAAAGAAATAAATCGCTGAAAGTGCTGATGTGGCCGTCCCGGCTCGAGACGAGACATTAACTGTTCTAAATGAAGATTTTTCATTATTGATTGCATGTTGCAGGAGGGTTTGTAGAATTGAAATAACTTGTTTTAGCTCCTCAACTTGAAATCTGTTAATCATTAATACTGTTTGAGATTTTAAATTAATTACTTATTGATATTTTGACGCCCCTGACAATAACTAGAAAAATCCCAAAAACGAAATCCATTATCCACGGTTACCGCTTCCCCTTGTGTTTGCCTTTGCAAATCATTCTCATTACTGGTCAAAATATCCAGATCCCATTTGTTTTTGCAGCCGTTTAAAGCCCAATTTCCCACTGTGACTGCAGGACAGAACTTTTAATGAGCGCGGGCCCGTGTGGCCCCAACAAAGAGGCGAGGACACGGCGCTCCGACATTGTCTGCCTCCCTGTTGTTCCTCGCTGATAACATTCAGCCCCGTGTCCGCTCATCCATCTAATTATCTGTCTACCTGCCGGCCTCTGTCCATCGCCGCCCCGCTCTGTTGTTGTTCCCTCCAGGCAGGACAAACATGACACGCTGACCTCTGGCCATTAGAGACCTTTCAAGCCAAAAGGAAATGGTGACCTTTTTTTTTTTTCTTACCTGTGGCGCTCGGGGGTCATTGAACGCCACTGTTTCGGTGCCACATGCTATTCTGCGAACTGAAAGGAGGACAATGGCAATTTGCTGTTTGCCAAGTTTCGTAGCCTCAACCCAACTTCAGCGATTGCAAAGACAAAAGCGAGAGATGGCTGACGTGAAACCAGCTGAAAACTGACCCTCATTTAATCTTCCCTGAACGGAGGGGGCGCGGCTTCCCCTGCACTCGGGGGTGAATTTATAATCACATACGTAGACGGGGCCGGACCTGGATCTTTGTAAAAGCAATTTCTCCGGCTGACAGCGCTGTTATTCCGAGATATCAAGTCCTGCCATCTCTCATCTTTTCTTTTTTCTTTTCCAAGGAGGATCCCTTACTTTGGTAAAAGCTGGAGCTGGTAACAATAGGTCTTATTCTCCTGGTGATTGGGGCGCGGCTTTATGCTCCAGATCTTAATGCATAGGAAGGTAATTTCATGGCTCCTTCCTGCAGACACGAATCAGACAGAGCGCCCTATTATCAAGCCCCGGGGTATTAGGCTCCTAGGTAGGGGATGGAGGTGGAGGGGATATTAAGCCTCGCAGTGTGTGCGCGTGGTCTTCATGAAGCAGTCGAGTGTGGGGGGGGGGGGGGGGGGGGGGGGGGGGGGGGGGGGGGGGGGGGGGGGGGGGGGGCTTTGGAGTGGTCCTGTGCTGTGATGTATGGCGTCGCCATGTGTGGCTGCTGCCATCACGTCCAAGAACAAAGGGGTGTTTATGTCAAGCCTGACTGATTTGGTTTTTATTAACGTCGTTACCTCACTACCGTTCACACATCGCTCCCCTTCCCCCATTATATTAACTCCAAAGCTGCAGAGGGGACCACACCAACACACACACACACACACACACACACACAGGCTGTGCAGGCTTCTTACCCGACTGCCGCCTCAGCTGGGGCCTCTCTGGAACGTGCCATGTATTCTCCCAGGAAGAGACAGACCTTCATCCCCACTTGAGCCCCCCCCCCACCCACACACACACACACTGCCCCTCCCACCCTCGAGCCATTTACACAGTGAAAAAGGTTAATTGCTTGAAACGCCAGCGGTGTTATTTCAGCTGATTCCAGGGGCATCGTATCTGATATTAAACAGACAAGCGATCGCTGCGGTGATAACAAACCACAGTGGGCCCACGGATTATTTGCACATGGGAGAGGGAAACTAATTCACCGTTTGAGTTTGGGTGATTTTTAAGGGATAAAACAAGAATAATTACCAAACTTTCTTTAAAATCCCACAATTAAACCGTTTACTTGCAGCTCAGAAGTCGTCCAACCTTTTTACAGTTAAATGTGACTTTGCTCTCAGCTGTTCCCGCCCATGAGTGATGGGCCCATGTGCACGTGTAAAGTCCACGCTATCATTGCCCCACGAGGACCATTAGCATCCGATCTGTGGACGCTTGGTTTCTACAGTTTCCGGGTCAGCGCCGAGTTTACTTAGAGGATGGAGACAAAAAGTGGAGGAAGAGAAGACGACAGACAGAGACAGAGGATTTACTGAGAGGAACATTGGACTCGACAAGGCGGAAAAATGTTGTGATAGAAACGTCTGAATACTAGAATACTACGTAATGTGCACTGCAGCTTAGTGCTACAAAGGAAATGCTAGCTCAGCCTGGAAATTGCAAGTTAATGAAATATGTAAATAGCATTGTAATAACTTTTCAAATGGCGGGGAGAGTGCCCTTTAAATGTTAATTATTTATATTTAATGTACTTTCCTATCGAGCATTTACATCTCGTCATAATGTTTAATTAAGTTCGTAATTGCTGAACAACTGGCCTCATGAATTAGTCATGTCCTCTGCATTCGGTTGAATCATCAGTTGTGCACGGCGTTTTCTCCGTACGCGTGTACGTTAGAGCGTTAGTGTTTCGGTTTCTGTCAATACTCTAACGCATTAGCTGTAAGTGGTGTCGGCGAGGCGAGCGCAGTCAAACAAATTGCAGCGGGAGAGGTAGCCCGCGCCGGCTAACGCCTTGCGGTGATTGAGTTTGAGAGGTAGAGTGTGGCGTTCTTTAAACACGCCGTGTTTTGGGAGAGGTGGCGTATTTAAACGCATTATGGATAAGAGAGAGATCGGGGGGGGCGGGCGGAGAAATGCATTATAGAGACGGAGAGGTTGAGGGAGTGCAACATTTCTAAACACATTAGAGTGGCGATGGCACGCTCAAACAGAGCGTTGATGGAGAGAGAGCGGGTCAAGAGAGTCCTGTTTTATTTCTCCGAGATGTGTGTGCTTTGTCTTTCCCTGAGTGCAGACGGAGTTTTGACATGGGCTCAACCTGAGTACACAAACTTATCGCAGGGATTCGTCTCGCCTAAAGCACACTCCAGGGCTTATTGGCACAGTCGTCCGCTCAAATGCGCACATATAGGCCCATGCACAGACTCTCAGATGCTAAAGTACACCCATGTTTTATTGTTTTTTTTTTTTAAAACACGAGGCGTCTAATAAAACCAGCTTGTTGAATCACTCCCAGACCCACACCGCTGACCCCGCCGATAAAGCCTGTCATGAAAGATTAAGCACAGATCCAGCAAAACACTTCAAGACATGTTCACCCATACTTTATCTTGGCACCGTGTCCGGCCCAATTAACCTTACAAGCAGCTCCTTTTTTCACGTTGCCAACTCTGAAGCAGTGGGGCACCTCATCGCCGGCATTTTTCTTCCTCGCCTGGCAACAGAACACCTACAACAGGGGGAAAAAAAAGCTCTTCTGCTGCTGTAGCTGTACTCGGGTCGAATCTTTTCAATTAGCCAGGTTGACTTTGCATGGCTAATTAAGTCCTCATCCTTGACGAACCGTCTGACTTCTCCTCCAAGCCTCTTAGCAGGGGTTTACAGCTCCACAGGGGCCACCGGCCAGACGGATTGTTGTCCAGCTGGAATGGGATTAACAGCGCACCAGGGGCCCGAGGCCCACCGTCCCTGAGCCTTTGTTTGAATCTGAAGTGTCGAGTTGGAAGGGGTGAAGCCGGGAGAGAGGATTGAGGTAATCCCCCCCTCCTCTTCATGGCTGCTCCCCAGAGGAGCAAATCCCCAGAAAACCACTGAACGCCACAGACCACCAACTGCCATCAGAGCCGCTGTTTACCCATCACACCCCAGCAGGTAGAAGGCCAAAGCAGCCTCCCCTGCGCCGACGTGTGTTAATGCACGTTCTGTTGGGCAGCGTTTGGTGGCTCTAATCAAAACACGATGTTCCCGGGTGAAGTATTGGATTGTCTGGCAGGATTAGAGGCGTCTTGCCGTTATGCAGCAGCAGGTTATGAAACCCACCATGACCGCTGGGATTTGGTCTGTGCAGCCAGGACAATCAGATTATTTATAAAATCAACCAACTGCCAATATCAATCATTTTAACAGACGTTGGCAAGAAATGATTATTAGCATACCCACAGAAAAACTTGGAGTGCTGACCAGTGATCCCTGAACCCGAAGGAAAAAGAGTCGTAATATTTCAAACTTTAGCTGCTGGAGCAGGTTGGGTCTCAGAACCAAAGCAGTGTGGTATATTTACGTAAATCTTTTATATACGTTGTCCCCACAAAGCCCTCAAACACACCTGTGCAGGTGACCATAGACCGTGCTGCGGCGTGTGTACACTGAGATTATACAGTGTCGGTTCAGATGACAACAGATGATTCAAAAGGCTGGTATTTTGCTAAAGGACATGTTTTGTTCTGCAATGTAAGTTTTGCCTTGCATACTTCCCCTGACAACTGTTGTTTTAAAGTAATCCCACGTATAGAAGATGAAGACACAAATAAGCCGCGCTGCGTTGGGTAAACTTGTCAACTCCTGCGGCAAAGAACGCAGTGAGTGGTTTGTTTTAAAAACCTCCTCCCACTGGAAAGGATTAGGGGCAGGATGCTGTAAATTGCCACGTTGGCCGCAGTAAAATCAGGTTGTAGAAGCTTAAACCAGCTCTGATGTCAGTCAGTAGAAATCTTTTTATACGGTTTATTAGTCTGGATGCGTTTTCGGTGACAAAACATTCTGTTTTCTGTTTGCATTCCTGACAAATACCATCATACTTAGCTGGTGGCGTGACCTCTCCCCTCCCATGGTGCACCTGTGCGTCAGCAGGCGGTGCTGAGCCAATACCAACAGGTTGTCTTTCATCGCGGCGTGACAGAAGCACATGGAATTACAGCAGAATCCACCAAAAACAACCAACGCTGATCCGAGGGGTTAACGCTGAGCCCGAACATCAGAGGGAAACAGGAGGACGCTGCTTCGTCTATCATCCGACAGGAATCCACCCCAAAGAAAAACACCGGGGCGCGGCGTGCGGTGGCCATTGTCCAACCCCCTGTTGGCACCGCGGGGAAAACAGGACGTGATGAGTTTTTCTGCCCGAGGTGACTGGTGAACCGCCGTGGCACCAGCTCGGAAACTTGCGATTTTTACGAGAGCAAACAGTCGCTCCATTTATCCGTTACCACGAGACAGCGTTCCTGTTTGTGTCGTTTGCTCCATTTGGAAGCAGCAGACAAGTGTTGGCCCATGAGCAACTTCATCCATGATGGGCTTTGAGTCCTTGAATAGAGCTGAGGCTTCAGGGCAGATTCAGTGGTGGGGATTCGAACACCGTGATGAGGCATTCAAAGCGCAGGTGTGGTTTTTACACTGTCTCATATCTCTTTTTACAAAGGCTGGGATGAAAGGCCGAGCATGTCAAGCGCAGCTGTCTGAGACACGTAATACATCGGTGTCGTCTTTTCTCTTCATCCCCGTTGCACACGGGACCACACGCAGAAGTACGGTATCGCTCCGGCTCTGCCTATTGAAATGCTAGATGACTACAGTAGCCTTCAACGGCACGACGTGACTGAGCGGTGGAGAATGGGCGTTCAGCGAGCTCTGCCCGGTTCTCACCAGCAGGAGCAGAGGCATTTCTTGTGTCAGTTCTCGGAGACGTGGGCACTGACAGTTCAGAGAAAAGGAGCCTCTGACTGCAGAGGAATGAGACTGATCCTTTGCCAGACAGCCTCAGTTAGGGGGCCACCATCCACTTGATTTCTCCAACCGGGGCCCTGCCTCCACAAAAGCCGCCGCCTTCCGCCCACTGTCCGCCCTCCCTGCGTCCAGTTCTGGACGTGCGGTGATAACAGAATTTGCGTCCTGCCCTGTGTTGCAGTGGGCGACGTGTGGTGAGTTTCGGATATGTGGCAGTTTGGGATTACTCCATCGGAGGGGCTGTGGTTGGCTCAGCATTTCAGCAGAAAAAACAAAATAAAGCCCATTCACCCCTCGTTTTTTTGGAACGAGCCACAGCTCCCAGTTTGTCCTGGTTATTGACTCTTTCTCTAATTCACCAGATGCTGCTGGAGCTGGATTTTTAAGCTCGGGCTGGAGATATCTGCTGTCCTGTCCCGGCTGGACGGCGCTGCGCCGGTCAAACTGAGCATACAAATGACACGCTGACTTATTTATTCTACCTTGGACAGTTGCGCTGACACAGACTGCTGACATTTATATTCCATTCAGTCCCTTCTTCCCTCCTCACGTGCTCCTCCTCCGTCTCTCCGTTTTTTCTCTTGGTCAGAGGACGAGTCTTCAAAAGTCCTGATCTCTGGACGCTCGGAGACATTCTTTAAAGACATTTCTTATGAGGCAGTAAAAAGAAATGGGGTGTTTCATTTGCCATAATGAAATCTAATCACTCTGTGGACAGTGCTTTGAATCCATCTGTCCAGTGGTTTAATGGTGGAAGTTGAGCCGTGGAACAGAGTGGCCCTTGGTCCGCAGGCTGCCAGGGAAAGCAGTTGGAGGACGGGATTCCTTTACATCTTAAAGGATTTAAGTTGGGATAATGATGAGGAGAGGAGAAGTCCAACCCCCCCCCTTGGGAAAAGATGGATTCTGCCTGATGCTGGGGGGGATTTGTTGAGGAAATGAAGCAGTTTTACTGTAGTAATACGCAACTGCAGTTTAATTTTACACTTTATTGAGAAATCATCACCATCAGCTGACCTGACTAACATACAGCATAGTCATTTTAATTAACTGTGTGGTTATTGTCACATTATCAGCTTCCTAACTAGCGTTTAGCGAGCCCACTAATCATAGACTGGATATAAAGGGATAATAAATACTTTCCAAGTCTTTCCACGATCCAGAAATTAAGCTGCATTATTCAGGATAGACTGTCATCTCACACCAGTGACATCATTTGGAGTCTGCCCAGTCTGCATGCTGCTGTCGTTGCTGCCGTCAGGCATGACATTTTTATGGCATCAGAAGGCTGAAAATTCAATTTGACGTGTACTCTGTAGTTTGGCCGTATGACCCGCGATCACAACGAACAGTTAGCCTCCTCTTTCCTCCTTAGCACCCCGCAGAAAATCAAATGACCCGGTGGAGAGAGAGAGAGAAGCGTGAAAAGCCGTAATAACCAACCAGCTTCAGCTAATGTGTGAGCATTTTCCCAGAGTGCTCCAAACCCATCCTGAAGTCACCGTTGTCACCGTGTGAATAAAGGAGGAGGCTGAGCGCGGTCCTCAAATGGACGATCAGAGAGGGAGAGTAATGTCGGCCACATCTCAAAAGCCCCTGTTCAATTTTCAGCCGAGCACTTCTCTTGAATAGAACTTTTATGTCCGCGTATAAAACTCTCCTTTGCTGTTTAGTATTTCGGCCGCCTGGTATTTGCCAGGCATGTGTGAAAGATAATTGGTCACCTAGGAGGCTTTAATGGAGCCGCTCTGATGGAGTCATTTAGTCGCAGCTCTTTGCATTTCATCACTTCTGTCCGTCAATTACACTTGATTTACAAGGTGTCCAAGGGACGGCGAATGTGAAGCATCAATTTGTGAGTGGGTGATTGCGCTGGAGAGAGAGGAGATGGCAGAATATATCATTCATTAACATGGCAGGGTGTCCTTCAATTATCCCTTGTCGAATTGGCGTGAGTCATTCCGGCCGTTACTCTTCTCGAGGACGGCCTCTCCCAGGTGCGACGTGAGAGCGTGCATGAGCGCCCGCCCGAGCTCGCGTTCCTCGTAAAAGAAGATCCATAACGGCATCAGGAGACGTGTGAGACTTTAGCCGAGGCATTGTGCCTTTGTACAGGTGGGACTCATCGCTCACCACACAGGCCTGTCAGGAGTCTGTGTTTGCACAGATGGTTTGGATTCACCCGAGGCCCTGTATGAATACTGGAGCTGTGTCTGCATAGAGCAATGAATACAGAGTACATGAGAGTTTCCTTCTCGGGTTTACATGACACAGGGTCTCATAAAAGAGCTAAAGGTGACAGACATGAAACACTTCCTCCACACAGGCAGGGGCACAAAGGTTGTAAAGTTCCCCAGGGTTCCGTTACGAGCCCCGATAAATTTCAACTGATAATATTGTGCTAATGGCTTTTAGAGAGAGCTGGGACAATAAATAGACGGAGATAACCGTGTTGTTAAAAACGGGGACTCGTGAGCGAGGGCTTATCTGGAGGGCGGCGAGGCTCGGCGCGATGAGTTTTCTCCTCCTGATAAAACACAGAGATGTTTTCTCTCGGCGTGGAAGTGTGGGCCTGTCCACACAGCTGGGCCGAATCAGCGTGGAGAAATATGTGACGGCTGAGTCACCCACATGCCACAACTCATCTACGATATTAAAAAGAGACATTCTGCAACTGTGCTAAATCATGTGGTCTGGATCAGACGGAGGCTTATCACTTCCTCAAAGCTATTGACAACATTTTTGAGTTTTACCCCTGAAACTGACAAGTGTTTCTCCCCTTGCTGAAACATAAAGGCAGCCCCTCCTTCAGCTGGAGGCAGCATGTGTTTTTTTTCTCACTCCAGACTATCTGGATTTATTATGCTTGTCCAAATAATTCAATCAAGCATCATTGATATTTTGGACCTGAACTAACGAGAGGGACAGACAGACTTTAAAAAGTCTGAGCCCAGCTTAAATAAACCTTCGCAGCTGTGATTATCTTGCAGGAGCTCCCTGAAAGATTGATTGTCGTTACATTTTGAATCGCGTCTCTGTTTTTAAAAATGGAAGGAAACACATGCCGCGGCCAGAATCCTGCGACCGGCAACACATCATCCATTAAACCTGTGAAAGAGGGCGTTAAAATGAGAGTGCAGCTTCCGACTGTGGGGCCGTAGGATTTGCTTTGACAGAGGAAAGAGCCCCGGAGTGACCATTACACACTGGGAGCCCACAGCAGCAGCAGGAATGCGGTCGGTGTCTCTGTCTGTCCCTCTGTCTCCCTCCAGTTCTTATTTAACACACATATTCTTGGAAGCGAATGTGAGCCATATTAAATGTGACTCCTCTGCAGAGCGGTAATGCGAGCACCGGCGGTTAGTTTTATATGTTTCACAAGCGTGTAAATATTTAATAGAAGCGCAGGCTGGAGTGCTGTGTCACTGTTCCTGCCCCGGCAGCCGCGGAGGCGCACAGAGCTTCCTCCCGACAGATGAAATTTATGACGCACATTCATATACGTGTCTTATTCTTAAACATATTTCTGCCCCAGTGGGACTCTTGGGTCGCGTGACACCGACATGGACACACAAGCTGTTTACAGTCGCAGGAGATGTTAGTTGGTATAGATGTTGATCCCTAACTTGATACGTATGAAACACGATGGCGACCAGCAGCATTCCAAACTGGGGATGTGTGTTTGGGGTCCGTCTGGTGTTCGGTTACTGTATCCTGTGCGCTTACAAAAGGCCGCTGGGAGTTCAGATGCATTTTTTTTTTTTTTTTTTTGGCCTTGTACAATTTTTCCGTTCATGTTTTTTTTTTAAACCACAAGTCTCTGACACACATCAGTCCAGACTTGGAGATCCTAATCAGATGAAGAGCCGGGGATTTGTGCAAGACTAAAACAAATAATCAAAGCTGGACGCATAAACACTGATGTCAGACTTTCCTGTGGAGCTGGTGGTGTGTGTCAGGACGTGGTTGCCGGGCAGCAGAGTTACCGTGTTATTCTCCCTCTTTGATATTAATAAGAGGCTCCTGCACCTGTTGCATCAGGGTAGTTGTTAAATGAAGTCAAGTTTTATTTTTTAATTTAATTAAACAGATCAATGGGCCTGGAAGCTAATAATTTTCTCAAACTGAAAAATAAATAATATCAAACACTTTTTGAGGAAAATTTAAATTTCCTTGTGATCAAAGCAAAGTCCCACGATTCTTTTGGTGTCATCATTGCACCCCCCACCCTAACCTCTCCCCATTTACACTTACATCTCAGTGAACTAGCACAGAGGCTAACGCTCTTTGAGAGGCCACTCGCTGGCTCCATTCTCTGACGGGGGAGGCAGGAGGGAGGCAGAGCAGATCCCTCAGAGGCCCGTGAGTATAATGAGCTCCTCCACTGTTGTCTCAGCCGATCCCTGAGCTTAAGTCCTCCCCCCTCTTAACAAACCTCCATTCACAGACGCAGCGTTTTGCATTTGCGTGTCCATACGATTTAAAGAAATCCTTCAGGTCATGGATTAGTCCACGACCCCTCCTCACATCAAGGTTTCTCTTTTCCGCCTCAGTGATGCTTCTTGAAGTCTCCTCTCTGGACCCGTGCAGCACTCTGAGGTCACGCCGTCATTCTCTCGCACCGTCGCGCTTGTTTTCCGGCTCCTCTGTTGGTTTAGATGTGGCGTTTATTACTTCACTTCAGAGGAGGGTGGTGGGGGGGGTTGATAGTGTTGCTCAACAAGTGCACGCTCTGTGGCGTCAGAGCAGACTCCATCCTCCCCCTCCTCCTCCTCCTCCCCCGTGAAAACGTCAGCAGCGCGGCAGGAAATGATCTGGTTTTATGAATCAGCGTTACGTTTCTCTCAGGTTTCCTCACTTCCTGTAAACGGTTCCTGATCTGCCCTCGTACCAGCGTCACCGTTCCCGGGCGAGCGGACACATCTGTGCAGGGCGAAGCTGGAAGATGGATGGAAACGTATCAGCGCTGGATAAATACACCCAACAACTTCCTTTTCATCCCTCCCTCGCTGCAGCAGATGTTGCGGCACGCCGGCGTTTTTTCTCTCCCATGGTGCAACGTGCTTCCACTTCTGTTTATTTATCCTCTCATTCCCACACTCCCCTTGAGTGGATGCGGAAAACCGCGTCGATGTGAGCGTAGGTGGAGGATCTCCTCAAAGGCCCGAGCGCCGTCACGCACACGATGGGACTGCGTGACCCCTTTGTAAACCTGGAGGCTGACCTCTGACCTTTTGAGAAGCCATGAAATGGAGGGAAACCTCCCATTTCCCTCTGGCGTGGGGAAGGCTTTGTTAATGAGCTCCTGAATGGATTTTTAATGAAACCGCCACTCTGTGTGAGGAGTGACGGAGCCGCAGAGAGAGGCCGGTGGCAGACGATAAAAAGCTTTAACCGTGTTATAAAACATTTGTAGAGGCTTCACTTCGAGACATCCAGATGTCCTCTCACAGTCGCCATAGTGTCTTCAGGCCTCGAACCACGCGGCTACTGTTCTTCCTCTCTCCTTTCCCTCCGTGTTTCCTGGACGTGTCCTTTGCTGAGTCAGGACTGGCGATGACCTCCGCTCTGATCGGTGGGAGGCGGTGTTCCTGAGCAGGAAGTGGATTGGAAGAGGAACTCCTCCAGCTCAGCGGAAGCGGAGGCTGTCCGCACCTTGAACTCCGCACGTCGTGCAGTGAAACGGCCATGAGTTATCTGGCAGTGGCTAACGGCCACGCGGGGTCATGGAGGATGTGCATCGGGCGGGGGCTTGTAGAAGAGCGAGGTCAGAGGTCAGGGAGCGAGAAGTACAGGGCGGGACGTTTTCAATGTGAGGTCACGTTACCGTAATCATTTTCTCTAACGCACACAGAACATTAACAGCGCCTCCCACGCCGCCGAATGAAGATGCGGCATCGTATCGATGACAGCACATTGACACCCGGACCTGTCTGACGCCTCAGCTCTTCGCCGCTGATGTCCTCATGTGCGGTGTCTCATGTCCGCTTCTATTTTTACGGGCAGGCGCTGAAAGCCTCTTGTCAATGGGCATGTCATTCCGCCGCCAGCGGCGTGTCACCATTTATTAAGTCGTCATTACTTGCGGTGTCGGAAATAGACTGGCGAGGGTAGGTCTGACTGGTGCTGCGCTCCCTAAAGGGCAGGCAAGCCCACGGAGGCGTGCTCCAGCCCAGTGGAGATCGATGCGGCGAGCGAGCGGGTGGCTTGGTTCATGCAGACGAGGGAGTGGGCCGGGTGAAAGACGAGGGCACTTTCCTGTGTCTGTCAACACGTCTGATTGTTTTGGGTAAACATCTAAAAAGGGTGTTTAAACCGAGGGATGATGAGTAACGAGGATGTGGACACAAAGGAACACACACACCCACGCACCCCCACCCCCTAAACACAAAATAATAAAAATAGATTCATTTAAATCCACTCAAAGAACCCATAAATACTGAGTGTTATTTTTTCTCAATGACTCATGTCCATGATAAATATATATAATAATACTCAGCATGTTAGTTGCTGAGATCTGTGAACTCTCTGACATCTCCTCAGGGAGGTTTGATGACGCAGGGAATGTGAGCACTCAGACGTCCAGGTTGTAAACAAGTCAGCCATTTAGCCAGATCATCTAAAGCATTTTATTTTGGGGCTAAATCTGAAAGCAACACTCCCTCATTACACAGGCAGTCATCAAAGCCGGAGCAGAGCACTGCTCTGTAAACTGCGACTGATATTTATAATGGACTATTACATGGATTAGAATTTTATTGTTTGCTTTCAATTTTCTCTCCCAGATAACTTTGGTTCTAACCGCACGGTTCACCAGGGTATTTTTTTTTTTTCTGAATGTTTCGGCCATGACACTGTGTTCCCAGCAGCTCGCTCCACGCGGCTTTATTTTCACCAATCGGTAGAATAAGATCCAAGATGTCGTAAAGTTTAATTAGCCCCACATGGTTCAGCTCGCTAACTTCGTCTCATGCTTCATCCAGAAATTAATTAAGATACCAAAAAACATGTTATGCTGCGCCGAATGCCAGATACGTTTTTTTTTAACGACACGGGCAACAAAACAAAAGCGCCGCTAGGAATGCTGGACTGCGGCGGTCATGGGGTGGGGGTGGGGGGGTTATATAACTTTTTAACGACACGGGCAACAAAACAAAAGCGCCGCTAGGAATGCTGGACTGCGGGGGGGGGGGGGGGGGGGGGGGGGGGTTATATAACGCAACACACACCCGGTCGTCACGTCCGCGGCAGCATCACTTCTCACTGTGTTTAAGTGCGTTAAGGTGCGTGAGGTGACACATCGGCACTCCTGTTTATCAAAGCTTTTATCACCTCACCAACCCCACCCCCCCAACCCCTCCCCTCCCCCTGAGAGGAAGCAGAAGGTGCCCACTCACACACTCACACACACAAACACCTGCAGGGGCCAGCGGGGGTTGAGAGGAGTGTGTGTGTGTGTGTGTGTGCGTTGACCTGCCTCGCTGATGTGAATGACTTTACCAGAGACAGGATCTGTCTCAGACTATACAGGTTAACTAGCAGCATGTGTCCGCCTCACCGTGGCCGGCTCCATGCCGGCGTGTCAAAAACACAGCGTCTTTTAAATCAATACTCTCTGTGGGAACATTCTGACCTGTGAATAATGAACAATATCGCTCAGAGCTCCCTGAAATAAAACGTAAATAAACGCCCTGGACGAGACTTTTGAAAGTAATCGTGCGTGTAATCGAGGTCTCGATGCGATACGGCCATCGGAGAAATGATCCGCTGTTCGTCTGTCTTGAGTTTGATTTATTCCCCTCAACATTTCCCAGGACCACGACTGTTTCTCCTCCGCTCTGACAGTTCTTCTCCGACGTGTAATTTAAAGTTGCTGAAATTCTAAAGAGCTGATTGAACTTTAAATTGTGCAAATGTCTGATTTCTGGATACTACCTCGATGAGACTAAGCACAGTCGTCACGCTGACACAGCTGGAACAAATAACGTGTCTGTTACAAGATGAAAAGAGACGTTTCGTGTGCTTCCTCCAAAATTCTGTCTCGGGCCTGTCAGAAATGCTGAAGACAATTAAAAGACAAAGCAGGCGTTTGTCTCCTGGAGTCAGATTCATTAAAGTCACAGAGTTTAACATCGACAGCTCCATGAAACCGAGCTCCTCGTAGCAGCTGATGTTTTAGAACACCCCCCCCCCCCGATGGTGGATAAGTGGAGGAAGTCACAAAAAAGCGCGACAAGAGAACGACAGGTTGACTCGTCCCCTCAGAATAACAGTGTCAGGAAAGGAGAGGAAAAGGGTTTTTTAGACACAGAAACTACAGGAAATGAAGAATTGATGACTAACAAAAAAGGAGTGACGAAAGAGGAGATGAGAGTATAAAAACCCGGCTGTGCTTCGTATCTGTGACTGGTTCCATCGCTGCTCGCGAGTCGCCCCCTCCTCTATCTGTCTCTCTTTCTCACCAGCACTGCCACTCTCTCTCTCTCTCTCTCTCTCTCTCTCTCTCTCTCTCTCTCTGGCAGTCTAGTGGAGCTGCACACACGGATTAGAGGGTTTGCTGTGAGTGTCTGCTCTGAGGAGGAGAAGCCAGAGAGACAGAGATAAAATACATTCTCTCTCAAAAGAAGGAAGGACGGACAGCGTCACTGTTGTGGATAAGTGATCTGATTTACCTCCACTCTGCCTATCACCTCATTGAAGCCTGCCTGGAGCCTTCACCTGGGGGAGGACAGATAAGCCAAGGGGGACTATATATCTCGGACCTCCACTCGCACAGGGGAGCCATGTGAGCGGCTCCCCTCCACCCACTTCACGCCACAGAAGTCCCCCCACATTCAGCCCTCAGAGCTGGGGAGCCCATCCAGGATTTTTTTTTCCTTCCCTCCCCTCCTCCTCCTCTTCTTCTTCTTCTTCTTCTCTTCCTTCCCTCCACCTCCACCTCCCTGGAACCTTCCCCTGTCAGAGGGACTCTCCGGGACTCGGCGGACCCCCCGGCAGGAGCCACTCATCTCGGGGGAACTCGGGGTGCGAGTGCCCCCCTGGACTGGAGGCCGTCCGGCAGCGGTCCGGCACCATGGATTACCTGTTTGGGATAGTAGTGCTGCTGTGTGGGGCGGTGCAGCCGGGGAGAGGAGCGGAGCCCAAGCCCAGCGTGCCCAGGCTAAAGCTGTCATACAAGGGTAAGCCCCCTCTCTCCAGGAGACACAAACACAACCCCCCCCGTCGCCTGTGGCTGCTCTTTCATGCTCTTCTTTTCATGTTGACTCTCCCTTTTTTCCCCTTCCTCTCTTTTCTGAGTCTATTTCTGCCTCTCACTCTTTTCTCCCTCCTGGTCAGCGCTCAGCATCCAGCTCCCTGCACGTTCCCCTCCTCACATGCGCTCACTCCTTCCTCCGCCTGTCCCCTTTAGAAAACTGGCTGTTCTCCTCGACAAATCAGATTGGTTCCATATGCCGAGGACGGGCTCCGGCCCCGGAGCGTAATGTATATATTGGCCCCTCTACCAATTTTCCCCTGGTGCTGTCCCCCCGCGCCGGTTCTGTACGGCCCCCGTTAAGTGCTCTGCGAAGGCACTGGAGCCTCCGTTTTAATGGCTTCTGTCCCAGAGAACTCCAGCTCCGGTCGTGACACTGAGCGTTTCTGTGAGGGGCCGTGCATGCAGGTTTTCCCAACTTCTCATTACTCCGCTGGAAATGGATCCAACAGTTGTAGAGTTTTTTTTTCTTCTTTTCTTTAAATGGAAAAATACTTACGCATGTTGATTTAACGCGCATGCAATAAATCATCTATCTGCAGCCGAATGCATCGGTGGCGGCGGAAGAGAATGAGAGGGAGAGTTTTAATGTGAGAGTTTTTTTTTTTTTTTTTTATACCGTGCACGTGTGCGTTTTTGACGTACACAGCAAACATGTTATTCCCTCTCCTTCTGTGTTATTTTGAGGGGAGACTGCGGAGCGCCGGCTCTTCCTCTCCTCCTCCTCCTCCCTCTCTCCCTCTCTCTCCATCTCGTCTCTCTCACACCCTACACTAAATCAGGCTCTTTGTAATAGCAGACTTTTCATCTCAGCTAGAAATAACTGTCAACATTTCTGGCATATTTTGGGATGTTTTTTTTTAATGTCAGTGAGGGAGGCTATTGTGGTTCTTTGTCCTGAAACATGACCAAAAGTATAGAGCTGGGAGTGTGGTCTCTTGATTCTTTATTTTCGTCCTGTTTACCCCCATAAAGCATCGCACGGTGAGAATTTATGAACGGGCCGATCGTCGCCTCGCAGCCGAGGAGTGTGCGTTGACCTCCGGCCCGAGGTTTGGTTCCTCGGATCATTTCGGATCCTCTGGTCTGCAGAAGAGGGCGAATGTGATGTTTGTCACTCTAATTCATTTTCTATCTTTAGCAGAGGCGCTCTGGAGAACTTATGTTTAGAGGCCGGCTATATGACATGCTTTATTCTCTGCATGGAGCGCACGCTGTAATTTAGGGATGGTATATTTTCCTTTATCACCCTTTCAACTTCCAAGTTGTCCGTGTTCTAAATCTAAAGATTAAAGAGCTTTAGACTTTACACACTTTTCTGTCGTGTCCTGGTTTCGAAGCCGTCGCAGGGAAGGATTCCTTCTTTTCTTTTTTTTCAAGGGGGTGATGACATGCGTTCACCATGCGAGCGTAATGAATCTGGAAAGAATCACTGGCTGAACTTACCTGCACTCACGTCATACATCCCCGGGGCGCCATCGTGTCAGCTCGCACAAACCCGAGCCTGATGGGAAAATGTCATCCCTCCTTTACGTGGCCATCTGTTTCAAGAATGTGAATGTGGCTCCCCTCCTGCTCGGCCCCTGCTTTTTGTGATCCTCTTCGCTATTCGGCCTGACAAGTGAGCGTGCCGCAGACGACGGTACAAGACAAGAGACGTGTCGTCAGAGTGTGTGCTGAGTGATGGAAGATGGACGAGCAGGCCTGCAGCCTGTGGCAAAGGATGGACAATGATTCGCACAAGGAGTGAATCTCTCTGCTGTTTATGCATGTGTGTGTGTGTGTGTGTGTGTGAATGTTCTTGCCACATCTTGGTGTGAGGACTCGACACCCTCTCTTGTGATTTCCTTCTCTTAGACTGTAAGTGGTGTCTCGTTGTGTGAATTTGTGTGTGTGTGTGTGTTTTAGCGAGACGAGGGAAGTGTCAGGTCTGGTGTGCGCTCATATAATTAGACACCTGGTTTTGCACTTGTGCCCGAGCACAAGCGCACGAGCTCACAAAATGGTATCTTTTATTGTGCCGTTGAATCAGAGTTTCTGCAATCATGTCGTGATTGCAAACTGCTGTTGGCGTGCACCGTGTGTGTGTTTTGTGTGCCGCCGTCTTTGTGTGCCACCACTCGTGTCTCGGCCCCACAGGTGTTTGATGGCTCTCTTGATGCCTGTCAGGGGGACGCTTCTCAGTTAACGCCCACACCGTGGCGGTGGCGGTGGCGGACGCGGAGGGAGGGGAGGGGAGGATGGTGGAAGCGATGGCGGAGGGGAGGAGGTTTGCCTTTAATGGAGGAAAAGCTGGCAGACGTACAGTAGGCGACGCAGAAGGACGGGGAGGCTGGTCGTTAAGTGAAGTGTCACTCATCCTGCGTCTCCCTCCGAGGAGCTGGCGGAGTAATTAAGTCAAACAAACAATGAGGAGGAATCCTCGCGGGGGGGGGAGGGGGAGGGGGAGGGCGAGGGGGGGGGGGGGGGGGGGGGGGGGGGGGGGGGGGGGGGGTGCGGTCAAACCAGAGCGGGACGCGAGGTCCAGGACGAGCCGGGCCCTGTGACTTGAGTCCATGAAATATACACCAAGGTCCCCCGTGAAAATCGTTCTCAAATGAGCGGCGATGATCCGCCTCCAGGGACAGATCAGACAAAAGCAAACGACTGCAGAGTGAGCGGTTAGAGAAATGGAGGCAGGTTGATAAAATGACCTCTCCGGGGGACAGCTGGTGGAGCAAGTGCGGAGTAAATGATTTCCCGGTCGGGTCAGACTGGACGGGGACAGGAGAATGATCACAGGAGTTAATTATTTCCTCCTCTTCCTCACCTCCCCAACCTTCACAACCCAAGTCCAAGTTAAAACCCTCGGTGAACATTTAACAGATGTTGAGTCAACTTGAATATCGAAAACATCGTCTCAGAGTTCAGGGTTTTAAAGCAGCCTAACACCAGTTTCACATCAGGAGGAACACTGACCCCTAAAGGTCAGCCAGTGCACGTGCAGCACCGAGAGATTCCGAATATAACGTCAGATTCTGCGAAAAACTCGACCCCATTCTGATCCGTGAAAAAAACAAAACAAACCCCGAAAGGCCTCGTCAGACAACCTGATAATTACCCTCGGCTCTGGGTAATTACGGCGCCTATACTCACTGCGTGACCTCTTCACGCCGTCGCAGGCCGCCCGCCCCCGCGCCGGCTCGGTGGGCGGGAGCAGAGGGAGGAAGATGGAGCGCTGCTGAGAAATAGACGCACCGCACTCGACGCAGTCTGGACCCAGTAATAAGCGCGCGTGTGTGCGTGTGGGCGTGCCTGCCTGCCAAGAGGGGGGAGGGGTACGCATGTGTGTGCTGGGTTTATCAGCGTGTTTTGTCTATTCATTATTTTATATGTGATTGAGCAGCGTCTCCCTCCCTCCGTGGTATCTGTCCGTCCTGTGGGCTGAGGCCCTCAGAGCGGATGTGGATAATTATAAGGTGTTCGCCCCAACGCGCCAACTTTGGAGATGTCTGCCTCCCTCTCTCCCTCTCCGTCCTTCCTCTCCTGCGGCTGGATCCCTCTCTCTTTCCCACCGCAGCCCCTAAGTACAATCTCCACGTCTGTGTGTGTGTGATGGCAGCTCAGTTGATACAAATCCTTCTTTTCAACTCTCCTCACGCTGAGCTGCCTCCTCATCCTCGCTCCCACATTCCAACACTCTCACCGATGTTTTGCGGCGGCTTTTTTCCCGACCCTGCCCGTGCGCTCCATCGGAACGCGCCGCATGCCCTCGCCGTGACTCACGCACCTGACCGCAGTGTCAGCCGGCATTCCCGCCGCCATCGCCCTCGAGCTGAGCGCCGCTTGCAAAACAAAGAGCCATCCATCAAGTCGCGGAGGAGTCTGTCGCTGTTGTTTTCCGTCCCAGTTCCACGCTTGCGTGCTAAAGCCGCCATTGCCGCGTCTTATTACGCGTGATTTAAACCGGCGCAGGAACGCTGGCGGGGTGATTTAAGTGTGTTATCGTTCCCCCATGTTGAAAACTGGCAGGTAGAACGTCAGAGTTCGCCGGCCTCTCCGCTGCATGTGTCTTTGTTTTACTCTTTTCGTTGGCGTGTTATGAAACGTTCCCCAGCGGTCATAAAATGTTCTCCTGCAAATAGCTGTGTTATTACTCTATTTGCTTTAGAGAATTCAGTTTAAACGAAAGTGATCGTCAAAAACAATAAAAACCTGGATGTGCTCGCAGGCCTCAGCGGGAGATAGCGGCGGCGCTCGGAGATTAACATTCACAGCAAACCGTGTACGTGCATTTTTTTTGTCCCTGTGTGTACATAAGCGTTGTACGGACATGCACACGATGGCGGGCGGTAGCGGCGGCGGCGGCGGCAGGGGGGGCGGGGTATCCAGTGTCTCTGCATCTGTGTTTTGGACGTGGGTTTGGGTTACAGCGCCGCAGACTGCTGAAGCCGGGGTATGAATGGGTCCCGCCACCTGCTGACTCTCGTCAGTCAGACGGCGAGCGAGGGAGAGAGGGAGAGCGAGGGAGAGCGAGGCCGCACTGAGTCGAGTTACAAACGAGGGGGACATCTCTGCGGAGAGACGGAGGGACGACAGACAAAGGAGGAGACGCTGGAGTCCAGAGTGTGACATGATGGACGTGCAGTCACTCATATTAATTACAGACGCCGTTGGGCGGGAGAGGGGGGGGGGTTTAATCCCTGTTGACCAGTCATTGTTCCCAACGTCACAGTTTATGGTCAACTTCAGATCCCGGCGTCTGAAAGTCACATTTCTGCACGGCGCAATTTCTTTTCTTGTTATTTTCCCGTCATAAATAACACGAGGGGCGCGAGATATAATGAGGGAGGGTTTGAACCCTCTCATTTCATATTTCACATCGCCACATTAAGAAAAAAAAAATATCAAGAAAAAATCCTGGCGTAATGAATTTGAGGCACTTGGGGGATTTTATTGATTATTATTTTCCAGGCGTTTCCAGAAACGTCGACACTGCTCCCCCTTTTTTTTCCTTTTTTTTTATTACACCAGCCCTCGTTTTGTTAAACAACCTCTCACTGGCACGCGTCTGTGCACACGGCGAGCCGCGTCCCGGTGTCTCTGCCGTCTCCGCTGTCACAGTTTGCCCGGGACGCGTCCGGATCTGTAGCCCTGCCTCATTAATTTCTAATAAAATGGCAGAGCTGACACTCGGCTGCGCCGCTCGGCTGACAGGCTGCACTAACAGGCAGTGGCTCCAGACATGACCACGCTAACCACAGCCGGGTTGCTCCTCACATCCATCCATCAAGCTGCCTCCCGCTCGCTGCACAGCTCCACCGACCACTGATTTTCCTGATTTGCACACACACACACAGAGTGGCTGTGCTCGCATGCGAGAAGCCCAGTGTTTGTGTGAGTGTGTGTGTGTCTGTTTGTTGTCCTAAAAAATTAATGTAAACCAAAGCGAGCGAGCACTCGGTGGTGTGTGAGCGGGCCCTCTGCGGCGCACATGGCCCGGCCTCGAGCCGTCTGTGGTCACTCTCTGCGGTCCAGTCGTCCAATGACAGGAGGAGACACACACTAATGAAATGGTTCCATATTGGACCACTTTGCTTGTATGGGTGCGTTTTTTATTTCTTCTCGTCTGTGCTCATGTTTCTGTCAGTACCCTGGCTTTGTCTGCTCTCCTCTTATAAAACTTCTCCCTCCCTCTCTCTCGGTGTCGTCCTCTCCTGTGCCGTGGCGTTTGGGTTGACAAAAGACGAACGGTTCAACACATACTTAGGTGACTCTTATAGATTCGGCGTGGCCTCGGCCTGGTTAGTCACCCTGGTGCGTTCGGTATCCTATGGCTGAGCCTTGCTCTGAGTCACGGCCCCAAAGGACACGACACCGACTCTGATTTATGGCCGTGAGTCACTTTGGGGTGCAAATAGAAAAGTTTTGAACTATTTCCAGACGCGGAATCAAAGAAAACAAGGAGGCAGTGTTTTCAGCCGTGTCTGTTTTCTGGTCCGTTTGTTTGTGACCAGGTTTACATGATAACTACTGAGCAGATGTCCACAGAACCCGGTGGGGGGACGGGACGTGGACCAAGAAAGAACATCAGGAGGAAAAGGCACAGACGTGTCGACAATTTTCATTCTCGGATCTGACGACATAGAATCTGTCAAACGCAGTATTCCTTCATCACACAAGTTGAATTCTTCTCGGCTGAAACAGTTGCCTCATCTACACACACTGTTCTTTGGGATTTCAGTCTTATTTTAAATGCTCAGTTCGCCGTGCGTGAGGAAGCGTGCGCACTCACTCGGCTCCACCTGAATGACGACTCCGACAGCCCAGGTTGTATTATACAGACGATCGCCATGGAAACCAACCCACACCTGCTCCTGCGCTCAGACAGAGAGAGACAGAGAGAGAGAGAGAGAGGGAGGAAAGGGAGGGTGGGTGAACTTCTGCGGCCTGTGTGGATGATATCCTTGAGCTCAGGATAATATTTGAGCACTTTGTTAAGCAAAGCTCTCTGCAAATTTCCAAGGGGCGGCCGCCAGGTTTTTCTCTTTTTATATTCCCTCTCCCTCCCCGACACCTGTGTTTTGTGGCCAAGGCCATCACGAGAGCAGCACACACACACGCCACACAGGGAGAAAAAAGAAAGCTTTCAGGAGGCAGAGAGTGACGTGCCAAACCAAACCGCCGGAGATATTTCAGCGTTCCTGAAGCTCGGCCTCGGCATTTGAAAGATAAATGTGTGATTCTCCACGCCAGTTTCCTTTTTTTTTGCGAGCCGCTATTTTCTCTTCAGACGTCGGCAACGCACCTCCTGGATCTGAGCCTCGCACCCTCTGCCAGCCGCGGGAGGGGAAACGACAATGTCAGTGAGCAGGAAATGAACAACGTGTCGTTCAAACTCTCCCTTTTTTTTTTAAACGTGTATAAAACAACTGTGGCCTTGTTGAGCTTTCACGGCGTGCACGGACAAGAGCCGCCCTCAGAAATGGTGCATTATTTTAATGGAACCATCTGTTGAGGCTCAGTCAAGTGTTTTTCCTCCGTCGGGCTTTTATGTTTGGTGTCACTCAAACACACAGATAAACATCATTTAATGCCCTGTCGCCTTTCTCTCATCCGCTCTCATTATTCCACCATTGCGTGGCATGTAGGCGGCGAAAACGCCTGCCTGTTTGGAGGACGGGGGAGTGAAGAGCACTCCACACACAATCACACTCGAATTTCCAATATAGTTTTTTTTTTTGTGTGTGTTTCTGGGGATTCAAGACAAGAGCCAGGTTCTTTTCCATAATGGAGGATGACAGTAGAACGGACGGTGATTTATTTGAATGAATCTTTTCCATCTGCCAGTTCCAAGGGCCGTGCAGTGTGTGTGTGTGTGTGTGTGTGAATAACATGAATAAATGTACAGACAATCATAAATAGGGACGCTTCTTTCAATCATCGTCTGAAGAGTTGCATCAAAACTGGGTCAACAGTGATTGCACAAAGTCCTGTTTGCACATAGGTGTGTCTGCACATTTGCATGTGTGTGTGTGTGTGTGTGGAGGACAGGACGTGTGACTGAAAGAGAGCAGACAGAGGATGTGTGTAACAAGAGAAAGTGGGATGGAGGTGGGCAGCAGAGACCGAATGAAGTGTGTGTGTAGTGTATGGAGGGGCTGGAATGCACACACACACACACACACACACACACACCAAGCATATATGTCTGTTTAAATGTCAATGTGTTCCAGTGGCTAGTGTAAGCAGACTGTGGGTGGTGAGGGGAGCATGTGGTAGACACACACACACACACACACTACACACACACGTGTGTGTGTGTAGTGTGTGTGTGTGTTGTGGGGTCCAAAGTGTGTGTTCACGATGGAAGCTGCTGAGTGCGCTCACTGTTCAACTAGTTCATGCTGCATAAGCAGAAATACTCAACGACTACCCAGATGACAACTTTGTCTGGGAAGAAAAGGGTGTGTGTGTGTGTGTGTGTGTGTGTTTAGAGAATTGATGTGGTGTAAACATTTAGGTCACAATAATAAATGCATGTCAGTTTAAGGGTGTGTTAGGTCTTTGCATTTTAAAAGTAGAGCACAGTGAGTTCATGCTGAACCTGTTCTCTGTGTGTGTGTGTGCGTGCATGTTCTATATGTTGACCCAGTGTGTGTGTGTGTGTGTGTGTGTGTCTGCCCTCTTCCTGGTTACTATATATTTTGTATGAGCTGTGTGCTCCCGCTCTCAAACGAGCGTGTCTGTGTTTAGGTTGGAGGTCCTGAGGTGCTCACGCCCCAGTTCCTCCAATTCTCCAAACCACAGTAGATCCCAGCTCGGATAAAGCCTCTGTGTGAGTGTGTGTGTGTGTGTGTGCGTGTTTTTCATGCGTCTTTGTCGGAGATCACCACGTGTTGAAGCATGCGTGAGTGTTTTCCTGCTCCTGGCTCATATCTGGGGGGAAAACCTCTTCGTGACGATCCTCGGACGCTGCCATGTTGGAGCCGGTTCCTCGCTGCTGGCCTCGGCCCCGGAGTCTCGCTCTCGGCTGATACGGGTCGTCACATGTCGAGCCAACATGGCAGCAGAGTTTGGAAACTGAAACAGCATCAGATTTGTCCATTTGCTGTCGACCGATCGGCCTCAAGTGCTTCGATATCTGCCGCTGTTTTCCCTTTTCTGATCCGGCGAGCGTCTACGACTATTTATTTTTCCATTTCATTCCAAATTTGTTTTTCCAGCTCGACATTCTACCACATCCCTGACTTTGTTTTCCATTACTTCAGCCTCACATTCCTGACGTCCGATTGGTGAACTGGGACGAAGGGACGCTGTGATTGGCTGCCGTCATTTCTCTGAGGACACCTCTGAACTTCAGTATTAGATTTCACGTCGTCCGTGCACTGCTTCTCTTTTGTGTGTGTGTGTGCCAGGATGCTGGTTTGCATGGGCCTACACACACACACTCAATCCATCTGTGGTACTGGGCAAACCCGCACACACATCCACAGACTCCCATTCATGCTCGCTTGATTTCCGCAGCCTCCGATTGAATTTGAAGTGACACAGATGAGCTGCGACCGTCTTTATTAGGTGACGGCCACGCCCTCTCGCTGCCGCCCCCCCCGTACTGCATCCACAGGAATGGCTGACAAACCTCACCCTCCCCGTCTTTTCTGTAGACGCAGATGTCCGGGGTCTTGCGCAGCGAGTGGGCGCAGATGGCTCCTATAGCAGCCCGTCAATCACGCCTCTGTGGGGAGAGCAGGGAGATCGCAGTCCGCCGGACCGTGCGTGCGCGTTTGTGTGGTCTCCACCACGCTGCGTTGACGCTGATGATGATGGATGATGTCGCGTGATGGGCTGAGGCTGACGTGTCGGAGGACTTCACCTGCGGGGAGATCCAGAGCACATGTTCCGTGTCCAGCAGGACTACCAGGGGCACGCGTCTCATGGATTCATTCAATTAGTTTTCTATTAAACTGCAAATACTTCATTTTGGATCAGCCGAATTGACTGATTTACTTCATCGTGGGCTCCCAGTAAAAACCTGTGCAGCGGGGCTACAGATGATGTGGAATCCAGGGTTAACTTGTTCTCAGGAAGGAAGTGTTGTTCTTTGTTAATGAAGCACCAGCGGAGCTGATGAAACTCCTCTTCCCCTCTTCCGAGATTACACGTTAACCGACTCCACTTCAGCCCACAGGTGGAGCCTCATTTAGTTTTAATGTATGTTCCAGGACTTTCTTTTATTTGAATCAACATAACAACCCGTCTACTCCACACACACACACACACACACACGGTGTCTCCCCTCGCCCTGACTCCCGATGAATTATTCAACCAATCACACGGCTGAACAGGTCTGAACCGTGTCCCTGACTGAGACGTGCTGTGTTTACTTTAAATGTCTCACGCTATACCTGAGTGACATGTGTGTGTGTGTGTGTGTGTGTGTGTGCAAGTGTGTGTGAAAAAAGCAATTACATGAGCATGAGAAAAGGTCTCGGGTCAAACCACGGGGCGCCACATTTGGAGAGGACCTGGATTTTCTTTTTTTCTAATTGATGGTTGATGTAAATCGTCTGAAGTCATGAAGTCCTCAGATTGGGGGACAGAGACAAGAGACAGAGAGGAATTGGGATTTTATACTCTATATAAAAGCTTTGATGTTTTCCCTGAGTAGATGTCTTTCTGACTCCCTCTCTCCTCGTTGTCTTCCAGAGATGTTAGACTCCAGTAACCTCGTCACCTACAACGGCTTGTCCAACAGCTCCAGCTACGACACCTTCCTCCTGGACGAGGAGCGGGGGAGGCTCCTGGTCGGAGCGGAGGACCACATCTTCTCCTTCGACCTCGTCAACATCAACAGAGACCACAAGCAGGTGAGGCTCCACTTTCCCTCTTCTCGCTCTGGAGTCCATTACTCCATCTCCTCGTCCCTCCCCCTGTCTGTCTCGGTCCAGACGGGGCCCGTCCATAATTCCATTCCTCCACCTGGACTAGGTTAACGGTCTTTTTATCTGATTCTAGCGCTGACGGCCCGGCCTGCAGGCTGCACACAGCGTCAGAGCAGGGAGGCAGAGTGTGTCTCTGCATTCTTTTTGCCCTTGGCTCGGATGTGTGCTTTTCTTTTTTTCCCTCTCTTCTCTCGCTCTTTTGTTCTGATCCTTGCATCATTAGGAGATAAAGGCCAAAAAGCAGTGATTAAGCAAATCTAATGTAATTACCCTGAAATTTGCAACGCAGCTTCCCAGGAGAGGAAAAGACTCAGCTGATCTGCAGCGGAGTTAAAGTTTCAGAGCGGGATGAGGAATGTGTGTGTGTGTGTGTGTGTGTGTGTGTGTGTGTGTACTGCACGTACATGCACGTGCATATTTCTTTCATTTACTTTTCACATCTGTGCAGCTAACCAACGAAAAGTGGCCCCGATCACGTTTTCACTTTACAACCGCCCCCCCCCCCCCCCCCCCCCCCCCCCCCCCCCCNNNNGGCACTTTTTTCCTTTTACACCCCCCCCCCCCCCCCCCCCGACTAATTCATGCACGCTCATACGCTCCACGTGCGTTTGCACCTCCTGCGACGGGAGAGCCTTTATTTTAAAGATCAAAGCCACTGGAGAAAGTGACATTTGACCAGCAGTCGATGATTCACCTGGTGCCACGCAGATCTGCTCGTGCAGAAAGTTAAAGTGTGCTCGTGTTGCTCGTGTGCACCTGCCCGTGCGGAGCGTGTTGCTGGAAAACCAAGGAATTCTTCCAGTTGGACCACACCTCGGTCCAATACCCGCACGCCCATGGACAAGTACATCTGCTGGTGAATCAGCGTGGGCGTGGGACAGTCGCCTCACGCTTGGCGTCCCCGTGCGGCGGGGTGTCGGATAAGGCCCCTCGGGCCCGGAGGTGGATCGGCCATAAGGAAAGATCGACGTATGAAATGAGTCCTGTCATTTCCAAAATGGAAAATATCAAAAGCCTGTTTTCTTTTCATATTTGAAGTGAAAAGTGCAACCACATGCTGGAGTTGAACGTTTTCAGTCCCACAATTAGATCCAGAACCCATATTTAAACCATATAAAATGTCTATATCGACAAGGCAAGTGCAACATGAAGGGTTCGGTTCCTGCGTGTTAAAGCTGTTACTCATGGTCCATTTTTAACTCCCGCCCTTCGTTTTCCCACACTGCTTTTCTTCCCCTCTTTGTCACAGTCTGTTACAATTTAGTAAAACTCCTTTGACTGTTCATCAAATGTACATGAAGCACTGACCCGAAATGAAGAAGTGAGATTAAAAACCTGACCAATGAAAAGTCACAAAGCTGGAATTCCAACCGATCCCGTTGTGTTCTGATTCACTGCTTTGACTCACCGCCTCCACCTCCGGCTCAGTGTGACTTTGTCTTCTTCTTCTTCTTCTCCTCATCTCGTGCAGATTGCGTGGCCTGCCACCCCCTCCAAGAGGGACGAATGCAAGTGGGCGGGGAAAGACTATGTGGTAAGTGATGGCACCACGATGTCATTACACGTCTCTGGAAACCGAACACACAGCGCAGGTGTTCAGGTTATTCGCCCCCGTGATGGACAATGTAATGTTGCCCCCCCCACACACACACACACACACACATCCGTGTAGGTGGGAGTGGATTGTTTGATCTGTTTTTATCTCGCCTGATGTGTTAGCTCACATGTGCAATTCAGCACAAATTGGGCCCCGAACGCACGCTCCACGCCACCGGCTCTGTTTGTGCGCAGGACGCCGCGAGTCGGCGTTATCTCTGTGTCGCTGCTTGCATTGGCCCCTCTCTCTCTCTGTGTAGTATCTGATCGCAATTTCACGGCCGGATGAGTCCCGAGTGCAGCGGCTGCAGGTTTTAAGGATTACCCAGAATTACACAGTGCATTTTTTTTTTTTCAAATCACCGAGGTCCAAACTCACCGAGCGACCCCACACACACATACGCTGAGCGGAGACCACACTGGCAACGCTACACCTTCGCCGCCATTGCACGGTGGAGGCGTAGCGCGCGCGCGTGTGTGTGTGTGTGCGCACTCTGGCAGCGCAGGAATCCCACAGAACACAGTGATGAGGTATTTGCGTGCTACAAAAATGTTTACCCTTGAAAATGAGGCGGTGAGAGCCGAGATGGAGCGCCGCACGGGAGGCCTTGATTGGGACATTACCAAAGCATTCAGAGCTCCCAAATTGATGCATTTGTCCAAACCACACTCTGCAGCCGCTGAACAAATGTAACAGCTGCCCCCTCCTCTCCAAAAATGCCTGACGGCTGTATCATCCCGCTTGGCAGGACGAGCCTCTGTAACTTGGCCCAGGTTGTTGCGTTTCAGCGAACAAAAGCGCTCGGGTGCCGCAGCTTCACGGCTTTGCAGAACGGCCTGATGTCATTTCCCATTATTCGTCCAGCCATTACAGACGCTGAAGGGAAATTAACAGTTATCCTGCGTTTCCACTGAATTCTTCCAGATTCAATTAGATGCCTCAGCATAATCGCTAAAATTCTCCCAACTCATCCAAACGTCTACAAACCACACACAAATCTGTCCGCCCATGGAAAGTCGTGGAGAGAGTAATGACTCATTTATCCTCTGCGGCTGTCACTGATTTTTTTTTTTTTACATAATAACATGGTTTGTGATCGGGGGAAGCCATTTTTTTTTTACCTGAGGCCCAGTTTGAGCTGTGCGTTTGAGTGACGTGAGTGAGGATCGTCGGTCGACCTCCCACAAAGCTAATGAGCCCAACTTGTGGAGAGCCGGGTAAAAATACTAAGCAGAGCTGACGTCGAGGGCGGGGGTGGGGGGTGGGGGGGTGCAAGGGGAGCTTGTGTGAAAGGCGTATAATAAGGGTGTGTGGATGACGTGGGGGGGACATTTGTTGCCGCCGCTCAACAGTAGGAACGACAGAGGGTAAAGTCGTTAAGTTGACGCGGACGGGGCTGAGGTTAGCTGCGAGACTTCCTCTGTGAAATCAGCAACAACAGCGCAGTCTGTGGCTCATGGATGTTCAACGCAGCAGTTAACATAGCAGCCAAGTCCAGGTATTAGATGTAGCCCAGCGGGCCTGGATCGACATTATTCACTTATTCGACAATATGACGAGAAAACCGTGACCTTCATCATCCCTGTCCCGCTTCCCGCTCGCGTCCTCAGACTGAGATGACACGCTCTGGTCGCTGCCCCGCCCCCTCCGCTGTCACCTAGCAACAGAATTGGGACCAAAATTCTAAGCCCTTATCGTGAATCCTGGGATCAGTCGGCCCGTGAAGGAATCATCTGTTGCCTCCTCTAGGATCCTTGCTTCCGGGATGCGGCCTCAGCAGGACGCAGAGGCAGCTGTTCAGAGAGCTGTCGGGGGAAAGTGGTTTCCATTTTCACGTCTCGCTCTCGGCGACAAAGCGCATTTCCCCAAATGTCCGTTTCCAGCAGTTGGGTGCAAGAGACAATTATTTTTTAGCTCTTTGAATGACAGCGTTTGGAAAAATGTTGTATTGCACTGGAAAATGTCAGAAGTGCAACCTGGAGCCTCGTGCTCCGTTTCTGTCTCACGAGGGACGTCATCACAACTGAAACGTGTGTGGCAGCCGGTGTTTGATCAAAACGAATGTGTACTTGTGTGTTGGGCAGATTCTCAGTATGTGTTTGTAATAAGACAAACCACGAGCTGATCTCTTCGACACGTGAGCCCCAATCAGCCCAGCAGCCTCTTCGATTAGCGCTCTGATAAACAGCCTCACGCCAGCGGGGCCGTCGGCCAACCCAAACACCCGGGGTAAATCGAAACATATGGATCATTGCAGATCTGAGGTGGCTTCGCTGATTTGACTTACAGGTGGGATTTCCTCGAATGAGACTCAGTTTCATGCAGTTTGTTCTTTCTTTTTTTTTTTTCCTTTTCCAAACCAAGTGGAAAGTCCCCCGGTTTGAATTCCAACAAAGCTTCTCTCTGTTCACCGTTGTTCTCTCCCCGCTCGCTATTTGTCTCCAGTTTCAGTTGAATCACGTCTCTTTTTATTCAAGGTGTCCGCTTTATTTTCACAAGGGGTAAAACCCTATTTAAACTTTATGATACGAGGGAGGGAGTTGGCAGCGCGGAGGCTACCGCTCACATACGTGCTTTTGTTGGAGCGAAATCTCTTTTCCAGCTGTGTAAATGCATTCGTGCCTTCATCCTGTTTATTTGTATTTTGCAGAAAGAGTGTTCTAACTACATCCGGGTCCTGCAGCCGTTCAACCAGACCCACATGTACATCTGCGGCACAGGAGCCTTCCACCCCATCTGCGCCTACCTGGAGATGGGCAAGAGGGCAGAGGTACGACGTGAGCTCAGAGCAGCTCCTCGATTTATTATTTATATTCAAAAAGGTCATTTAGACCTCAGCTGAGGCCAGTGCTGCCCTCATCGATTATCCTCTCATCACTGGTTTCCATTGTGTGAAGAAGTGGAAAGAAGTGGTCACTCACACGGTCGGAAATGAAACAACCTCTCCCCCCAAGTTTTGTAATTGAGTTACTGGAAAGTGACTGATTCAGATCTCTTGTTGAAACCTATTGAAATCCTCTCGGGACGACGAGGGTCTCTTCTTGTGTCTTAATTCCCCTTTGTGTGAATCGCGCCCCCGCTGACTCGGCCGTTCTCTGTAATCCAATAAATCACGTTTCTGGCTGAAGTGGTGGTGGTGCGGCGCAAGCAGAATATGTTGTCATTCGAACACGCGGGCTATATTCGTACCTCCGGGCTTAGTTTAGCGTTCTCTGGCCGTGTTTTGAACTCTGACCCGCTCCACCACAGGACAACATCTTCCGGCTGGCGCCTCATTTTGAGAACGGCCGCGGGAAAAGCCCCTACGACCCCCGGATGCTCTCCGCCTCGCTGCTGATCGGTGAGTCCGGACCCTCCCTCCACTGGTTCCAGGAAACATTCACTGGCCTCGGCGACGATCATTTGTTCCTTTGACTCTTTTCCTCCTTGGCAGATGGGGAACTGTACTCTGGCACGTCTGCTGATTTCATGGGGAGGGACTTTGCCATTTTCCGTACGCTGGGAGATCACCATCCAATCAGGACGGAGCAGCATGACTCAAGATGGCTGAACGGTAATATCATAAAAATTGATTCTTCAAACGGAAGGAATCGATTTTCCTTTGCGATACAGCTGCTTGCGTCGGCGTAGAAACACAGATGTGAAGTCGTTTAAAGACAGCTGGGAGCGAGCGGTGATCGGCCGGCAAAAACTGAACAAGCACAAACAAGAATCCGTTTACTGGCCCCTGACATAAGCTCCGGTCGTTGGCCCCGGCATCAGAGTCTCCGGCCATTCATGTGCAGACATCAGATATCAGAGCCCGTCCGTGCCAGCAGGATTAGCGGTGAGAGTTATTGACCGCTCGCTCTGTCCGGCTATCAGTCGGCGAGCCACAAAAGGTCAGTTTGAACCTTTCCCTCAAGCTGTGCCATCCCCCTTTTCTCCCCCATTCTTTCCCACAGAACTAATCCGTTCTCAGCTGTTTTCCTGCCGTGGAGTCAAATTCCTCCACCCCCCCCCCCAAACACCACCGCCGCCGCCGCCACGCTGGCCTCTGTGGTGCAGACTACTGTGACATTTTAATGAAGAGCCATTTAAATAGGGAGAAGTCAACGCCGCCGCTTTAATCCCGATCGATCTTTCACCTTGTTCAAACAAGTTCACCGGGGCAGGGGGATCGCATTGGGCAGAATCTGACTCCACAAAAGGAGGATTGTAATTGGGCGGATTAAGGGACGGGTGATATTTGGCTGAGCCTTTATCAACACGGCGTGCGAAGAAAGACGTGAATGCTCGATAGATGCTGAAGCTGAAAAGGGATTTTGGGAGGAGAAGCAGCACGTCCCTTCACCTTCAGACTCAATCTGCAACTCACAATGGAGGCTGGAAGCATGTGTGGGGGCACGCAGGACTCACGCCAGAGGCCTCGCACCCGCGCCGCGCTTATGAATCTGTGTCCCCCTTTGGCCACAATCTCCTTTTTCACAGCTACTCTATATCCCGAACAGCCACGGCGGCGTAACATGGCACTGCTTGTTTCTCCTCCGGCTAACCCCCGAGCTTTTAGACACAGGCTCGATTTACGCGTGACGACGCCTCGGTGACTGCGGCCGCTTTCACTCCCCCCCCCCCCCCCCCCCCCCCCCCCCCCCCCCCCCCCCCCCCGGGGGCGGCGGCCCCCTTCCCCCCCCCCCCCCCCCCCCCACCCCCCAACCCCGGCCCTCGCGCCCCTCGGAGTCGAGGTTATGCCTCGGCCTGCCCCGTTTAGCTTTTGATTTCCTCTCGTGCTTAAGGTTGAGATGCATTTATTCATGTGTTACCCGGGACAATCAGAGCCATGTGTGTTTGCGAGGATGTGGTCTAGAGACGGGGGTTATATGGGATTTGGACTTGGAGCGCTCGCTTGGGGTAAAGTCAGATATTATAACACCGGGGTGTAAAGTAAATGGCTGTTATTACTGAGCCGTGACTGGAGAGAATCATGGGGGATTGGTTTCTGAGGTGTAAAATGGGGGTGAGAGGTTCGTCATCAGGACAGCGGCCGGCTGAAATGTGTGATTTGGCTCCGCTCTGCTTATTCTGGTTTATTGACGTTCCCTTTTCGCCTCCAGACCCCAGGTTCGTCGGCGTGCACTTGATCCCGGAGAGCGACAACCCCGAGGACGACAAGATCTTCCTGTTCTTCAAGGAGAACGCCATGGACGGCGAGCACACGGGGAAGGCCACCATCGCCAGGATAGGACAACTGTGTAAGGTAACAACACACGCACGGCTCAGTCCTCTCCGTGACGCCGTCCGTTGCCGACGTGGCGGCGCGAACGCTCACGTGCTCGCACGTGTCCTTGCAGAACGACATGGGAGGCCACAGGAGTTTGGTGAACAAGTGGACCACTTTCCTGAAGGCGCGGCTCATGTGTTCCGTCCCCGGGGTGAACGGCATCGATACACACTTCGACGAACTGCGTAAGCCTGCGTTAGAGAAAAGATCCTCTCATCAAAAAGCTGCTGCCTCACTCCTCGCTCTTTATTGATTTATTTACTTCCTGTTTCCAGAGGACGTGTTTCTCATGAGCTCTAAGGACCCGAAGAATCCGGTCATCTACGCCGTGTTCACCACATCCAGGTACGGCCCCGATCCTTCGCACGGTGACCTGCGTCATCTGCGTGCGAGCGCTGGAACTCTCGGTTAGACCCAGATGCTGGGAGTGTCGTATTTGTTTTGTTGATTTGTTGCTAGGAGACTGGAAGGAGCTGATATGTATTCAACGTGCAAACCGTCCTGGACGAGTTATTTCCTCTGTGTTTAAAACACACACACACACACACGCTTCATATTTCCTTCCAAAGCCTCGTCCTTCCACATCTCTCATCCAATCCCTTTATCTGCTATTTCCTAAGCATTTTAAATGATGCAGGAAAATGGGAGCGACCAAGTGTGCCCCTGTTGAATTCCCAGACAGCCCCCCCCCCCCCTTTCCCATAATCCACTTACAGGTGTCTTACGGCTGCTTTCCCCCCTCTCCAAACCCTGAGATTGCTTTTAGCCGATTCCCAATTCCTCGCTACCTGCCTCCTTCTTTTTCTCCATCCATCCAAACCTTGGCAGGGGCTCGTAGGGAAATCAGATTATGGGGCAGGAGGGAGCAGGAGAAACATGATATTCCCTCAGCGGGAGAACGCACGTCTCTGCCCCGGCCGCCGCCCCGAGCGCTGAATGGGGTTTTCAGAGGCCCGGGTGTGGCGCTATTGAAGCGTGCGGCGGGGGCGAAGGCGGTCCCAGGCAGATAAGTGAGTTGAAATGGCACAGATGGCGGCACTTATCATGATGATGATGAATTAGCATTTGGGAAGGAGGAGGAGGAGGCGATATTGTGTCCAGTGGTCGCGCTTTGAACGGAGGACAAGCGCCATCAATCACCGCTCATAATAAAAGCGGATGAATAGAACGGCGGCGCGAGCAGACGCTGACATCGGGCCTGTGTGGCCTTTCTCAGCTCTCTGACATGTATCGGACCGAAAGGGTTGGTGGTGGGGGGGGGGGCGCCCCAACGCACACGCACACACTTTAAAATTCAATTACAGGGCATTGAGGAATTAGAGAAGTTTAATTGGTTTTCTAAGTGGCCGGTTTTCGGAGATGAATAGAGCAGAGATTCAGAGGCAGCAGCTTTTAATATCACTGCTTAATGAGGCACAGAGACGCTGCCGCTGACAGATCAATGTTTGATTGTGTCCCTCCCTCCTCGTGTGTGTGTGTGTGTGTATCGGCACAAACACATGTTCGCTCTTCTTCTTAAGCGCAGACGTATGAGTGTCTGTTTTTGCCCCCGGAGTTAATTGAATTTCTCTGTAATTAACATTTTCAAATGCTAATCCATTCATCTTCCCTGCTTCAGTAGTGTGTGTGTGTGTGTGTGTGTGTGTCAGCCACATCCTTAATTAGTCTCAGACAACTTCCCGTTGCACTCAACGAGACAAAGGACGTCCCTAAATCTTCCCGGAGCGTTGGTTTCCTGCAACAGATACGACGTCCAAGTGTAAATTCCTCTTGGTGGAAGTGTCCCTCAGAATGACGATGAGATTATTCTATAATCTGATCTAATCTGTAAAGGTTACCGTGCCTTCAGTGCTCAGAGCAAACAGCAAGCTAATGATCTCACGCCGTTTAAATCCCTGCATGAATATTTCAGTAAGTCTTGGATTGTTCTGATGGAACAGAACTGCTCAGATTGCTGTCTCCTGGACGACCCGGGGAACCAAACCCACATCATTTCCCTTCTTTTTCATGATTGATTGACCTTCGTCTTCGTCCGCCTTGAGTCTGGCTCGCCAGAGAGAAATCCTCCCATCTGGCTAACCGGCAAAAAAAAAAAAAAAAAAAAAAAAAAAACCTTGCAAAGAAGACTCCATCAGATCTGAACCAGGTCTCCTGTTTAGTTGGTGGAGTGCCCAAATTCCTGTCTGCTCTCAAGAGGCTGGAAACAATCACAGAGGAGTTCCTGTCTGTCATTCCCATGCTTAGGTAATGACAACCCTGCTCTCCCTCCGTCTTTGTGCGATGAAGGGTCATTTTGTCGTCTTTCTTCAGGATTTCAGCGGCTCCTAATCCCTGTCTCCCGATCGCCTATAAATCCCCTTTGTTCCCGCGTGTCGTTGCCTCACTCTCTCTCTCTCTCCTCCTCCTCCGCAGTAACATCTTTAAAGGCTCCGCCGTGTGCATGTACAACATGGCCGACATCAGGAGGGTGTTCCTGGGGCCCTACGCCCACAGAGACGGGCCCACCTATCAGTGGGTGCCCTTCCAAGGCAGGGTGCCCTACCCTCGGCCCGGAACTGTGAGAAGCCGTACAAATCCACAATCCTAGGTCCCAGGAAAACGAAATACACTCGTCACAGCTTCACGTTGTTTCTGCCGTCTTCTCCCAGTGTCCCAGTAAGACGTTCGGCGGTTTCGACTCCACCAAAGACCTCCCCGATGACGTCATCACCTTCGCCCGCGGCCACCCGGCCATGTACAACCCAGTTCACCCGATCGGAGGGCGTCCCATCATGGTGAGGACGGATGTGGACTACCAGTTCTCCCAGCTGGTGGTGGACAGGGTGGAGGCAGAGGACGGCCAGTACGACGTCATGTTCATCGGCACAGGTACGCAGCAATGGAGTGCAGTATTTTGTAAAAGAAAGATGATGAAGGTACTAACAGAGGACAGCGTGTCCGTCCTGCAGACATGGGAACGGTGCTGAAGGTGGTGACCATCCCCAGAGAGAGCTGGCACGACCTGGAGGAGGTGGTGTTGGAGGAGATGACGGTCTTTAGGGTACGACTTTGAACAGGGTGTGAAAAACACGTGTGCGAGGTTTAAAAATAGTCACAGAGGCGTTTGTTTTTTTGTACAGGAGCCCACGACCATCACCGCCATGGAGCTGTCCACCAAGCAGGTAGAGACGTGTTTTTAACACCTTATCATTCGCGCGCAAACTTGTTGACAAGGAAACGAGCCCAAGGGAAGCACAGAGAAGTTATGGGCCTTACAGAACACGCCGGCTTCCAAAAGAAACAGACGCACAACCGCTGTCTGTTCACGAGCACTCAGGTTTTAAATCCTCGCTGTTTCTTTGGCTCCCACAGCAACAGTTGTACCTTGGCTCGTCCCTGGGCGTCTCGCAGATGTCTCTCCACCGCTGCGAGGTGTATGGGAAAGCTTGCGCCGAGTGCTGCTTGGCCCGGGACCCGTACTGCGCCTGGGACGGCACCGAGTGCTCCAGATACTTCCCCACCGCCAAGAGGTAGGAGGCACACACGCTCGCACGTTAACACGCTCCTCCTCCTCCTCAGCCGGGCCTTTCGCGTTCCCACCTGGGAGTTATCAGTTCACCTGCACCGGCTGCTGCAGTTGGCTCCGAAGAATTTTGGCTCAAAGGCAATTTCAACACTCGACCTGGTGCTGGAGCCTCAGACCTCCACTCGGCCGTTAGTGCACGCCAATCCACGAACTGCGGCCGGATACGCGCCAACGCGTTTAAACATGGAAGTAATCTGGAATAGGAATATTACACAAAGTAGGGTCATTAAACACACACACACAGGCGGAGGACGCTCTCCAAGAGGGAGAGTTCATTTAGAACTCCTGTCAGAAACAGTTGCTGTGAGCGGTGCACCCATCAACACACACACACACACACACACACACACTAAATTATAGCCAACAGGAGCTGTCTGACCACTTCACCCTGCAGCCAGGAGGTATGAACATACACACCCTCAAATTACCCTCTGCTCTATCCAGCGGGATTAGGCCGACCACGACAGCTCTCTCTCTCTCACACACACACACACACACACACACACACACACACACACACACTCCCCTGCGTCTCATTCATCCACAACTTGTCACACCAGCAGAAAGAGGCCAGTGGGTAAACGCCGGCTTGGTGGTGGCACACCCCATGGTTAAGGGCCAGGCCCCGGCTCCTTTGGGCTCCAGTATGGGAACCAGACACCCGGCCGTGCACGTGCTCAGACGGCCAAAAAGACAGGAATGTCGGTTCAGGAAACGTACATGTGAGGGATCTTGTGTGTGAGAAAGAGACAGAGATGAGTTTCCAAAAACGTATGGGAGGAAGGGAGGCAGCCATATTTGGCGTGGGGGATTCAAACACACACGGGCCGTTTCCCTTCATCTGTTTCTTTTTTACCTACAATGGTTCCCATCTTTATTTCCTTCTTAAAAGCCGTTACCTCACCTTTGGCTTACCCCTCGTCTCCCCTGCCTGATTCTCTGTTTCTGAACGGCGTCCGTCAGGATTCTTATAACCAGCTAGAAACCGGGAGCAGACGCCGGCGACAACGACACAGCGGCCCCTCACGTGAGGGACAAAGAGCGAGGGATTTCAAGGGCTCATCAGAAGCTGGCTGTTTTATTGCCCTCCGCTGGTTTATGGCTCTTAAAATCCATCAGGGCTTTTTTAGATTTTATTCTTTCACCCGTGTGTTTTTATTTTTACAGTAAGCTTGAGCAAACACACAGTCATCGTCACTTTAATGAAGAGGAGGCCCAATGTGGGGTAGTGCTGGGCAACATTGCCCCCTAGTGGTCGCGATGAAACAGCACAGAGAGCAGCTCTTTCCACTTTATTCATTTATTATTTATTTATTTTACTGTGTCCCCAGGAGAACCAGACGACAGGACATCAGGAACGGGGACCCCCTCTCCCAGTGCTCGGACCTGCAGCATCACGGTACCATCATCACTTCACACACACACACACACACACACACACACGTCCTCATCTCCTCCTCCTGTGTGTGTTTCCGCTTCGAGCAGATGACCTGGACAGCGTCGGAGGCAGCGTGGAGGACAGGAGCGTGTTCGGGGTGGAGAACAGCAGCATGTTCCTGGAGTGCAGCCCCAAGTCTCAGCGAGCGCTCATCTACTGGCAGCTGCAGAGGCTCAACGACGACCGAAAGCACGAGGTGGGTGATCCCGACTCTCTCACTCATCCCCCGTGCAGGAAATAAACATCCCGTCCTTATATTTGTGTAAGGGTGACCTTTTTGTTGTTTTGGGAACAAGAGAGATTCAAACTTTTCTACTGGATGACCCAAATTCTCCGTGTTCCCATTAGAAAAAATGATGTCACAGCAGTTTCCCAACATAGCCTGAGATGGAGCGAACCAACCGGTCCTCAACCCCACAGATCTGTGGAAGCCTGAAGGTCTGAGGCTCATTTTGTCCTGTGTTTCAGATCAAGCTGGATGACAGAGTCCATCGCACGGACCAGGGTCTGCTCATCCGCAGCCTCGCCCAGTCCGACACCGGAGTGTACCACTGCCAGGCCGTGGAGCACGGCTTCATCCAGCCCCTCCTCCGCCTCAACCTGCAGGTCATCCCCTCCCAGAAACTGGCCGACATCATCCCAGGAATACCCGGGGCGGGCGGCGGCGTGGGTCAGTCCCCGAAGCACAGGGTGTGGTACCGGGACTTCCTCTCTCTGCTGGACCACCCGGACCTCAACAGCGTGGAGGAGTTCTGCGACCGGGTTTGGAAGAAGGAGCGCAAGCAGAAGAAACCGAAGACCCCCAACGGCAACGATCAGGGGAAATCCGACGGCGCCGCGCTACGACCGAAAGCCACAGCCCCCAACGCTCAGAGGCAGCAGGCCAGTCCACCGCAGAGCCGGCCGTGGCTTCAGGCCGGAGCGCCGACGGCGGACGGACCCGTGCGGGGCCAGAACGCCCAGAGAGGTCAAACAAATCAGGGTGCGGTGAGCGGCCAGGCGGCGAGGAGCAACGCCAAGACGCAAAACAGCCAGAAGGGGCAGGGCGGCCTGGCGGGCTCCTCTCAGGTGGCGGGGGGGCAGCGGGCGAGCAGCCAGCACGCCGCCAAGTGGAGGCGGATGCAGGAGAACAAGAAGGGACGCAACAGGAGGACCCACGAGCTCCAGAGACCCCCGCGTAGTGTTTGAGACGGGGCGCGGTCACGCACACACGCAACCAGATCTACACACACGAAGCACAAACCCATGCATCCACACATACTGTCGACACACACACACACGCTCCCGAGGGCGTGTACGATTCAGTGACCTCTCCATGACAAGAACACGCGCATCAGACACACTGTTTAGGTAGAAGAACACGAGCCGCTCACACCAAACGACCACGACGCTCCCATTCACAGACTCAAACCCACAGAACCTTGGAAGAGGAGGACGGACGGAGGACGGAGAGACTGGAGAATACTGTAAATGTGTGAGCATGTGGCTGGTTGCCTGGGAGACCGCCTGGCGGACGGCTCAACCTCCTGTACATAAGCTACTAAAATAAGACGGGGACAGACTGAGGCGTTCGGCGGCGGCGGCGGCGGAGCAGACGGACCCGAAGCGGCGTGGACGTCCACGGACATTTCCTGCTTCCCCCTTCGACCCGAGCATGTGAACTGCAAGACTCTTATTTTGAAAGGACTGCTTGAGGACCGTACGAACAGCAGCGCCCCCCCCACAGGAGGAAAAAGGGAGGCGGGCGGTTCACGCTCAGTAGAAGCGTTGTGAACATGCGGAGAAAGTGCTTGGTCGCAACCCGCTCCACCCGAGGCATCGTGCATGTTGGCGTCCATCGGTGTTTTAATAAGCTACGTCTTTCATGGGGCTTCTTTTTTGTTTTCACTCCTTCCCTTAAAAAAAAAAAAAACAAAACAAACTTTTATATTTTCCTTCCCTTCCAAACAGGTTGTTCTATTTTTTTTTAATTTCTGCAAAAAACGAGCAACAGCCGCCTCCTCGTGCATCACCCCCCCCCCGCCTCTGAGGATCCTTTGTAACTTATTACGTCGTCGCTTCGTTCCTGGGATTTCACCAATTCCAGGTTGTCGGCGTAACTCGTAAAAACAGACTGCCTGTTGTTTTTTTGTTTTTTTTGTGTACATATATACAACAAACGTTACTCTCTGTGTATATACAGTACATATACAGTACAAGAACACCACTTGATGATTATTTATTGCTCATTGTTTTGTGAAAGGGTTGCATTTATTTTTGATATTATGGTATTTCTGGCTCATTGGAGAAACAACGGCAACGTCGTCCACGTGAACTTTGACGGACCAACCGAGTGAGACAGAGGGTTTGAAAGTGAACCAAGTCAAAGGGGTTTGCGTCATCAACCGAATCCCGTTTTTAAAAAAAAGCACAATTTACTCTCCTTTGCCATAACCGAGGATTTTTATTTTTAACTTCGCTTTCCTTTACCCCCAACATCCACCAGACACGTCGTCCATACATCGAGTCTCCATGATGTGTAAGATAATTCCCCGAATCTGAGAAAAACCTTAGCTGTGAATCTCTGTAAGAAATAGTGGAGAAAAATGTAAAATCTAGTCTGAGGAGAAGACACCTTATTACTGCATGTGAATGCTACCTACAGTAAGTGCATCTTTTTTTAATCGTCTCTCTTTCTGTGTTTTGTGTGAGAGGTAAAGTTCCCTTCGAAGCAAAGTGTGAATTATACTTTTGCCAAAACAAGTGATGAATAGCGATCCAGGACACTCAGTGATCTCCGATCAAGACGGTAACCCCCTTCCCCTTGTCTTCCTGACCCCCCTCAGTACACGACAAGAGTATAAAGTGTCAATGCAATAAATTAGAGCGGATAGCGTTCTGTACCGACACTCCACAAGGTTTGGTGTGTCCCTAATTTGGGTCTCTCCCTCAGAGTTCGGAAAGGCGAGAGAGTTTCCGCTGCTGTAACACGGCTCTTTCTGGCATGCGTTCAGTTGTCTAAATAAACATCTCCGTTGCAAAAACGACCAAGTTTTTCCTGTTTTTTTATTTCAGTCGCAACTTCAGCTTTGTGCCCATGGTCCTGGTTCCGCACCATCTGCGTTACGGTGACTCAAATGGCCGCAGAAGCTCGAGACGGTTCATTTTTATCGTCCTGCGCCGGAGGTGGGAATCACACAGATGGTCGTTTGGGGAACTTAGACCCACCTCAGCCCCCGCGAGGATAAACACAACTACCTGCCCAGACGGGCTCGCGGCTCTCGGCTGCTCTTAATAGACGTTTAATGTTGTTTGCAAAAGGCTTTTATTCTCCACAGGAGGGGTTTTGACTGGGAGCAGGAGAGGAACACATGTTGGGAATATCACTAACGCTCAGTTTGTTCAGTGAGGGAGCGCAAACAACAGCAGGTAAATGAAAGTCAGCCACTGTGGGGTTTTTTCTTCCCGCGGCCATGGAGCTCTTTCTGGTGCAGGAAAGAGAACGCAGGTTTAAATGTGCAGATAAAAATCTGGATCTGGTGGATTTAAATGAGTTGGGGACAGTGAGATCCGGATTTTTATTAATATATGTCATTTTCCATCAAACTCCCTGAATTATTAACTGAAAAAAAGTATTGAAATATTTCACCATTTGGATCGAAAACTCCACGTGGGTGTTCACAGACTGGAGGTTCTCCCGCAGAGCCGCTAGAGGGCGCTGTTGCCCCGCGGCCCGTGCGGATCCGAGGCCCCGAGGCTGCAGCAGTGAGTCCCACACTCAGACAAGAAACTCATCTCTTAAAGCGACATTTCCTTCGCTTCCTGGTTGCTCCTGTTGCCATGGCGACTGTCCTTGAATGTCCCGCGTTCCCCTGTGTGTGTGTCAGTCGAAGAAAGAAGCCGTCCCGACCGTCATGGAGGAGGAGGAGGGTGTTATCGCCGCGTCCTCCGCTTCAGGGAGCTTCAGATTCTGTTTGCGTCAACATTCTGTGTTTTAGCAGCAGAGTCATGGCAGACATTTTATTTCTTACTCAGCAAGAGACGGGATGAAAAGCTTTTTTAATTTCCCCTCTTCTCAAAGTCTTTTTTTAATCTCACTTTCAGTGGCTCTGATCATTTTTCAACTTAAACTCAAACGAATCGTTTGCGTGGAAATTAAATCAATATTTCAACGCCTGTTAAACTGGAATTAAATGAAGGAGCCAGATCGCATCTCAGAGGACATCATTCAGAGTGTGTGTGCGTGTGTGTCACGACTCTTCATCTTAGCCTCCCTCCAGCAGTTTGCAGCTCTGACTCACTCCTCCTCACCCTGCAGCGAGCTCAGGGGATTGTGGGAAATGAAGTCTGTGGGCAAGGAGAGATGTGATTTAGTTCAGAGGGAGGACACCACAGCAGGAGGCTGCAGACACTCTCTCTCTCTCTCTCTGCTGTTCAAACACGCGTGGAGACTGCGACACACGTGCACAGATCCCAATCACTTCACATACATGTTCCTCACTGCAGTCATCAAGTGAGGGAGTAATGAGGAGCCCTGCAGGTGAGTGGCAGCTGCAGGAGGAGGAAACCATGGCAACTCGGGGGGGTGGGGGGGGGGGGGGGGGGGGGGGGGGGGGGGGGGGTGGGGGGGGGGGCGTGATAAAGAGCAGCTCTCCTTGATGATGGATGACATTTTCCATCAAGACTGAAGCGGGCAGAGCTCCACAGGTGCAGCGCTGCCTTCTCTGACTTTCCTTTTCTCCTGCCACTGATTTGATGTGTCGCTTCAATCATTGACCTTTGACCTTTCGCCACCAAAATCTATTCAGCTGAACTGAACGTTTCTTTTTAACGGAATGCGATAGAATGTTGACGCGAAGAAGACGTGTAGCCTCCAGCTTCGCTGTATCAATCATTCCTGTGGATTACATCACAGTCCAAGACATTTTAAATGGGGGGGGGGGAAATGGGGGGGGGGGGGTCACAGTACATGCAGTGCACTCTGGGATTGCTGTTTCCACATCTGCTGTTAGGAAGCTGAGTGATTTATGTCTGTGATCCCGCCTCCTCAACACTGAGCTACAGGGCCGGGGGTCGTAAACAGAGACGCCTCTCACACACACACACACACACACACACACACTGGGCAGTTTGACCTCATACTCTCCATCCCCTGAATGACGAGGTGATCAATGAGCTGTCGGTGATTCACAAACCAAAGGAAACTCGTCTTGTTCATCAAAGCTCAGCATTGGCTGTGTTGGCTCTGCACCTGACGTCTTGTTTTTTATTTGTGACTCATCCCCGTGTTTCCGGCCGAGCTCTCGGGACCCACCACCTCCACGTCACCGGCTGTGACGCAGCGCCTTGACAACAGGTGTGTGTTGTAAATGATTCATGAGCCGCGGGGGGGGGGGTTTATGACTCGACTGGCATTCAATCCTCATCATTCCTTTCTAAATGTGTGTGTTGAGATGATGGAGAGGGTGAGTAGGAGAAGAAGACGGGCGGATGTTGGAGAGGAGCAAACCTGCCTCTTTTATCCTCCTGTGGTGTGTTTTCATTTCTCACAGCAGCTTGTGGTGTCTTTCTAAAGAAGCAGAACTCAGAACTTCAGAGGGGGCCGACATCAGAGCGGCTGTCTGAGCGAACTCTGGGAAACATCCCTTTGAGTTTGATGTGTATTCAGGGTATCCCAGATTTTCTCTTTTGTTTTTAGTTTCGCTACCTCGTTCGTGTTGTTATCTGGTGACGAGGTAAAGCTGCTGTTCCTCCACGCTGGCTTTAGAGCTCCCAGACGCCAACCAGTAAATCCTATTAACCTTAAAGTCTCCTTCCCACGTCCTTCACCTGAGCACCACAACAACCTCAGGAGGCCTGTTTAGATCTTATACCCTGAAAATAATTCAACTGTTGTCGGGCTCCTTGTGTTGGTGCTGCCGTGTGTCTTATGTAACTCCGACACAGTGTGAATCAGACGGCTTTTGTGCGTCTTCGGGGAGTTCAGCCGAGAGGAAGCTGCATCTTCTCGCTCTGAGAAAGAAAGAAACGCGGCCGCTGCCCTCACACAACGCGGCGTTTGTGGCCTCGGAGGGGTGAACGCTTTTTTTTTTCCTGGCTGTGTTGCGTTCGCTTGACCCTCAGCTGTGCACGGCAGAGTTGTGGCAGCTCTCCACCAGGACAGGAAAACAGCTTAGGGCCCAGAGTGGCGTGTGATTGGCCTCTCCCTCTCTCAGGAGCAAAGAGGATTACCGGGGGGCCTCTTACGTGTGTGCATGAGTGTTTCTTTGTCATCAGGAGGTGCGTTGACACACCCACCAGTGTGCCTGTGCGCGTGCACGTGGGGGGGAAGGAAGGGAAGCGAGCCTCCGGAGGCTTTCAGGGTATTTTTAGTCGGCGGCGTCTCGGTATCTCAGGGGGGAAGTTGGCGTTAAGGGTGGAATTAGACGCGTGCCTGGTCGTTAAGAGGGATGAGAGCGGCTCAGTGCGAACGTAGCGGGAGTTAAACGTCATTTGGAACCTCACCGTCACCTGAGACACACGGAGGACACACAGGGAGTCAAGGTATGTGACTGTTCTGTGTGAGGAGAAACTGTGACCCCTCGGGAGGTTGTGGACAGTCTCAAAGTTCTGATGGGTCCTCACCGTCCTCTCGTCTGCTCAAGAACCGTCGTTCTCACTTTGGGGAAGAAATGTTTGCTTTGTCTCTCCCGACTGTGTATTCAAATTTAATGAACACAGCTCCGTGTGTGTTATCTGGTTACCGGGCTCCGATTACAGGCAGGCTGCACAGCACAGAGCACACACACACACACACTCACACACACAGGGGGAAAGTAATCAAATATACATTCAAGTTTATGCTTCTTCAATCTTTCATCTCAGACCTTTTAATTATTATTTATCGATGTTTGGCTTTGAGTTGTCGATCAGACTCATTGGTTTCCATTTAGCATATTTAGCCTGCTATGCTTCAAAGGTAGTCATAGTGTGTGTGTGTGTGTGTGTGTGTGTGTGTATAAACTGCTGGGTTTGCACATGCTTCAGAGAGAGCCTTGTGTCCCTGGGCCTGTGTTTGATGTTGCATATTTACACCTGTGTGTGTGAGTGACTGTCTGCCTGTCCCTATGTTTGCTCTGCATGACTGGATGCTTTTGTCAGTGTGCTCATATGAATATGTGGGTGAGAGAGAGAGAGGGATGGAGCACGCTTCCGCCTCGCAGCGCAGAGACAATCAGGCCATGCCTCAGCAATCGGGGAAGAGGAAGAGGAGCAGAGCAATCTCTATACTACCATCATTTATCACTGGAGACAGAAACCAAACCTCACCCCTGCCTCCCACACTCAGAGGTGAGGAGTAGGAGGAGGAGGAGGAGGAGGAGATGACGTAGGAAAGAAGAAAATATTTCCACGATGTGGAGAACAAGCATGGGAGGGAAGAGTCAAGGTCACGAAGAGGGAAGAGCAGTGACTGGGAGCTGAACTCTGTCCCTGCACCGACCTGAGGGAACCAGCTGGGGCGGCACTTTCAGACGGTCAGGTGACCACGGCCTCCCCTCCCCTCCCCTCAGCCAACCTTCAGCTGCTGGTCACTTCCAGGCGTTCAGACCCCCAGGTGGCAGCTCTGCTGTTCAACATCTGCCACGCTCACTAATTAAAAACAATAGACATGTGAGAAGAAAACAAGTAGGATGTGAGGGATCTGCCCTGGGACAAAGCTCACCACGGAAACTTTTCAATGCTTTTCCATGAATCAAGAACGGCTCCTTGTCCTCCTTGTCTTTCATCCCCTCTGCACTAAACGTGGCGCCCCCCCCCCCAGCCCAGGTACCACAGTGCGTTTCCTGGGTGCATCCAGGACACATCTGCCCCTGAGCTCTACAGACACGCAGCAAATGAGCACTGGCTGTCATGTTGCACCACATCTGCTTGATGCACAGTGGAGCTGACGTATTTTAATATCCTGCGCTGGCTGTGCATATTGTCAGCGCGGTGGAGCTCAGCGCACTGTGTTGTGTCGTTTGCATCGTGCGGGTGTGTCATGTTTTTACTGTCAAATATGCACCGTGTGATCGTAGCGGCAACTGAGAGCAGGCGATTTCTTTGACCTCAGGAGAACTGATTGGCACATGAACATATCGGAGGACATGAAGAGTTGGATGTGGAGAATGCTGCGAGACACGTTAACCCAGGTTCCTCGTGGTCTGACCTCCACGTGGGCTTTTCTGGAATGAACCGTGCTGAGTCCAGGGAGGGTGAACTCACACACAAAGCCTCAAAGCATTGTTCTAATCCTGAGCTATCCCAGAACTGAGAGACGCCGAGGTGGGGAGTGAGGTCATACAATATGGATGAGCTTCCACGAGCCAGCAGCCAGGATCTCCTGACCCATAAAGACTGTTCAGCGCTCCCTCCTCCTCAGCTGCTTCCACCTGCACCAGAACCAGAACACAGAGACGAGCAGAACCTCTCGTGTCCTTCACTGAGCCTCAGGTCCACGCAAAAAGGCTTTAAGTGGAGCAGGTTCCCTTTAAAACCCACTCTTCCCCTCAGATGTCTTCTGATCACCTGTCAGGGTCGGAGCATGCGCAGTGTGCAGGAGCCAGAGACCACAGAGGCTGTGGGAGACAGAGAGCCAGGGTGGGAGAGAGAGGAAGTGCTCCAGTTAGACTTCAACATAAAAGCCTGGACGGGATCCAGGGTTTTTTTTTTTTTATGTTTTTATTAGCCTCTATGCCACCAGTTTGGTCCCACTGGATTAAGAGAACAACATTTCACCTGCCAAGGAAAGCAGCAACACAGTTTCTTAAAACACAATTATCGCCATTAAATCGAGAGATTTTACGAAAGCTTTCAACTTACTCAACTGTAAGGGGTTTGAATGTAAAATTAATTAGTTAGAGAACCTGAAATCTTATTTCCACATTGATGAATAACAAAATGTCGGTTATGAATCCCAGAATTTTGAATTGTTTTTTGTTAAATGTCCTAAAAAAATCACATCAACCAAAATGTGACTATATTTTTCTGAGGTGAAATCAATCGACTTGATTATTTCAATTAATCGTTGACCTCCTGTCATTTGATGTACAAAGCAAAAGATTAAATTTGGGAGGTTTTATTTTGTAAAGCCCACCGGAAAGCCCCCCTCGGTGGCGGTGAGCAGGAGGGAACCGGAGAGACGGAAATCGGTGGTCACCGTGCAGCTGCAGAGATGCGCGACACAGAAAAACAACGAGGGCCGAGGAGGGTGGGAGGACGGGACATGAGGAGATAAAGAGGAAAAGCCCCTGAGATGCTCCGGAACTCCGCGGAACTGCGTCTTCGCCGCGCGCTTTGGACTTAAATCCGCCGAGGGATCGCGCATCGATCCGGGTAGCAGGGTACGGGGGGCGGCGGCGGTGGTGGTGGTGGTACGAGGGGACGGGAGGGGTCGATCATGGGGAACGAAGCGAGCCTGGAGGGAGGCGAAGGGCCGACGCTCGGGCTACCGGAGGGGCTGGCACCTGACGGGAAGGGCGGCTTCGTGCGGCTCTCCGACGGCAGCCCCGTCAACCTGGCGGAGCTCAGCGAGGAGCAGAGGAGGCAGCTCGCCGCGGCCGTGTCAAGGGCGCCAGGCAGGCAGCCCGGAGGAGCCGCCGCACGAAGGCAGGAGCTTTCTTTACACACGCATTTGTTCATTTCTATGCATCCAGGAGCAGGTTGGGAGGGGGGGGTGTTGTTGTGTGCACAGCAGAGGAGGCACAGAGACGTTTACGCCCATTTGAAATCCCACCAAGCCACCGTTCCCTTCTCTGAGCAGCTCCGTGTCATGGATCCACATCTGGAACATCAGCTGGAAACCACCTCCTGGTGTTGTCTGACCAGCTGAGTGTGTGTCATGCTTTTTTAAATGGCTGCTCATGTTCCAGGCCTGCTGGAAACACACACACACACACACACAGTGTGTGTGTTTGTGTGTCACAGATTTAGAGACACACCTCCACTATTTGTGCGAATTTTCGAAATGCCTGATGGGTAAAAACGTGTCGTGCCTTGTGTGTGTGTGTGTGCTCAGACTGAGCCTCTAACAGCCAATAAGCTTACATGAGCTTGTCTCTAATATCACAACACACTCTGAAGATACATTTTTCTGAAAACAGTCTGCTGCCTCAGCCGTCACGTGTCAAATGTTTCGAGCTGCAATGGCTGAAAGATCAGCAATCTGTGACTGATTATGGAGTTATCGGCTGAAGTGCTTTGAAAAGTACCAATTCTCTGACCTTAGGGTCTTAAATGTGAATCCCTCCTGGTTTCTTAGCCCCTGGAATGAGCGTTAAGTGGTCTTTGTTGTGTTTGTGTAAGCTTCAAATTCATCAGACATTTTTTTTTCCTTTACCATTTCCCAAATTCATTCATCCAGAAAACAATGTAAATATTAATAGATAATGCAAATCACCACCCTGAAGAGAATCCTGCAAAGATTCCCTGATAACAAATGCACTGGCTTGATGTGTGGCCAATGCTAATTGGCACCAACTAAGGGGGGGGGGGGGTTATTTATATCTGAGCTGGCGACGTAGGGGGGGGGAACTAAGGGGGGGGGGGGTTATTTATATCTGAGCTGGCGACGTAGGGGGAGGGTGCGTGCATCAATATTAATATGACTATAAATAGGAGCCGTTGAATCCGTCCGGCTGTGTTTTTAATTCTCGGTCCTGTTTCTGGTTTTGTGCTTTAACACTGGTGTGAGGCCGGGCGCTGTCCGTGGTGCTGAACTCCTGTCTTCAGTGCTGATGCTCGGTTCCCCTCTCACCCTGTTAGCATCTCACTGTTAGCACGAGAATAATAATAATAATAATAATAATAATAATAATACTACGACGCTGAAGTCGTAACAGCGTTCAACTTTATTGCCTGGGAGGGTTATTCAAATGAGACATGATGACAGAAGCCTGCAGCTTGCTCTTTATGTGGCCTGCACACGCAAGGAGAAATAATTTCAATCAATGTGTTTGTGCGCTGATGCATTCCTGTTGACTGTGTGTGTGTGAGCTAACAAAGACGTCTCAGCCCCCCCCCATCTCAATGATCTACATTGTCATTCAGCTGTATTCACTTTACTGTCAGCTCCGCCCCGGGGGCTGCTAGCTACACATTTTGTGTTCACTGATGTGTTGAACGGGCCGGAGCGCCAGCGCCACGGTCTTGAGCTTTATTATTAGCACGGTGACGCCACAGTGGAGGCAGTGGAGCTGGCTAATGTATCGAGCAGCGAATGAGGTGAAAATGGGCCGAAATCAGAACCTGAGAGAAGCTGTTTTCTTTCACCTGTATCGTCTAGGGTTTTCATTTCTTTGTTATTTGTAAGTGGAATTATAATCTCACAAACCTTTGTCCGTTTTCTCTTTTCCAGACCTTCAGAATCTGATGCCCAGCAACGACCCCAACAGGTAGGGGCCTCCAAGGGCCCGACAGGTCTCAGTAAGAGCAGAACTGTAGACGCCTTCAACCAGGGTCCGCCTGGCAAGCCCACACCGGGCCGCAGCCCTTCATCCCTCAGCCTCTTTGAGTCCAGATTCCGGCAGGAGCCAAAGGACCCGGAGACCAAGTCAGGCGGCATGTTTGGCTCCAGCTTCCTGAGCGGGGCCAACCCCCTCAGCGCCGTGTCATCCATGACTTCCTCCGTCTCCTCCTCCATATCCTCCATGGGCGATTCTGTCAACATGCCCAAGTTCGGACTGTTTGGGGACGAGGAGGAGGGAGATGCAGCCCCTGAGTCCAAGCAGGGAGGAAAGCCACCAGGAAAGGGCCCTCAACAAGGGCCCGGTCCAAAGGGACCACAACAGGGTGGACCCCAGAGACAAGGTCCCCCAGGGCAGGGGCCAAAGCCAGGGCAAGGACCCCCTGGGCAGGGGCCAAAGCCAGGGCAAGGACCCCCTGGGCAGGGACCCAGGCAAGGTCAGGGGCCACCAGGACAGGGACCGCCAGGGCAACAGGGCCCCAAACCTGGTCAAGGACCCCCTGGGCAGGCCCCCAGGCAAGGTCAGGGGCCACCAGGTCCAGGTGCCAAACAGGGTGGGCCACCCCCACAAAAAGGTGGCCCTTCACAACAAGGACCAGCAAAGTCTGGACCCAAGCAGCAGCAGCAGCCACCGGGGCCCAGGGCTCATCCTGGGGAGCCACCGAAGAGTGGAGGGCCCGCTGGTCAGCAGGGGCCAGGAAAGACTGGAGGTGGACTCTGCCCCCTGTGTAAGACCACCCAGCTGAACACCGGGTCCAAGGAGCCTCCGAATTACAGCGACTGCACCGAGTGTAAGAACCAGGTGTGCAGCCTGTGTGGGTTCAGCCCCCCAGACTCAGCGGTAAGCGGCTCCACACTTTCTTCTCTTTATTCAAGCTGTGATTTAAAATGTATGCTTCTGATTTCACCGAAGAAATGAGCGCACAGCCACAGAATTCGACTGAATAATCGCTGGCATTTTTACAGTGCAGTTGAATCCAATTATGGCCCGTTAGTTTCTATTCTCTGAGCCTGACAGAAGGGAGCCCATCTCTCATGCGAGTGGCGCAGCATTTCAGCAACAGGGCCATATGGTTCCAGGGAATGTTGATCAAGGTGACTCATGTCATGGCCACAGGAAGACACTGTGCCAGCCAGCGAGGGCCTTCGCCGATGGGACACGAGTAGAGTGACTGGCTCACTCTGCCCGAGCGTCGCTACTGATCACTGACACTGTTTATCAGACAAATCCGTTCGTGAAGGGGGCTCTCTTTGAGTTTTAAGTGGGATAAAGTCTTTAAAATGTAATACATTTATTTAACTTAGATTATTTTTTGAAACATATTTAGGTCAGATAGAGTCCATGTGTCACAGTCATATTAAAAAAAATGATAAACAGCAGTTTTATTCCTGTGAATTAATTAGAAGCTGACATTCATTATTATTATTATGCAACTGTTGCCAGATTTCTATTCACTCTGGGTATAAAGAAGCAATTTAAGCAGAGAGAACTGGATTCAGCATCATTTGAAACACTAATTAACGTCTTTGAGTGTGTGAGCGATTCTGTTTGGGCTTTAATTCCCAAGCCTGACTGTTTATGTGCCACTGAAGCGCGTGTGTTTGTGTCCTGCGCAGGGTAAAGAGTGGCTGTGTCTCAACTGCCAGATGCAGCGGGCGATGGGAGGTATGGATCCCCCCAGCATGACGAAGCCCAAGCAAGGCTCTGCCCCGCCCTCGCCGCAGAGACAGGCGCCCGGCAAGCCCGGCAAGCTGTTGATAAAGCAACAGAGCACCACCGACCAAGGGTTAACGCCGCCAACCACGCCCAGGCAGAAATCTCCAGGTCCAGCCTCTCCGGGGCCTCTATCCCCGGCCTCTTCGCTTGGGTCACCCAAAATTGACCCCAAGACGGGTCGTCCCATCCAGCAGAAGACCACTCCCCAGCAGTCCCCGTCGAAGGCCAAACAGGAGTCCAGCTTCTTCGGGGGGTTTGGAGGCATCAGTTTAGGAGGCCTGAGCGACGCGGCTAAACCTCCTGCGGCTGCTTCTCAAGCTGCCGAGTCGGTTACGGGCAAACTGTTCGGTGGCTTTGGCGGTTTGATGGAATCGTCGAAGCCTCAGACGCAGGCTCCGCCTAAGCAGGAGGAGTCGGTGGCTGGGAAGTTGTTCGGAGGGTTTGGAGGTTTGACGGAGACCAAAACTCCTGCTGCTGCCTCCGGGATGTTCAGCTTTGGATCGTCCCTCCTGAACTCGGCCACCAGCCTCGTCACAGGGGAGGACGAGAAGGCGGCGGGGTCTCCACCTGACTCCCCCGCTGACTCTGGACCGGGCTCCCCTCCGGACTCCCCCTTCTCTGCGCCTGGATCTCCTCCTGATTCTGACTCTGCTCCTGACACCCCACCGGCCAAATCCAAGAAGCCCCCCAGAACCATCTCTGTGGAGCAGGAGGAGAAGGCCCCAGCGCCGCCCTCAGCCACCAAGCAGAGCTGCCCTCTGTGCCAGGTGGAGCTGAACTTTGGCTCCTCAGACACGCCGAACTACAGCTTCTGCACCGAGTGCCAGAAGACGGTGTGCAATCTGTGTGGATTCAACCCCACTCCCCACTTAGGAGAGGTAAGAAAGCTCATTACTGTCGTCTCATTTCCCTCAACTCCAACACTGCACCTCCCAGTAATTTATGCATTCTGCCGTATATAAATAGAATGCAAACATCCTCTAGATGTTTCATTGAAATAGGTCACCGAAGAGATAACATCAGGAGTTTTCAGCCCAGCGCGAGCATCCAGCTGAGGATCGCGAGTGATTAGCTGCACTAAATGCATTAGTTTACCCCAAATAGTGAGTTTAATGTCGTTAGCACGCATTTGTCTGCTGACTGAACGTGGATGTGGTCAATTACGCTGCATTTTAAACAGCGGCACTACGACCGGGCTGGTTTGAAATGTGACCATCGAATGGGGCACTCGACAGAATTGACTCTCGAGTCTGAAATGCTGAACGCTGAATGAGCAGCATTTCCTCTCTGTGCAGTCAGAGGACGTGCACGTGCGCGCGTCCAAAATGAACGCCTGGTTGTCAGCTGAGGAGCGGGGGCCTGGTTTGCAGGTGTTACTTCGTCGTGTTCCACACAGAACAGATGGTCCTCCACGGAGCCCGATCGCTGTTTCACAGGAACTGAGGCCAAAAAGCGTTTCCGCCTCAGCATGTAGGCCGAGCACTAATATATATATAAACTCCACCCACATGTTTTTCCATGTGTGGAATCCCGCCCTGCATCACTCATTGATGCCACACATGGGTCAAACGAACAAAAAGCTGCAGGTCAGTGACGTTCCAACCTCCTGACGTGGTCATGTGATCCAGGGCCGAGTCACATGTGAGCCAGCTTCACGTGTCGGCTCGCGGTTCAAGTGAGTCCTGAATAATCAGCCGTGTATTTCTGGCTCTCTGAGGAGCCGGCAGATCTGAGCCGCTGCACCAGCGCTATCTGCTTCAACAGCGACAGTCTCGATGGAAATGTGCTTTTATGCTGTAGGAATACAACTGGAAGATGAATATTGATTTCTGAAGAAACGTACTTTCAGTGTGAGTCAATTATGAAACTGGGCTCTACGGGTGACGCGCTCCATTTTCTGGGGAACAAAATAATCACAAATCTATGGGTAAAAATTCTCATCTCAGGAAACGTCTCTACTCACCCGGCCCCTCTGTACTATTCCAAAAACCAAGATGTCTGCCGTTTGTTTACAGCCCTGTTGAAGTCTGAATTTCTCTGAAGTTTGGGGACGCTCCTCGTCTCGTAATTGCATGATGGGAAAACAGGGAGCTGAACTGCAAATCACTTGATTTAAACCAAGCGCGGGGGAAAATGTAATTATACTGGAGAGCTGTGCCGCTGATGTGCTAATTGCTTATAGATTGGCTGTTGTTTTAAAGCCAGCGCTCTTTGTTTTGAACGCCGGTTCGAGCCAGACGCCGGCGCGAGGGCGAGGAGTCCCTCTCGGAGGCGCGCAGGGGTAAACACGATTAATAATTCAGCGAGATTAATAGGATTTGGGTGAACTTGAGAGCACCTCAAAGTGGGGAGCGGCGGCGGGATTCGGTCGGGGACGCTTGTCCACACGCAGCCCCTCGGTTGAGTCATCCCTCCCCCACGCTTCTGTGTCATCCGCCGTCAGCGAGGGTTCATGTGCTGACGCACGCGTGTGGGTCAGAGTGTGCGAACGTGCGCTGAACAGTATGTTTCATTTGAAAGAGTGATGACAGCGGCTCGTCTGAAGGGCTTTTCACGAGCCCATGTGAGAATTTAGTTTCCTTCCTGCTGAAGTACCGGAAAGGCGAGAGTGCACGCGCGCGCTGTGGTCACGTGCGCACGCGAAGGTGTAATCTCTGTTTCCTAAAAGGATTTAAAGGGCAAGAGGAAGCCTGTCATTTCCATCGAGGCTTGATCCCGGTCTCAGGCGTCGGAGCTTAATCCACATCGATGTGGAGACGCTCCAGAAGGAACAGCACTCACCCTAAAGGCCCCTCCCGCCATCCTCGTCACCTTTCTCCAGAATATCTTTAAAAGTCCTGTCGTGTTTCTCTGCATCCTTTAATCCCCTAAATGTTTTTAAATGACACAGGGGGAGAAACTCACTTAAAGCCTTTGGTATTTTTGGTGCTTATCCTCCTTTCAAACACAGAATCTTCGTTTCGTGTCAGGCTCCCTGTGAATCCGTGTTTGCCGCAGCTCGGGCTCCATGTCATGTTGCCCTTATCAGGAATGAGTGCGCTCGCTGGAGAAGTCTTATGTAAAATGGGAGAGGCTCCACTTTGCTAACAAGCGCAAATCAAGGGTTCCAGATAAGAGGCTGCGAGCTGTGAGCTGCACGAAGTATCACCGAGGGAAACTAGATTCCATCCTTGTTACCAGACTCTAGAGTTTATTGAAAGATCGCGATGTGTTTAGGTAATGTGCATTACAGTCGTTCCCACCAGCGCTTGCTAAAAATGACACGCTGTGGTTTTACTGGAGGACGCAGTCGTTTCCTGCGTGGCCGCCTCTCGGCGATAACACGAGATTACCGCTCTGCATCTTAAACCGTCCCGTCACCGGATCCGTCTCTGATTAAAAAAAAAAATAAAAATCTCCCGTGTTTTTTAATTTACACAATCATCGGGATTCCGAGTGAAAGGAAAGATTCCGTGAAGCCACCGAGTGAATTTAAAGCTCATTCAGTTCCCTTTGCAAAAGACGAACCGGGCGTTATTGTGCGTGCTTGTCTCCTTTGGTCCTGCACGTCCTCAATGCGCCCACGCTCCCTGCGTGGTGATTCCTGCGGCCTCCTTCTTCATTGTTATTCTGTGGCTGTGCCCATGAGTCCTCCCACAGTCTGAGCCCTCCGGTGTCACACGCCGGCAGATTAAACCGCTCCGTGCTCTCACTGTACCGACACATGTGCACACGTGGAGCGCGCTTACAGGCTTTGCTGTGTTTTCTGACGACGGCTTCGCGTCGTTTCCTTTTCTCCTGTCGGCAGCGCGGCCGTTTGGGTTCCGCTCAGGTCGATCCGTATCGGCAGCTTAATGCCAGGCCAGTTGCCCCTCAGCTCTGCCGTCGCTGGCCCACGAGGGTGCAGAAATAGTCACAGCCTGAAAAGAGAGACACAAAGGGGGAGAGCACACTCAACTGCAGGGCAGCTCTCTCTCTCTCTCTCGTCTCTTTTATCGCTGTTTTGTTTTCCCTCTTCCATATTTCCTCCTTTAAAAGCGTCTCTCTGCTGCCCCAGGCAACCCACAGAGTCCCCCACATGGCCACCTTGGAAGCCATGAAATGGACATTATTTTTAGACTCTGAGGTGTGTGTGTGTGTCTGGGCAGAGCTTTGGACAGGATGTGTCTGTTGCAGAGCCAGTTTCGCTGGTTTGACGTTGTAAATGCTGCTGCGTGAAACATGGAAATCTTGGACGTATTGAACGCACTCCAGCCAGGGGCTCCATGTGGTGGTAGAATTTCCTCTGATATTTAACGTCCTTGAGGCAGAAAAACAGCCCTTTTCCTTTTTATAGCTCTCCCCTCCGGCTCCTCTCCAGAATGATTTTCAATTATCCCCTTTCTCATTTACTGCTGCTCAGAAAGGTCCAGATTTTAGCCACCGGACCTTCGGTGCCAAGTCAGACGGCGAGCAAAACCAAGACGCAACGTGTGCCAACACTGAAGCTGTAGTGTGACGGAGAGGCAAGGACAGACAGCAGAGACACTTAAACACACACACATCCTGGCAATGGCCTCTGTTAGTTAGCACAGGCTCCGGAGAGACGATGATATGGGGTAAACGAGCGAGGGGGGGGGTGGCTTGAGGATGGATTGTCTGCCTCTGACTTCCTCCTTAAAAATTGATGTGCGTCAGATGAGCATGAGGTCTCACCTGAGAGACGAGTGGAACAGCTGCTTATTTCCATCAGTGAAGGTGGTGCCGTTTATATCAATGGAAATCTGGGATTCAGAGAGGGATGTGGACTTGTTGGACTGGAGGCCCTGGAAGAGAGAGACAGGAGTCCAACAGGATGGAGGGGGGAGGGGCGCGAACCCATTCTGCCCTGAGCGCTGCAGCCAGTCACATCCTGACTGTTGTGGTGTGTTCCAGTGTCGGTGAGTCACCAGAACCTATAGGCAGAATAAAGAGAGAAGTGGCCGCCATGTTTGTTAGAAACACAAAAACTCCTGTGTAAGACGCCATGTTATACATATATCGATTTTTATTCCTCTGGCTCACTCACACTCACAAACAAACAATGCTACACAACACCAAATGTGGTTATTACCCAGAACCCCCTGCAGCTCATTCAGTGGGTGGGGATCCCCATCAACCCTCCCCAGGTCAGATCTGTGGAGACCATTGGATAATTAACTCTGTCCAGCACCACCTCAGTCACCGAGCAGCCGGGGGCGAGCAGCACGTCCCTCCGGGGCCTTCCGACAGAAGCGCTTGATTTATTCGTCTTCACGGCGCAGATTCCGCTGCTTATTCTGGGATTAAAGCCAGCGGTGGGGCGGTTCCTCTCACCGCTCACGTAACGTTCGGTTCCGTAATTTAAATGAGAATTACGTCGACACGTGTGGCCGTGCACGCGGCGGATCGATGTGGACACATCTATAACGGCGTGACATTCATTAGGACATAAGATCTTTTTTGGCTTGCAAAGGAGCTGATGCCTTGACGTCCCGCCCCACAGTCTGGAGCATTATAATGAAGTTGGCGGGGCAGAACCACTCATCAATGAGGGGAAGGGCAGCGACGGACACATTTTAATTTTAGCAAGAGCTCCGGCTCTGGAAGGTGAAGTGAGCGGTGCTGAGAGGACGCTGGCCTTTAAACAGCGTTATGTCATTAATAGAATGAGCGAAATGAGGATATATTGAATTTCCTTTAACTTAACATGGTCATTCGTCAGTGCTGCTAATCCCTGTTTTCAAATAATATCTCCTTGGATGGATCAAAGTTCCATCCTGGTCTTTCCAAGCATTCCTCAAAAACACATCCCATGAGTCTTAACCGCCCATGGCGTCGAATAATGTGCTTGTTAAATTATAGATTTGCATATTAGCATATTGACAACAACATGTCGAGTTTAAAGTAAACCCTCCCCACTTTCTGTCTTCATTGATGCCACGTTCAGATTTTTACGATTCGCTTTATGCCTTAAAAGAGTTGTTTCGCTTTTTTTTTTTTTTTAGCCGGGTTGTTCTTGGGGTTATTTTGGCACAGCCATGCTAAGAGGTGGATTCTGTTACCAGCTCATAACAATGAGAGAGGTATTGATTTCCTCTGCAATGAAGCAAATGAGAACGCCTTCCGAATCCTATCGGTTAAAGCGGCTTTTTTTCTCCATAAACACATTTGGCAATTAATTAAGTCATTAATTGCCACCAAGTGACCTCAGCTGAATCTTCAATTAGCAGCGTGGCACGGCATCCTCGTGAGCAGCGGCGTCACCTGACCTCCCACTTCATGATTCGCAGCGTTAAAGGGTGACAGAGTCAAAGCCAGTCGCCTCCAGTGACCGTTAATCTCCGTCCGCTGCTTCACCACACCATCTCCAGTGTTTACTAACCCTGACTCACACGTCCTCATGTCCCCCCTGTATACCCCCCTCCCCCTCCACCGTCCTCCATCCTTTCATCCTCACGTCCTTCCTTATCTGCACCGTCATGTTATAGATCCTCTCCCACTCTCTGTGCCAAGCCCTGTCTAATTTTAGCTGGGTAAAACCCTCGTAGAATCCCTCGTCTTAATCAAAGAGCTGTGCTGACCTTCACAACACTCCAGCTCCCTGTTGGAAACAATAACCCAACATGGCTGCAGCCCGTCTCGTCTCCGTATCTGGTTGCTGTCTGCGGTTTGTCTTTGTCTCCACTCTGCGTCCTTGGAGGAGGTTGGGATGGAGGAAGATGGAAAGTTTGGGGCGTCGGCGCTGGAGTCTGACGTTACTCATTCACGTATGAGCTTGAGTTTGATCAAGAGTGTCACGTCGGTTCCTTCCGTGGCGTGTCTCCGCTTTGTGCGTCACAAACTCATACCTGTGTGTTTGCTTGTTGCATGTCGTATAAGAACAGAGGCTTTTAAATGAATCATCCTCCGTGTCGTTTGCAGAATCACACACAATCGTGATTTGAATTAACACATCTGCAGTTTATTCCAGATGACTTTAAAGGATGGGCTGGGTCTTCGAAAGTGGCCGTGAGAAGCGCTGTGGCCAAGTGTCTCCGAGGCGGCGGTAAAAGCTTTAAGCGTGCCTGTTGTGATGTGCTGATAACATCGGTGCTGAGGCTGAACCGCCGTCTGGCCGAGTGGCTTTTCAGCAGTGCGGCTCAAGTCCTCCCAGCAGGGACGGGTGGGAGGGGTTAGCGGACGCTGTACATGCAAATGCAATCACATCTGTACTGTGTCCATCATCGTGTCTGGGACCGAGTGGATTTCTGTCCTGTTGGGAAGGAAACTCACTCACGTCAGCAAACCTTAGAGATGGATGCGGCACTGTCTTCTGAGGAGATTTCCATGAAGCTCGGAGGAAGGATTGGACACGGGCCTAGAAAGACGCCGCATTTGTATTGGATCAGGACAAAGGAGCAGATGCACACATTTTTCTTGTATCGCTTGCTTGAACGCTGCCTTTGGCGGAGCTATTCTCTCTGATAATGTCATTCTGTCTCCTACACTTCATCCTCTGAGGCCGTGCCAGGTACAGTTTATAGTTTGGTACATGCCAGTCAGGTGTGTCATCGTAATTTTAAGCTCATGCCTCTTCTCTGTCTCTTCTTCTCTCTCGCTGTAACCTGAGAGTTGACGCGGTGGGGGGGAGGGTTTGAACATCCGGGGTGAATGTGACACAGATGAGCGTGTGTGCGTGTGTGTGTGTGTGTGTGTGTTCATTTGCTTTTATAGCTACAAATCCCAACATGCTGATTATTTATCATCGCAATAATTTCCCATTAAACTGCGATAATAGCCTCCAGCGGGGCCCTCAGTGTTGGTGCGTTCCTCTGGAGCCCTTTGTTTAAGTGAGTAAGCCTCCCGGCTTACACCAATGAGATACAAGCTCTGATTGGACGGATTCAGCAGAGCAAGCAGCAACATTTAATATCTGGGTACTGAAAGGATTCTCTAAATGAGTGTTTGTTAGTGACACTCAACACGATGTTGAGGGCGCGCACGTCTCGGAGGAAGAACTATTGTGATGTGCTGACACCTTGAATGTTTGTAAGTGCCACGGTTTAACGCAGATTCAGGGTTTGTGCACGGCGACACTGTGAAGTCTAAAGTTATACAACCCCTGCAACACACAGCCTCTGTTAAGTCTGCACAGGCCACCCAACCCTGTCCGACATGCTTTGGTAAACCTCTGCCCCATTACCATGCATTATGCATGGGCCTATCTCTTAAGTCCCGTAAATGTAAAAGCTTCCTTTGAATAGGAAGAAATTCCACTGAAGTGGTAGTGACGTCTTAACTACGTGGACACTTTATCCCGCCCCCCCCCCACAACGCATGTTTTCATGAGATTTGTGTGCACGTTACTATACATGTATTGAATAACACTGAATTTGTGCCATGACTTATTTGTTCATGTCTTTGTCTTGCAGAAAGAATGGCTCTGCCTCAGCTGTCAGACCCAAAGAGCCATGTCAGGCCAGCTGGGAGACACGCCGCCTCCATCCATGGCCTCGCCGAAGAAGCAGCCCCCTGCTCCTGCTCCTGCTCCCTCCTCCACCCCTCCCCCTGCTGCTGTAGATAGCAAACCTGTAGTAGCAGCAGAATCAACCACACCAGCTCCTGAGACCAAGGTAGAACCCACACCTGATTGTGCATCAGTTCCACCTGATCATGATGCTTCTCTTCCTGTTAGTACCCCTCCCCCTGAAATCCTCCCTCAGGAAACTCAGTCGAATGAACAAAATCAATCCCAATCTGAGCCAGAAATTCATCCCGAACAAGAAGCTGCCGCTTCAGAAAGCGTGGGCGAGAGTGTCCCTGCAGCTGAGCAGCAGCCGAGCAGCGCAGAGGCAGCAGCAGCGAACCCTCCTCAGCCCACGACGGGTCCGTCTGATTCTGTTCAGCAAACACAGAGTGCACCTGTCAGCGATGTCCCAGCAGCTCAGCCACAGCAGACGAGCTGTTTGAGTGCCAGCGAGGATCTCTCGGTCGCCTCCAAACATGAAAATCTATTGACTAATACAGGTTTAGACAAGACAGCGGGCCCTGCTGAGGTAGATGCAGAGCCAAAGAGCGAGGCTGCAGCTCCCCGGGCTGATTATGAGAAAGCGGAGCCAACTACTGAAAAGCTTCCAGAGGAGGCTGCAGGTTCACCCGAGGCCGAGCCCGTGCTGGTCACACAGGAAGGTTCAGCTCACACTGATGCAACACCAGATTCCACTGACATAGGCATAATAGAGTCAGAACTTTGTAAGCCAACTGAGGAACCTCCATTAGAGGAGGGCCCAGCTGCTCCTGCAGTGGCAGTCGACACAGCTCCTGACATCGTAGCAGCCGATTCAAAGAGTGAAGTAACCGTGGAAGTGAAGGCAGTACCAGAGAGACCAGCACTCACAGAAGATGCTCCTCATCCTCCGGTGGAGGCTGTAGAACAAAAACCTTCCATAGACCAGGCTGAGGTTCTTAAACCTGACGAGACCCAGACAGAGGAAAAGCAGGAGCCAGCAGAATGCAAAGAATCTGAAAGTTCACCAGTGTTAGAGAAGCGACCTGACTCAACTTCAGAGGAGGGAAGTCCTTCTCAACATGTGGAAAACAAAGCTGTAGAGAAAGAATCAGAGCCTGTGTCAGCAGATGAGCCCCTGCCTGTTGCTCCGGTTCAAGAAGACGACATGAAAACTGTTGAGGAAAAGGTAGTTGAGGTAGAAATGGAAACACAGGAGAAGGGAGGGCGGGAAACAAACGAGGGCAGTGGGGAGGAAGTTGTTCAAAAAGACACCGTTGAAGAGAGTCTTACAGAGAAGGTGGGCGCTGAGGATAAATCATCTGATGGCCAAGCTTGTGGAGATGAGGAGGGTGAGAAGGATGCAGCTGCAGCGAGGGCTCCAGAGGTAAACGCTGACGCACTTGTACAGGACACAGCTGGGCAGGCAAATGACCAGAAACCTCTAGAGGAGGAGCTTAATAATGCGGAATCAGCTGGAGCCCCCTCGTTTACCAAAACAGAGAATGTTTGTCCTGAAACAGAGGAGCAAGTTTCAAAAACAGCAAACGAGCAAGAGAGGGATGTTGAGAAAAAGCCAAAAGATGAGATATCCGTAGAAAGAGCACCAGAAACAAACGATAAACCATCAGAGTCTGATGAAAGGCCTGTTGAGATCGTATCGCTAACAGAGAAATCAGAGGCGATGACAGAGCCTGTGGTCAGAGCGGAGATTGAAGCGCAGGCAGCGAAAGAGCAGAGTGTTATCGATGCTGTGTCAAAAGCAGACAATGAATTTGAAGCAGTAGCGGAGCAGGAAGTGACTACGGCCATTCTGCCATCTCCCGAGTCTAGAGATCAGAACGAGGTCATTCCTGAGGACTCGGTGCAAAAAACTGAGACGACAAAATCCCCTGCTGTTGACGGTGAGACTCAAGTCAGAGATAACCAGGATGAGACAGAAGCTGCTTCACAAAAGGTTAAGTGTATCTCTGAAGGTCTGCATGAGGTTAGTGATGAGAAACTGTGTGAGGGACCTACAGGGCTGTCAGTCAAAGAGAAGGAAGCTCAACTTGACGAGACGGAGGATGAGTCACAAACTGTTGCTGGAAACATCCAGGACAGAACTGCATTTTCAGAGGGGGAGACTGCCTGTGACAGAGATGGCTCCGCACAGCCGGGCGTAGCAGAGAGCGCAGTATCAAAGACTGACGCATCACAAACATGTTTTGATAGTGGAGGTGAATCCCTGTCAGTAGCTCTGGTCCCTTTAGAAGAACCTGAAACCCCAGCCTCTGTAGTTAGTGAGCAGCACCGACATCCAAAGGTAGAGACAACTAACGTGGAGGAGAACAAAGAGGCAAATGATCAGACTCTGGGAAAGCCCAGGGAGGACGATGCAGTCATTGAGGTGACTGTAGTATGAAGCACATGTATTAGTATTATTATTAGTATCTTGTCCTTTGTTTCTGCTAATCTACATCAAATGTTCAATTTCAAAGATGTTCATATTATCTGTTTCATGTCAATTTCTCAGGGAAAAGCGCTGGAGGCCTTTGGAGAGAAAGAAACGGCTGCAACAGAGGGCAGCCCCGCCAGCCCCTCGGACATGGCGAAGCTGGAAAACACTGTCCTTCCCATTCTTGAGGCCCAGGCAAACATGCAGCCAAAGGATGAGGAAGAGAAGCTAACAGACACACTGAAGGCCAGGCGTAAGTTAGAGGTGCTTCCTCTCTCACCTGAATCGCCAAGCTCAGAAGATGACAGAGAACTTTCGGAGAAGAACGCCCAAGGTACCGCGAAGAGGAAGCTCCTCGTGCCTATGGATATCAGGGCGGACTCCTTGGACGACAGCAGCGAAAGTTTTGGAAAAGAAAGTCCGATGTCAGGAGACGATGAGGACTTCATCCGAAAACAAATCATGGAAATGAGCGAGAATGAGGATGCCTCCCCGTCCGATGAGGAAAACCTAATCCGGCGAAAGATCAGAGAGGATGAAAAGAAAAGAATGGAACAGAAGAGAACAGAGGGTATAGAAAGGAGCACATCGGGGAAAACCAGACGACTCACCAAGAAAAGCAGCATAAGTCCCGATGATGAGGAAAAGCAACTCCATGCCTCATTGGATAAGCCTGATAAAGACAAAGAGGAGGGGTCAGAACTAAAAGAAGCAGAGCATCAGATTGGTACAGCAGTTCGCAAATTCCAAAGTATGGAGCTGAATGCGACTAGCAGCCCTGTGAGCATAAATGATGATAAAGAGCCTGAAATGGAATGCCTTACAGACTCTCCTGATGATAAATCGAGAGGTGAGGGCTCATCGAGTCTACATGCATCCAGCTTCACTCCTGGGACGTCCCCAACATCCCTCTCATCACTGGATGAAGACAGTGACAGTAGCAGTCCCGGTAATATCCGTTCTGATGAGGGTAAACAACACAGGAAAGCCAAACACAGACAACCTGGGCAAATGCTGCCAACTATTGAAGACTCTTCTGAGGAGGAGGAGTTACGGGAAGAAGAAGAGCTGCTCAGGGAGCAAGAAAAACAGAAAGGCTCAGGGAAAAAATCCAAGAAGGACAAAGAGGAGATTCGAGCCCAGAGGCGGCGAGAGCGTCCAAAGACGCCACCAAGCAACCTGTCTCCTATAGAAGACGCCTCACCAACTGAAGAACTGAGGCAAGAAGCTGAAATGGAGGAGATCAGACGGTCGTCCTGCTCTGATTTCTCCCCAAGTATTGAATCAGATCCTGAAGGGTTTGAAATCCATGCTTCAAAGATCGCAGCAGTCCAGAAATCATATCACCTGCCAGTATCAGTATCTCTTCACTCCCCAACAGATGATCAAAATACTGATACCCCAGAGAAAAAACCTCTTAAATCTGCTGATGAGGCTTATGAGGAAATATTGCTGAGGGCAAAGTCACCCACAATTGAGAAGGATGAGATTCGAGCAGAAAAGGAATCCGTTTATGGAGGCATGCTCATTGAAGACTACGCCTACACATCTCTTATTGACAATTCAACCGCTGATATGGGAGAGCCAGAGAAGATTATTGTTCCCAGTCAGCCCAAAATACTGAGATCCCCAGATGAAGTTTATGAAGACATGATAAAGAAGAGGAAAGAATTTATGCAGCTGGAGCAGGAATATCAAAAGATGCAGCCCAAACTGAACAGTACTACTCCAGAGATTGTGTTGCAACCAGCTGAAAATACCCTCTCGAAAAGCAGTGAAGTAACACTGGGCAAAGATGGGAAGCCATTGCTGGATGCTGAAACTGCCTACGAGGAGCTGATGAAAAGAGTGTTGACTCCCGGAACGAGTCCAACCCAACAGGAGCCAGAGGTGGAAGCCACTTCATTGAGGCGGGCGCTCCACCCCATCCCAGACTTAAAAGTGACCCAGTGTTCTTCAGGAGAGTTGTCATCGGATGACGAGAGCACGTTCAAAAGAGAAGAGGACACAACAGCAGCATCAGATGCACCATCAGCAAATGAAATTGAGACATTTGTTGTGATATCTGAGTCTCCTCCATTGTCTCCCTTGGAGCAGCCTCACACCACAATTGCAGCATCCGAGGCGGATGCTGTGGACCTATCAAGTGCACCCCCAAGAATGTCAACCCCTGTGATTGCCAGTGCATCACCCTTACCAACAGTCCCCCAGTACACCGCCGGCATTCCCAGTGTAGTGTCCACTGCCCCCCCTGTGCCCCCTAAGCCAAACGTATTGCGTAGGGCTAATTCTCAGGAAAAAGCAGAAGTACCTGTTGCACCACCACTGCCTCCACCCACCCCACCTAAACCCACAGTTTTTCCAAGGAAAGCTCCAGTTCCACTTCCACCTCAGGCTTCAGCAACTCCAGTCCGACCAGAGACAGCAGCTATGACTACAACCCAAGGACCATCTACCAGACAAGCAGTTACACCGACGTACAAACCTCACGTACCCCCTCCTGTTCCACCAAAGCCATCAGTTCCTGCTGGGATTGGCGATACTCACAAACAAGGACATGGTGTTAAACCACCAATTGCACCAAAGCCTGGCTCACAGCCTTCTTCACCTGCCCATGCTCCACATCCACCAAGACCCACTGTCCTTCCAACTGGTCCTACTGACATAGCTCTGAATCTGAGCCCCTCTTGTGAGAGCAAGCCACCTCAACCGTCACCAAAGTCTCCGTCTTCTCCAAGATATGCCAGCAATCTTCGTGACACATACGTGGTCATCACGCTCCCATCTCAGCCCAGTTCCCCAGTTGACAGTATCTTAACACAAGCTCCTTCTAGCCCTGGCCCAGCATCCCCTTCACATCAGCCTCAGCCCCAAAGTTATCACCAACCACAGCCTCAACCTCGGCAGCAGCCACAGCCACCCCCTCCACAAACGACCAGGGTGCCTCTGGCATACACAAAATTCACAGAATCAATTGAAAGTCAAGAAATTTGTGACTCAGAGAAACATGTATCTAGTTCTTGTCACATAATTGAGGCTATATCTGCCTCAGCTCAGCCTCCTGTTGTTATGCCTAACCTCATCTCTCAAGTGGTAACCACAGAGGTCCAAAGGACCACTGTTTCCGTCGTTCATGAAAGGACACCACCACCAGTGCCAGCTCCAAGGGCAAATGGTGTACCAATCTCAATGGAGAAACCCAAGCCCCAAATACCTGCACAGAATGGACAGGCCATTCAACCATCGGAGGTGGTAGATCTTAGGACGCTGAAGGTGGATCCAGAATCAGATATGAACGGAGTGGATCTGTCTGCTGGTCCTGACTCAAGACGTCAGTCCTTTGTGACTGATAGTAGTCGTCAAAACAGTGCCGTGCAGTCACCGGTGGTCAACCTTAGTTCTGAGTCATCTACTGTTTCTATTGTGACTGATAGTATCACCATTGTGACCTGTGCTGCAACAATCCAGCAGTTTAACAATGTAGAAACCACTCAAGAGACTCGGATGCCCCTTCAACTCACTAAAAATAAAGTGTTTGAGCCTGTTTCTCAGATTGTATATCGACCAATTGACTCTCAGCCCTCCACTAATGTTAGTACAGAGATCCCTATCAATCTCACAGTGGGATCTGGTGTAGGAGCATTCCAGAACACCCCTGTCACAATTGCACCAACTAGTGTCTCAAATTATGTTGCCAATGGATTATCTACGGGTACAACCACAGTGGCAGGAGCTGTAGATCTTAGCACAACCAAAGCTTTCAACACCATGGTGTCAGTGGATGGTTCTTCAGCGGAAGTGGTCACAGCTGTAATGACAGACGACGATGGCAAACCAGTGGATCTCACTGCAGGAAAAAGAGTGGTGTGCTGTGATGTATATAAGCTCCCTTTTGCCGGAAGCTGCACTACTCAGCAAACTTCTACACCTCTGCCTGAAGACCGCTTTGGATATCGTGATGACCATTACCAGTATGACCGATCACCTTACGGAATGAGGGGGTTTGGTGGAATCAAACCATCGATGTCAGACACTAACCTAGCAGAAGCTGGACTGTTCTTCTATAAGAGTAAGAACAGCTATAATTTCAGTGGCACCACAGATGGTGCAGTAGATCTTACTTCAACAAAGATTTCTGATGCAGGTCAGTGGTGTGACGTTGCCGACCTCTCACTTAAATGTCACTTTGAGCTGCTTCAACTCATTCATGGCTAATGTGGCAGACCTTTTTGTTGCTTTTTGGTTTTATTTAGCATGGACAATTTTTTGGTTTCTTTTTTCTTTTGTTCTTTTCATCATCAATACTTTTGCATGTGCCTGCATGCTGTTTCTGTCGTCTCACATATGCTTGTTGCACATCTCAGCATTGGATTTTTTTTCCTTTTCATCATTTTTTCATGATTTGGATAAGGCATGGCTTTCTTCAACATTAAATAAGTGTACACTATTGGACTCAACTGATATTTTTGACTTTTGGCAGGTGAAGCTGTTGATTACTCCAAGAAAGGAACTTACGCAGGAATGACAATTCCTCCCTATTCTCAAGGCAGAGTCACAAGTGCTGCTGGTACACTGTTTGGTACAAGCACTGTCTTGAGGTCCTCAAATGGGGTGGTGTATTCCTCAGTTGCAGCACCAATCCCGTCTACATATGCCATTACCACCCAACCAGGATCCATCTTCAGTACGACGTACAACACCTTGTCGGGTATGCATACCAGTGACACCATGCCTTCCCTGTCCAACCTCCAGAACTTGCCACTAACACGGTCCCACAGTTTCCTGTCCACTATCTCCACTACTGCAACAGAAGACCAAGGAGAAGCCCCACTCAATCTGGAGATATCCAGAGCGGGTACTACTACTGCTGATGATGTTGTCACCGCAGCAACAGCCTCTTTGACCCTTGACACTTACACTGATGCATCCCTGGAGGCCATAGCTGCTTCACTGGAAGCCTTGTCTTCACCGATGGTTCCTGGGGATGGCCAGTATCAGGTAGAGCGAGAGAGGTTAGAGATGGAGAAACTCAAGCAACAGCGCCTGGCAGAAGAATTAGAGTGGGAGCGTCATGAGATACAGCGGTTCCGTGAGCAAGAACAGCTCCTGGTACAGAAAGAACTGGAGGAGTTGCAGGCCATGAAGCAGCACATCCTGGCACAACAAGAAGAGGAAAGACAGGCTCATCTTATGATGCAGAAAGAAACATATGCCCAACAACAGCAACAGCTTGAGCAGATTCAGCGGCTTCAAGAGCAACTGCGTTTGCAACTGGAAGAGCAAAAGTTCCGTCAGATGTATCCAGGAGGAGAGATAGGGCATGGTGTGCAGGAGGCAGTTGTTTTAGGACCTGATGGCACAGTGTTGGCCAGAAAAATCACAGATAGTGGATGCCAGACAGATGAAGAGGATGAGACGGTCAGCAAAGCTTACACAGCAGGGAGAAAAAAGAGAAGTGCTAAAAAGAGTGTAGACAGTTGTGTGCAGACTGATGATGAGGATCAAGAGGAATGGGAAGCTCAGAACAGAAACAGACAAAACCGGCCACGTACAGCTAGGGGTGATAGGGGAGGGCAGTCGGACATTTCTCTTCAAGCCCATACAGAAATTTCTATACAAACAGATACAGAAGGGAACATCAGAATGGACACCAGGATGGAGCTGTCTGACTCTGAGAGGACTTCGCCAAAGAAAAGACCTACCCCGATAGAGATAGGCCAATCATCTAACCTCAAAGTTGATTCCTCAACACTTCAAGCTCCTCCTAAATCTCCAAAAGTGCTCTACTCCCCCATATCCCCAGCCATATCCCCTAGCAAGTCCCTTGAGTTTGTTTCCTATGAGAAATCACTGGGTGATACAAGCCCACAAAAGCTCAGAGGAAGTACGGAGCCATCAAAAGCCTCTCCAGTGAGTCCAAGGGGACCAAAGGCCATGCAGAGATCCTTGTCAGACCCTAAACCTATGAGTCCAACAGGAGAAGACCAGACAACCTCTGGTACCCAGTTTGGTGATAGCTATGCTGTAAGTACTTCTCTCTTTAAGCCTCTCTTTAAAATTCAGTTCTAACTTAAAGAATAATTAATTTCATTGTATAAAAAAAACACTGTATCATGTGGGATTCAATTAATATGCAAAGCTGTAAGTATTTTTTTTTTTTTATTTCTGACATACCTTAGACTCCATAGGTAGACTCCATAATTTGCTCCAGGCCCTCTTGGAATTATGGAAGTCAGTTTTCTGCTTGGACAGTTCACTGCTGAGAATCTCATACATACATAAAAGGATGGAAAATATACTGAGATTGCAGGAAAATATTGAGCTGTCAGAGATCCATAGGGACCTTGATGAGAATAAAATGCTTATTTTGAGACTTTGGCTTAGGAACATTCATGAGCAGGTATACCTATCTTATTTGTATGCTCAAAAGGAGATCAATAAGATGTTTTCCAATAACCTATCATACATTTAAATACACCATGTTCATGATAAGGAGAAAACCTGCATTTCCAGCTTGTTTGGTGGATTGATTTGAAGAAAATTCTTACATCTCTGTTTTTCCAACAGGGGAAAGGATCGGGCAGCACCCCAACAGGCACTCAAAAGAAAGTAAAGAGGACCCTCCCCAATCCACCATCAGAGGAGGAGTCAACAACCAGTGGCCAGACAGCATATAGCACTGGTTCAGCCCGTCGGAGAATGTGCCGCAATTCCAACATGGCACGTGCTAAGATCCTACAAGACATTGATCGTGAATTAGATATGGTTGAGCGTGAGTCCTCCAAGCTCCGGAAGAGACAAGCAGAGCTAGATGAGGAGGAGAAAGAGATTGATGCCAAGCTGAGGTACTTGGAGATGGGCATTAATCGGAGAAAAGATGCGCTTCTGATCGAGAGAGAGAAGAGAGAAAGGGCCTACTTACAGAGTGTTGCTGAAGACAGAGACTACATGTCAGACAGTGAGGTTAGTAACATCCGAGAGACTAGAGGCGGGCGTGGAGTTGGTGAAGATGAAGAGATTGAAGGTCATGGTCTTGAACGTCCCAGGACAGCTCCTCAGTCAGAACTGGACGACTTTGTCCCACCTCAAACCAAGCATGAGTATGGAAAGTACTCTCAGTATCAGTACTCTCAAAGCCAATACCAGCAGACACTCTACCAGACTCCCCAGTCCTACCAGTCTCATTCCATCTATTCCTCTGTCCCCTCGCTGACCAGCTCGCAGCAGCAGAGTTACCATCAGATGTTACTGTTGCAGCAGAAAGCTGCGAGACAAGCAGCGCTACTCTCAGAACTTGACGCAACTAAATATGATGTAATTAGCCGCCAGCCGGATCCCACATCATCCGCTTATCTAGGAGTGAAGTATGACAAATATGGCAACCATCTGGATCTGAGAGCCTTGGATGTTGGAAGTATAGCAGGTAGCCCCATGTCAGCTGTCTCTGATTCCTATTACACAGATGTAGATCACCATACACCTCGGAGTTACATGCTGCTGGAGGATGCTGCAGAACTGGCTAAGAGCTCCACAGGTCTGTCGTCGTCATATAGTCTGGCTGAGAGGGAGCTAGCTAAGGCGGAGAAGCTGCTGCGAAGGAGTGCTGCGGATCTGGGGTCCACTGACTATCTGGGCTCCACCTCCAGGCTCCATACATTTGGAAAGACCCCCGATGAGGAGGATACGATGGAGGAGCCGTATGAACTGAAGCTCCTGAAGCAGCAGCTCAAGCAAGAGTTTAGGAGAAGCACAGGTGGGACAGAGAACATTCTGACAGGCCTCTCCCAGGACTACTATACCCCTAGTACTGCTGTCTCCAGTTACTCCCAAAGACACTATCCAAAGTCAGACAAGTATAGCATCAGTCGACTCACTCTAGAGAAGCAGGCAGCTAAAAACCTCCCAGCCTCTATGTTATACCAAAAACATAAGACTCCGCTGATAGATCCTAAAATCTCGTCCAAGTATTCGTCTATGTCCGACAGCAGAGGTCTGGAAACAGACTACACCGGCTATCTGGGCTCTACCAGTGCATCTCCAAGATCCAGCAGACTAATGCAGGATGAGATTACCTTTGGCCTTCGTAAGAATATCGCCGAGCAGCAAAAGTACCTAGGGTCAACCTTGGGCGCCAACTTGGCTGGATCACTGAATTTGGGCCAGAGCTTAGGTTTGGACTCTGCATATCCTAGTGGGAGTCGCTCGAGACCCTCATCCAGGCCCACATCTTGCTATGGCCTGGATTTGTCGATCAAAAGGGACCCTTCAAGCTCTTCACTGAGACTTAAAGGCGATGGAGAAGCATCAGGAGATGGACCGAGCTATCAAACCCCATCTGGTCGGACCAAACCAACCAGCCTTCCTATCGTGCAAAGTGGGCGTGGCCGGATACCAATAGTGGCCCAGAACTCAGAGGAGGAGAGTCCCTTGAGCCCTGTTGGACAGCCTATGGGTATGGCCAGGGCATCGGCAGGACCTCTGCCACCCATTTCAGCTGATTCGAGGGACCAGTATGGTTCCTGCCTGTCTCTGCAGGACTCCCAGCAACAGCAACATATCAGGGAAGAGCCCACCAGGGGTAGGGGTTATGTGCTTCTGGATGACCTTCAGGGCACCATGTCAGATAGTGAAGGTAAAAAAAAGACTTTTTACACTGTCATTCTTTTCCTATTTCCTATTTCTTTCATGAGCATGTGTAGTTATGTTTTGTCTTGTCATGCATGAACCGTATATCCAATGTGGATAATATTTAGCTGTTGTGTATATTTCTGAAACCCTGCATGTGTGTGTGTCATTGTCCTGTGTTCATGTTTGAACCTCACTGTGTCGTCTTGTCATTTTCTGGTGTCAGTACATTCGATCACTCTTTTTGAGGTCTGGTGTGCCTGCATGCCTTTTTATATGTAACTCTATGTCATGTCTATATATATATATATATATATTCCAGCAGTTTTATTTACTGAGTGAGATCTTACACTCTGTGTTTCCATGGCAGATGGGAGGTTAGCGCTTGTGGTAATCCAGAAAACTATCAATTGTGGCTCTTCCAAAATTCGAATAAATCGTGATAAATAAAGATCTTATTTCAGATTGTTTTGTTAATACCTGCTCGTTATGTGTTGTGTTGCATGAGAGATTTTGTGTTGCATGGAATACATTTGTGCCTGATAATCTTTCTCTGAAGTTTCATCAGATTATTTTCTGTAAGGGAATCGTTTTAAAAAGAATATATTATTGGTATGGCCCATTATTTTCTCTCTGTTTGATTATAAATGGTAAATAAGTAAGAATATAAATACCCCTTAACTTGCTCCACTCAGACAGGTAGGTCAATGTCAGTCTGTAAGCGGAGGACAGTGTTTTCCTGATGTCTGATAGTGTGTATTCCAGTGAAGGTGTCATTATATACTCTCTGCTTTTGGTTTTAGAGTTTAAAGATCCAGCGTATGCTTTGTCTTGAATCTATCGTTTGATTAAATTCTCATGGACCTCATAATCTTGCAATGTAAACTCGTGTGCCTTGATTCCAGCCCTAAGTGATTCCCTGATGGCTTTGAACAGAGACGATGCAACCAATGGTAGAGTATTAGTTCAGTTCTTTAGTCATTCATAAGCTAACACATTAACCTGCAGCACAAATGCAACACTCCATAAAATGAGGACCAGGATAAATAACACATTAACTTTTGTATTTATTTATTTATTATTTTGGTTTTCACAGGAAGTTTTAATAAGATTCACATTTTACTAACACTGTTCAAGCTGCGGCATTACTTCCTGCCAAAATGTTCTCCTAGTGAGATAATAAATCAGCTGCTTCATATCTTTACTCCAGCGTCTAATGACTATTTGCTTTTATGAATATACATTTGTTTAATGGCTTTGCATCACCTTTGAATTACAAGTCATCCGCTCCAGCAGGATGAAACGGTCCTGGCTGTCAGATTGGCTCTAAAGTAGTGCTTGTCTTTTTTGTGTTTTTTTTTTTTATCCCTGAAGCATACCACCTTAGACGGGAGGAGACGGACTGGTTTGACAAGCCGAGAGATGGACGTCTGGAGAACGCTCAAGACAAGAGACAGGTGAAACAGGAAGGAAGAAACACTTTGTACTACAGTTCTCACATGTACTATATACTTGGTCCAGGCAGAGGTAAAAAAAAGAAGCATGCACCTGGGATGTCAGTATCTATAATAAATTAACTGCCTCTGACACAGCAGTGATGAATCCATATTTCGCTATTTCCCATGTACACGTCACGTCACCATTGTGTGTGGACCACAGGGAAAAGCCCCATACTACCCCTTCCCTCACCTCAGGGTCAAACTGCAGAGGGACCCCAAAGACCGCAGTGTCTCAGGTAAAGTACCACAGCTTACTACATGTACGTATTCAAAAGGGGCGGGGTATTCTTTTCCTTGAATTGGATTTTGACGGTGATACAATGGATTCCAAATGATTCAAAAAAGAACACAGTCAATAAAATGTGCACATTACCGAGGATCATAGCGGCTCATGGGTTTATCGAGCGTGACTAGTGTGCCTCGCGCGTGTTATTTACTCCGTAAACCTCAGCAAACTGGTGAGTCTCTCCCTCTGCCGTTGCGTTCCATCACAGCATTCCTCCAGGCTCTGAGCAGGCAGACATTTCATTTCCTGGCCTCCCCTTTGATTTGGCTCTTCTCCACGCTCATCAGTCATTGCCGTGCTCAAAATGGCGTATCCTTCACACTCAGGATTATCTCACGCAATTAACAAACAGCCCACAAAGGCCGCGTTTCGTTCCGAAAGGGCCCTGTGCTGAGTCATTTCTGCCTCGGTCCTTTTGTCCCCGCTGCAACGTGCTCGAGTGTGTGCTGCTGTGTAGGTGAAGGCCAGCGGAGGGGTGGAATAGATGCCTGTGTGTGTTTGTGCATGAGTTGGCGTTTGTCTCGTCACCGGTGTTTGTCTCTGAACGCGAACAGGAAACGGTCTGGGCATCCGCGTGGTCGGAGGGAAAGAGGTCCCCGGCAGTAACGGAGACATCGGAGCTTATGTTGCCAAAGTCCTTCCTGGCGGAGCTGCGGAACAAACGGGGAAGATCCTTGAAGGTATGACCCTTCCGATGAACGAGTGAGTCACTTCCTGTCATTTCATTTCAATGATTGTGACGAACGAAATGTGTCTAGTTGGATATTTTTCCTCTGAAATCATCAGATTGAAATAATGTCTCACGTGGTCGAATCCTCAGCAGCCACAAGTCACGATGTAAATAAAAACGCCCTAACCAGCAGATCTATGACCCGTGGTCTCACCCTTACACACCTCTCACTGCCGCCTCCTGAGGATGAATTGCTGTGGCGCTGTATTTACACTGGCACATTTCATGAGGCCCTATTGATTTCACATGAGGCAGTCGGGGAGCAGTTAACCCTCTCGCCCTCTCGGCCTGTCCGTCTCCTCCCTCTCAATGAGTCGGACGACTGGTGACGCTAACACTCTGAAGCTGATCTGTTGACCCGCGTCCGTCTGTGGTGGACAACTGGAGCACGATCACACCCAGAACCCTGTCACCAACAGTCCGTGGGAACACGAGGAGGAAATGACACGGAGCCGCAGTGTGTGTGTGTGTGTGTGTGTGTGTGTTAGAATGCTTTACTCTTTTGTCTGTTGCTGAAAGTCCTGAATCACAATGGGCCCAAGCTCTTGAATAATGTCAGTGTGACGCTACAGCCCACCTTCCCTGTCCCTCGCCCCTGCAGCCAGACAGTCCCCCCGCAAACAGAGGACCCTCCTGACGAGCTGTTTCAACCTGTGTAAGTCCTGCCGCCGTGCAGGGTGTGTCTGCTGTGCTGCGTGGACTCAAACCTCTCTCTCTCTCTCTCTCTCTGCTGAATTTAATAACACTAAACGGGCACTTCCTGCTATGATACATTGTTCCTGGCCGCAGTTGACTGGAGATTAGATTCCTGCCAGTCAATGATGCGTCGTGTTCGAAGTGTTATCCTGCAAATCCCAGTTTTACAGCTCAAATAACTCAAGGCTGTTTCGGAGCTCATCTTCAGTCCTGTTTTGGTCCTCGAGCAGCTTTGTCACACAGCCTCTGTTTGGGCTGTCACCGGAATTTATCTCCCCGGCTCTGACGGCACGTTCGAGTGCAAGACTCAAAGAGCGTCGAGTTTTCTTCTCACGATCGTTTGCTCCGAGTCGAATTAAGATGAATTGATCCCTTTGTTCCTTCACAGAGCCTCTCGCTTCCACGTTCTCGCCTCTTGGTTTTCAAATGAACTCATCTGTTTGTTTTTTTTTAAATGTTTTCTTCTTCTTGGCTCACATTCTGCGTAGGAATGCAAGTCCTGGAGTGGAACGGTGTCCTCCTGACGGGGAAGACGTACGAGGAGGTGCAGGGGCTGGTGGGGCAGCCGTGCAACGAGGCAGAAGTCTGTGTCAGACTGTGAGTGTCCTCCTCTACAGCGTTATCAGCGCAGCGTAGTAATAAGTGGGAGGAGCCACGGCGTTTCTCACGTTGGTGTGTTTTTTCAGTGATCTCAACATGCTCACTGAGTCCGAGGGGACCCAGCATCTGGATTTCCAGGATCACAGCAAAGGTACGTTCCATTTGTTGTTTTCAATAAGTCCAGCTCCAGCGTGCGGGACGATGATGATGATGATGATGGTCGGGCCCTGTAGGCGACAGACCTCCCAGGTCGCCGGGCGTCGACCCCAAGCAGCTGGCGGCCGAGCTGCAGAAAGTGTCGCAGCAGCAGGCGCCTTCCTCCACCTCCTCCTCCTCGGGTCTGCCCGCCACCAGCTCGCTGACCTCCAGCCCTGCCCAGCCGGGCTCGCCGTCCGTCGGCAAGAAACGCCACAGCAGCAAGGTGGGTTGCCGCGCTCCCGTTTCACGTTGCCCAGTTGGATCGTTGAGGTCGTACGTTTGTGACGTGTGCTGACTCTTGCAGACGGCAGAGGGGACGAAGACCCAGTCTCACCCGGTCTCAGGAGACATTCAGGTCCGGGAGAAATAAAAAGATTCATTCTGTCATCTTCCTCCTCTAACTCCTGAAGCGTGTGAATAAATCAGTTTTTGCCGCGCTTCGCTCTGCAGCTTCAGATCCACTACGACAAGCAGCTGGGAAACCTGATCGTCCACGTCCTGCAGGCCAGAAACCTCACCCCGCGGGACAACAACGGCTACTCCGACCCGTTTGTTAAAGTGTACCTGCTGCCAGGGAGAGGGTGAGTCCAGGGCGTGGAGCCTGCAAGCACAGCTGAAGAAGTTCAGAACAGCAGCAAGGTCAGCTCAGGATGAACGACAGGAAATGAGAACAGCCCCGCGCAGGCGGATTGATTGTAAAGTCGTCTGCAGGCAGCCGCCTTTGTTAACCTCAAACCTGATTTCCATTCATTTCCAAATCGATTATGATTGATTTTGGCTTGCCATGCCATCTTTCAATGTGCAGCACATGGCCAGGCTCTGATGCATTCCCTCCACAGGACCCCACACACACCAGGTCTGGTCCGGTGCGCTCGAGTGGTTGTCGTCGACGGCTGCTCTCCTGGAGGCGTGAGCGCGGTCGGAATCAATAGCTCTCATATTTACCTGAAACACGAGCCGCGCTCGCTCATACGTCCACGGCTCGGCGAGAACTGTGATTGTGCTTTAATGTAATTGACTCTGCCTCCATCTCTGCTGGACCAGCTCCCCCGAGAGAGAGAGAGAGAGAGAGAGAGAGAGAGTGTGTGTCCACAGAGCAGAGTCAAAACACCACAGCGTATTATAGAAAGGGTTGAGATTAGTTCCTCCCATCTTTCTTTACACGTGCACGGTTCACATGCACCACAGCTCCCTGAACACACGGTTAATGACTCACACACACTCCACCTCAGACTGCCCCCCCACCCCCCCCACCTCCGCCCTTCCACATGCGCACTCACTCTCTGACGCCCACCCCCCCTCTGACTACTCTTTCTGTATGTTGTTCTTTATATTTAATGCATGCTGGACCCCCCTCAGTCAGGTCATGGTTGTCCAGAACGCCAGGTATGTGACTCGCCCACTTCGGCACTTTTTCTAAATTTGGTTGTCAGTTTGGTGAAGGTAACTGAGGCTTGGACCGGCTCGGAGGCTTGGATCGAAACCGGTCACTACGCTCAGTCCCACAAAGTCCCTTCACCCTGGAACGACCCCCCCTCCCCTCCTCGTCGTCCCCATATTCTCATGATGTCCCCCCCCCCACCAGGCTCAGTGTCTTTGCATTGCATTAAAACAAACCCCTAAATAACATCTAACCATGTCTTTAACCCAACACTCAGAAACATATCGACCTCTGTGTTGACGATTAGCGTCCCCCGGCTAACTGTTGTTGATGGTTTGTTCCTGTTTTGTGGTGAAACCCCCCCCCCGACATCGTACTGTGCCCTCGACGCTCCACGCTCCCTTACTCATCCCATTATTTCCCAATATGCTCCAGGAGAACTAACTCCCACTGACGTGCTCATGAATCTACGATCTTAAATCCGGATGCACTGCAAAAAACTCTTCTGATATAAAAAGAAGATTATGCTACAAATTAACTTTAAATTCAACTGCCGACATTTTAATTCAGATGTTACGGACAAACCCTTTCACCTGCTGTCAGTTTAAAATGACTTGTCCGACGTCTAAATGGACTTTTTTGCAGCCCAGCCTGACATCATCATGCCCTGCTCTCCATCACGTCCATGTTCTCCCCTCTGCTGTCACACCGTGTCCTGCTCCGCTATGTTGTGCTCTCTGGTCCAAAGCAACCTGCCCGTGCGCACGTCTGTGACCGGTGCTGTGATTTCGCCCCTCCCCCCTCCCCCCCTCCCCCCAAACACAGCGCTGAAAACAAGAGGAGGTCCAAACACGCCGGCAAGAGTCTCAACCCCGAGTGGAACCAGACCGTCATCTACAAGAACATCCACCTGGAGCAGGTGCGTTCCTGCTCAGAGACACGTGCGCGCTCTGGGGACACGCGTGACAAGTGTCCCCAACTAGACGTGAAGTAATTATTATGTTGTTTTTTCAAAAAGTGCTGGCGTGCTGGCTGATCTGGAGGCCGTTGTTTTCAGTGGAGCAGATGGACACGCCACTGGGATTTAATTCTACCACTTTAGATCGTATTGTAGATTTGTTGGACCCATAATAATCATAGCAACTTTCCTTTGACTGAGCTCCCTCTTTTCCTCATTTGAGAGTTAAAGCGCTCTCCTGTGAATTGTGTCTTCCAGCTGAGGAAGAAGACGCTGGAGGTCAGCGTGTGGGACTACGACAAGTGCTCCTCTAATGATTTCTTGGGAGAGGTAAACGTCTTCTCAGAGTCGCCCCTGCAGCTTTTTTTTTCTGTGTGCATGTCCTGATCCAACTGCCGCTCGTTGCCAGGTCCTCATCGACCTGTCCAACACGGCCCAGCTGGACAACGTCCCGCGCTGGCTCCCTCTGAAGGAGCAGAGCGAGGGCGAGCACCACCGGCGCTCCCACTCCGGCCAGAGCCGACACGGCTCCTCCAAACCCTCGTCGCAGCACTCGTCCCCGAAGACCGGCTCCACGCACGAGAACCAGGACTCGCCGAAATCCTCCGTCATCAAGAGCCGAAGCCACGGGATCTTCCCAGACCCGGCGAAGGGTAGGACACGCTCAGTTTCCCCCTCACCCTCATCCCCCCCACCTGAAAACCCTTCTGCTCTCCTGCTTCCCTCTTCATTCATCCTTCCATCTTCTTTGTTCTCCACGCTTTCACTCTCTTCCTCTTCACTTCTTTATTCTATCTCCGTGTCCTCCTCTCTGTCCATCTCTCACCAGCACCTTCCTCCCTACACCCATCGTAGCTTCAGCAGCTTCGTGCTTTTTGCTTTCTCATGGTCTGTATTCTTGGTTGCCATGACGCCACCCAGCTCAGAGGCCTAGCCTTAGCTTCTTCCCCCCGACACAGAGGGCGACATGGCCGTGGAAGGCTTTGAATTCATTCAGAAAAAATCATGGTGCTCGGCCATGATAGAGCCATGTAGGTGGTGACCCTGCTGACCCATATCCAGGTGTTACACTGACGCTCACAGCCTCAGTTCACCAGAGTTAAAGAGATAATTTTGTGTAATTTGGTGTTTTAGACACGCAGGTGCCCACTATCGAGAAATCTCACAGTAGCCCTGGCACATCGAAGCCTTCCCCGTCCGAGGGCCACAGCCACAGCCACAGCCATGGACACAGCCAACACTCTCGCTCGCACGGCGCTTCGCGCTCCGGCAAAAGCGCCGCGCGGCAGCACCACCCGGACGGCGGCACTGGGAGCAGCGGAGGCGCTGCCATAGCAACGGGCCCCGATGCCCCACAGCAGTCGCAACAGCATCCGCCGCCGCCGCAACGCCTCCAACCAAGTAAACCAAGACGCAAATAAAGCCTACGCAGCATGGCCTCCTCGCACTCATCTGTCCCTCCTTCTGTTGAGTTTGTTTTCTTTCCTTTTATCGTTTCCTTTTCAGTTCCTGGTTTCCCTCACCTCTCACTCACTCCCTCTGGTCCGCTTCCTCGTCGCGGTCACAGTGTGTCAGTCCCTCACCGCTCTTCTGTGTGTGGCACCAGCACCTCACCTGTACCGTAGCACGCTGTGTGTGACCTTTGACCTCAGTTTGAAGCCCTGTCATCGGACCTAAAGAGGCACAGCGGAAAGGATTAACATCACCATTAAATCAGCCAGAAGAAAATATGTCAGTCTAATTTTCAAATACAAGTTTACTGAGGTAGAAGCTGAAGTTTTAAAGTTTTGATTGATAAACTTTACTCTGAACTCAGATAATCTCAAGGGTTAAATCAGTAAACGTGTCACTGCGTCGGCCGCGGCTCTGTCACATGACCAGATATTTATGACCAAACGTAAAACGTATTTCTCAGTGAGTGAGTGTTTGCTTTGGGTTAATTCAACCGACCATTAATACAGGGAAAAGTTAGAATCCCCGCCCCCTTCCTGGAAATATCATTAACCTCTATTACTTTAGTTTTCAATTTTTTTATTTTATTTATTTATTTATTTTCTGTTTATCAGTTATCAATAACCAGCTTTTCTGAAGCTCCTCCACTGGTGATGGCTGAGCATGCACTCTGCTAACCCCGCCCCCTGCCCCACCCACCCCGCCCCGCCCCAACCTGACCCACAATGCAACTCAGTCGATGCTGCACACCCCGCCCCCTTCATGACATGCAGGAGGGGGCAACCGTGCACCTGCACACTGTGGCTGCATGTGATTGACAGTCAAGCTGGTTGCCACGGTGAAGATAAACTGCTCTCTGACTCCTCGTCCTCCTCCCTGTCTCGTCTCCTGGCGTTGACCCCCCCCCCCCCCCCCCCCCCCCCCCCCCCCCCGGAAAAAAAAAAAAAAAAAAAAAAAAAAAACTACAAACAGGCCAAAGAGGCCGCCTCTCACTGAGGCACCAGAGACACAGCGTAGTGGGCGTGCTCACCATTCAGAGAGCCCAGTCCGATTGGCCGCCCGCCCTGCCATCGGCCGCGTCCGCCACAGGGGGCCGAGCGGACGGCCGCCACCTGACCCTCAGGAAGGCCGTGTCCGAAGAGAGGCCGCAGAGCACCGGAGGTGAGCGCGTCTCCGCCCTGTCGTGTGACTGAAGCACTGATGGAGCTGAAGGAGCGAGAGAGAGTGAGAGAAAGAGAGGATGCTACTAACGCACACCTGCAGAGAGGGGGAGAGGGACAGGAAGTTAGAGAGAGAGACACAGAGGGATGCACTCACTCACACCACATCACCGGCGATTCATGCAGTCAGCCACGCGTCCTTCACGGCCGCCGGCGAACGCCTCACTCTTGTGGGGGCGTGATTCGCCGGGAGCGAACGTCACCGCGCCCCCCCGCTGGTGTCCGCGAGCTCGAGGCCGGAAGGAGAGAAACGGAAAGAGGGCGTGTCTGCATGGATCGCGCTGTTGCACCACATCCACACACGTCATTCATACTCCGCCCCCCCGCTCACACCGACCTCCGAAGCTGATCTTAACTTTTTAAAGTCAGGCTGAGACTTACACAGGTCATATAATAAACTAACTGCCTCAACATGTCTGTGGACTATTAACTGTCCTGTCTTTGAGGAAGACGCATCGTCCGTCCACATGCTTCAGTGTTTGTGTGCAACTCATTCCAGTTCAGCCAGTTTAAATGTGGTGACGTTAAAACCGACGCTTCTTGGCCCCAGCTTTGTTTTTTCCTCCCTGGACGAGGGCGGAGGTCCAGCTCTTGTCTCTTGTCCTTGTCCTTGTGGTGACGGATGCGCTCGTGTCTCCGCCCCAGCTCGTTCAGGCTACAGATCCGGCGACGCCCCGGTCACAGCGGCCTCGCTGGACAGCGGCCTGAGCGGCAGCGCCTACAGCTTGCTGGACGAGGAGGTTGAGTCCAATGAGGTGGACAGTGCCATCTTCCAGGTGCCCCGATTGTGAGTCTGCACAGTCTATTTTTTAAATTTTAAATCTATATTGACAAATATTGAAATGATGCGTTCAGGCCTGGTGATGCCCATTAAAGCCTTTTCTGCTGTTGTGTAACTTCTGGGATTTTGTCATTTCAGTGGAAAAATTCCAAACGGCACCGACTCGATGAAATCATCTCTGGGACACGTCGATGCTGAAGGTGAGTGTGTGTGTGTGTGTGTGCATGTAAAGTAAACACAATTTGATCAAATAAATCATTCATTTAGACATTTGCTCCATATTTTTTTTTAAGTAGAAACACGTTTTTCTTGGTGTGTCGCCTCTCAGAGAGTCAGATCTACATCTTTCTGTATTCAGACCCCTCCTCAGGTTAATTTCCTCATTATGTCCCGGCTCATTCTCGAGGTCGCTCCCTCCTGCGCGTGACGCTGTGAGTCATGTCACTGTGACTAATGCAGAGGAGCACAAATGACCTTAAAGAGCGAGAAAGGCCCGAGGTTTGCTATCGCTCTCTTTACAGCAACACACACACAAACGGATCAACACATCCACACTCATCTGCACTCCCCCCTCATCTCCCTATCATTTTATCATCTGCTCTCCGGCTCTTTGTGTGTCTCTGTAACACACACACACACACACACACACAGAGGTCTTATTGACCCAGCTTTCGAAACTGTCATGTCCGCTCAGTTTCCACGGTAACCACGGGTCAGGCGGAGCTGCTCATAACTTCTCCTCATCCATGTTAAACAAATAGAAGCAGTTGCAGGTTTTTTTTTTTTTTTAATGAGTCGTCATGTCAGTGCACCGAGGGTCCAGCAGAGGGCGACAGAGCAGCAAAGGAAGACATGGATGGAATGGCTGTTGCATCTTTTTAGAGATGAAATGAATCCCATCCATCCTCTCTTCTGTTCACGACTCATCCTGAATAATGTGTGTGTGTGTGTGTCATCAGGTAAATCCCAGGTAATGGGGGAGATAAAGATCGCTCTGAAGAAGGAAATGAAGACGGAGGGCGAGCATCTGGTCCTTGAGATTCTTCAGTGTCGTAACATCACGTACAAGTTCAAGAGTCCGGACCACCTGCCCGGTAACGGACGAGCAGACATTTTATTCCATCTATTGCCAGTGTCTCCCCTGATCGTCCCTTCACGGTGTCCAAAGCTGACAGATCAGCTTCACATTTGACAGCTGGGACGCCCACACACACACCGACAGACCGACAGTGTTGCGTCTGTGTCTGTGTGCCAGCCAACGCCAGGAATATATGGACCGAATGTATATCAGAAACCCATATTACATCTATGTGTGTCACAGATCTTTACGTGAAGCTCTACGTGGTGAACATCGCCACCCAGAAACGGATCATCAAGAAAAAGACCCGCGTGTGTCGTCACGACCGCGAACCATCTTTCAACGAAACCTTCCGCTTCTGTATGAACCCGACCGGTCACTCGCTCCAGGTAATACCCACCCCCACCCCACCCACAACACCCCACCCCTCCACTTAAACTTTATTTCCTCTCTGCTCCAGCTGTTCCTCGTGTCCAACGGTGGCAAGTTCATGAAGAAGACGCTGATCGGCGAGGCCTACGTCTGGCTGGACAAAGTCGACCTCCGCAAGCGAGTGGTGAGCTGGCACAAGCTGCTCGCCAGCACCGCCCAGATCCACTCGTAGAGCAACCACACCCGAGGAGGTCTCCGCCACGGACCGGACGCTGGTCTGCTCTTGTTTGGGGGGGTGGGGGGGGGGTTTGTGTGAACGGTGAAAAATATTTCTCCCCGAGTCTTTAGCTCGAGTTCCGGTGGTTGACGAAAGGACGAATTTACACGCGTTTACAGGACATGAACTCGTTTACAGGACGCACGCGGCGTGTTCAGTAGTGGAGCCAGGGCCGAGGGGAAGTGCTGAGGTCAGAGGTCAATCAACCAGGTATTACACACTTTCATTCACACACACACACACACACACACACACACACAGTTTTGCACAGCTAGAGAATCTCATTCTAACAGATACAGGGAATGGACACACTCGCAGATTGTAGTTTTGTTTCGTTCCCCTCGTTATCGTCAGAGTTTTATTGATTTACTAGAAGAGCATTTTCCAGAACGATATATATTGACGACTCCCCCGACGGAGGCCTCGTATTTATTTTTGTATTATGAGATTAGCGTAGGAGCTCTATCATTTGTCTTCTCCACGATGATTTAAGCATAGTCTATTTTCTAACACACTGCCTATCACTCCGGGTCGAGAGGGGAAAAAAAAAAACAAAACAAGACAAAGAATCGCAGCGAGCATGTTTTTGAATTTATTCACAAAAGCATTTAATAATTGTTCCCCCGTTCATTTTCCCACCGTTAATATTTGATTTAATAAATTCGAAATATTATTATATATCAGATTGGACACTATATAACGTGCGCATGACTATTTGGTATGCACAGAAAAAATAAAAATAAATGGCCTCTAAGGTTCACTTTGTAAATAGTGAAGTGTCATAGCTGGAAATGAAGTATAACATATTTAGATATATATATATATATATATATATATATACATATAGATATCTTTATCACAGACAATCGAGTCTTAATGATTGTGACATAGAGCTTTTATTTACCCATGACGCCCTTTAGAATGTGACGTTTGGAGACGTTTGTCTTTTTTTTTTTTTTCTTCGTTGGTGAGATCCGAGCACATCGACTCAGCGCGCACGCTTTCTGTGGTATTTTTGCACTTTTCCCGCTTAGAATGTAAAACCCGTCGACATATTTTTCGAGGTGAGGAAGTAGAGAGAGGGGAAGACAAAAAAAAAAAACACTAAGGATGACAGCACGAGAAAACACTGCAAACTATCCTTGGAAAAACGAACCAACTTTACCATTGTAAGAAACGACAAGGCTATGACAGCAGCATGTGGATGTGTCGTCGTACCAGCGTTTCTGTGTCGTCTCGATATTACCGACGCGTCAAAACCGTGATGTGGCGTCTCGTGATATATTTACCGCGCCCTGTGGGAGGGTGGTCGCGTGCCTGGAAGTCCAGAGAGCGGCTCAGCGGGTCCATGCCACATTCTCACTCCAGCTCAGCAGCCGAGGCCACACTTGATATCCGAGCGATTTCTATGCAACGTCTACTGTGTGGAGGTGGAAACGGCTCCTCGACTTTCCAGTTCCAGAAGTGCGGAGGAAACGGACGTTGGACATTTATTTTGCACTGCTGTGTTTTCATGTCCTTTGAATGGCTTTAATATGTTTTATTTATGATTTGATTTCACATATTGTTTTGTACGAAGCTTGTGTATTTGCCTGTGAGACTACGTCATATGTTGTCTTATATTTGTTTACAGTACATATCAGTGTACATAAGAAGTAATGTTTTGCTTTTATACACGATGTAGTGCTTGTTTACAACGTCTGGAGGGCCTGAAACTCAGAGAACCAACATTTTCCGCCCTTGTGCACGATCACACGCTCACCTGTGGAGATCCTCAATTCCACTTCGCTGCGAATGAAACTATAAGAAGAAAAAAAAGAAATTCTCCTCACACGGTTTCCATCTTTCCACACGTGATTTTGAGGTCCCTGTGGTGTTATCTCCCCTTTTCTTATTTTTATATCCACGTGCTTGTTCGTGCAGCGTCCTCACGCCAAGCCCACGCATGTCACCAGTTCTGATGCACATCCCTTCGTTAAGGTGTCGTCCGTCTATCAACTTTAAAATCTCGCTACACACACACACACACACACACACACACACACCCACGTGCACTCACTCTCAAACACACAGATGCCATCTCTCTATTTCCAGCCTTGTAAATACATAGCTTTTTATACTGGGGTTTGAGGGAGCAATAGGTCTTTTAGCAGACGTGTTAAAAAAAAAAAGAGCAGTGTGCGACCATAGGAGTAACAGGACGTTGTTTTTCTCTTGATCCGTGTACAGTGGGCCGACGGACAAACTTGGACCCGAAACCCTTTACACCAAAACACTAAAGGTTTACCAGAGTCGTCTATCTTAACAGCTTGAGTAGTTGCAGGAGAATTTAAATGTGCTCACACTGGATGTTGCATGTTTCGTTGGTGGTTCATACTATTTTTGTGTCCAGATATTACTAAAGAATTAAAAAAAAAACAACAACGAATGCGGTAGAGAGAGAAAGAGATATAGAACAAAGATGTTATTGGGGGCAGGGGGTGATGAAGAAAACGTATATTATTAAATTATCGATGATGTATGCTGACTGTACAAAGATGCTTGTAAAACCTGTCTGGTTTTCCACTTGTAAGTAAACAGAAAAAAAAAATTAACGTCATGGTTTTGTGATTGTATACAGGAGGTATTGATAAATTATGCAAATTGTGCTGTAAAAATGGCTGTTGCCCCATGTCTAAATATTAAATATCAGTACAAATGACGTGTTGTTGTGATTTCACACCCACTCGAATTTAGTAGTACCAAATCTGACCACCAGAGGGCGGCAGTTGCTCTCGGCTGTCAACGTAAAGGAGGTTTTTAATTGTTCCTTTTGAAGGTTCTGGTGCTGACTGTGCTGGTTTTTCAGGATCTTTAAATCAACTAATGATCATTTCCAACCATCTCCAAGGTCTTCACTGAGAAGAAGCCACGTTTATCTTCACCCTATGCTGAGGGGAGACCCCAGCAGGTACAATATTCCACCAGCAGGGGGAGGAAGAACCCTCTGTGAGCGTGTGTGTGAAAATAAAAAATAAAATAAAAATAAAAAATGCGTTTAAGTATTTAAACGCATTTAATAAAAAAAATAGAGTTGAATTAATCAAATATTTGGTTATATTTGAAGTCTGATCTCTGCTGCAGTGGAATTTATAAAAAAAGAACCTGTTTATACAATAAACAAGCGCTGGGACAGAAATTCAAAGACTTAATCAGACAAAAATATAAAAAACCAAAATTATTCACAGTTTCTGTCTTATGTTCTAAAACATATTGTGCTTATGACTTCATTTGGATCCGGAGTCAGTGTAGTGACCGTTCGCTGACCGTCTGTGTTCTGAAGGTAAGAAATAAAATAATAATGCTTGAGGAGAAGCGGCAACAACTAGATATTGTTGTTAGCGGCCTCCACCTGAAACATCGTTTGCCAGGCCCTCGTTTAAAATGTCTGGTGTTGGCCCTCTGCAGTGAACTCCCCCTCTGTTCTCCCGCTCACATTTCCTCTGATGGATCCCTCAGATCTCCACTTCTGAGGCCGTTTGTTCCCCTTTTTTTTTTTTTTTTGGCTTCAAAAGATGCGGCCCTGCCTCAGACCGGGGGCCTGAAAACGTGTCGCCCAACGTCTGTGATTCACTCGGCTGCCGGGCTGATCGAGATGAATCAGGAAAGAATAAGAGCTATCGTCCCACGGGAGGTTAGACGAGGGCCACGCATCCGGGGACTGGAACGTGTGACACAGTCCACCTTCAGATGCAAGATAACACCAGAGGTACCCAACGATTTGACAATGCAGCGCTTTGATTCATTTAAGGACCAGATCCTTTTCCCAGTTAAATCTTAAATGGACATGTGGGACTGTCCAGACGTCCACATGGGGCTCAGATACGGACACTAACCGGTGCCTAATATCTCTGTCTTGACAGTGGACGCCGCCAGAAGCCACGGACAAAGACGTGAGCCTGGGAAATGTCAGAGGACAAAGCTCTGGATCAAGACACACCCACCTGTGACACGTGAGAGAACTTTGACCACGACACAGCCCGGGGACACCCCCCCACACAAGTGAATATATAATTTTGTAGGAAATAAACAAGATTTTCTAAGTTAAAAAAAAATGCCGACCCTTCACGTCCGATCACCTCAGACGCCCCCTGCAGCCGCCGTGCTGTCACTGGATGCCCGTCCCCCCCCCAGGGCCGCGCATCCTTCGCTGGGCCGTAACTTCTCCTCCTGACAGAAAGGCTTCCGCTAATAGTAATGTGATCAGTCAGTGCACAGAGGGGACCGAGGCGGCCCCTGTCCCGAGTGAGACATCATATCACACGCACGCTCGCCATCAGTCCTCTTCCACTGAGTCAACGAGACGCAGCCAGGGCCACCACGGGGGGGGGGGCCCACCGGGGGGGGGGGGGGGGGGTTCGTTTGAGCGTGTGGTGACCTCTAAAGGCCGAGAGTGTCATGGCGGCCGACGGTGACGAACTAGCTCGATATTTAAGAACTAAACCTGGATCTGGAAGTGAAGGCCGTCTCCACACGAGATGAAACACATGTCCCTCCGTCCCTGCCAGGAAGACACTGTGCAGGGACGCCGCCGCGATTAAGAACACAACTTGTTTGTTGCCACGGTGATGCAGTCGCTCAAGAGGGAGCTGTGCTCGTTGAGTGACGGCTCAGCTCAGGCCTGCGAGGACGGGGCAGGAGTGAGACAGACGTGGACTGGACTCCTCTCGTTCTGCTCCGCTGATGTCAGTAAACACAACAAATAATCACACATGCAGGAGCAGCGTCGCCTTCAGCTGACTTGAAAGTCTGATCTGATGCGGAGGAATCGGCCCGGGGGGAGAATTTGGAATGGAGTGTGGAATAAAATGCAAAAGCTTTTTGCCCCGTAAAGTCGTTTTAATGAGCTGCTGCATGAAAAATGAAACCTTATTTTTAGGCCGCAGAAAAAATTAACTTAACATTAAATAAAAGCTTCACAGTGGACAGCGAAGAATAAAAAGTGGTAAGAATGAAAATTATTTGTTCTAAACTATAACCTCACAACTGTTTTTTTTTTGTTTTTTAAATTCCTTCCATTCCGTCTCCTGTGGTCAAACTGGGAGTCAATCCTGTGTGCCGCCCCCAGCATGAGACGACACTTTATGATGTGCACTCGCTGGCTGGGAAAACAGCAGCCCGGCGTGGAGACGAGGCGACGAGGTTGCCAGGCGACGGTGGCCGTGGCAATTCCCTGTGCAGGTGGGTGGGGTGGGGTGGGGTGGGGGGGAGCTGGTGAGGTGGTGGAGGCCACACCTGCTGCACACACACACACACACACAGAAACAACCTTTACGTCAACCCTCCCTGTCGCTTCCTGTTACACGGACACTTGCGCTCTGTGAGTCTGCCTCTGCTGCTGCTCTTTTCTGGACACGTGACCCCGAATAAACTGCACCTCCGTTGGTCAACAGGTTCAAGAGCAGTGAACTGGGCCAGTGACAAGCACGTGACCTTTGTGTGACGGCCCCAGAAAGCACGTTCACAACATCTCTGTGCGTCCAAACACAGATCTAAAGGCCCATATCCCCCCCTCCGCCAGCATTTTGCTCATGTGCCTGAATGATTGATTGATTTCAATCTTATATTCACTCTCCTTTAATCTGGGTTGACTCAGATGATTCATCCCTCGTTTAGAGTTTCGCTGTACCCTCGAACAAACAGAGCCGAGTGATGGTTATTGATACGGTCCCTGCTCTGTTGTTGCCAGGCACAAATCTATCGACTGCGGCTCCGTGATCTGTCACAGCAAATTAGACGTATTTTAGCCAAACTGCGTTTGGCTTTTGTTCGACAAAACTAATCCCTGTGAGAAATCCTGCGTAATCCTGTTTCAGACACAGAAGCAGCACGCGGGATCGCAGATGGATTATTTATCTCTAATGCAGGAGACATGTTTAGAATTTAATCGCTTTCAAACCGGCTCGTCCTCTCTTATGTCCACAAACGTCCACGCTGTCTGTCCCTCTGCCTCCTCGCCGTCGCTCTGTAAACACCCCCCCACACATGGACGCGTGTTTGCTCTGGGAATCTATTTGTGTGATTCGGGTGGCGGCAGGTGAGCGGCCCTTGTTTGTCCGTCTCGTATAAAGACACCAACAGGAGTATTAGAAGTTCACAGGTTGGGTTTGGATCTAAAACTGGGCTGTGAAAGTACAGCTCTTCTTCTTCTTCTTCTTCTGGTGTGTACCTTGCTGATTGTCCCGGCGGAGCGGACGTCACATCACGTTAACTCCGCCGCGGCGCTCGGAGTGAGAGAATGTGTTATCACATTAATGCACGAGCACATGCTCTGCTAAATTTAATGATATGCAAAATAAAACAGATCTCCTGGTGACAGAGGAAACCAGCTTCAAACCCGTCCTGACGTGCACTCGCAGGTCCAACCTGGGTCGACGAGGAGGGAGGAGGAAGAGGAACGGCTGAGAGTCCAAACTATCAGACTGCAAAAATTGGGAGACGTACATAAGGGTCGCGGCCTCTGAGAAGCCTTAAAGGTCACTGCACAGGTCACAGGGCGCCCTCTACAGGAATCCTTCACACCCGTGCAATAATGTCGCCGCCTGCCTGTTAGCAGTGAAAGTTGGAGTCATTATTTCAGATACTATTACTTTGAGATACTAATTCAGATCAGTATTTGAGAATATTTTGTGAAATATCAAGAGATTATTGAACATAATTAGTAAAAACGGTGTATTCATATTTCGTATACGTTTTAAATGCAGGTTCAGACTCCACACTTGTATTTAAGGTGTTTTTTTTTTTTTTTGTTTTGGTTTTTTTTTTTCGACTTTTATTGAGTGTTTTCGGACCCACTTGTTTCGCGCACTTTCACGCACGTGGCCCCGCGTGCTCCAATCCAGAGCCTCGGCGCTCGCTCGGTGGGAAAGTGGCGACACTTCTTGCAGCGTGGACGCGCCCACCCCCTTCTTTTGTGATTTGTTTGACTCACGCCACAGATCCGCTCCGGCAGCCGCACGCGCTCTCACACACGCGCACGCGCCGGAGTGGGTGGGAGGGAGGGAGGGAGGAGGAGGCGAGCCTGACGCACCAGATGAGATTCGTCTCCAGACGCGCGCGGATGGCGGCGTGAGGTTCGGCTGGGAAGTGCGCGCGGCGCGGCGGAACACTGGAGCTGTAATTTGCCCTTTTCTCTTCCTCCTCTTCAGCAACAAGCCATGGATTACCCGCTGTGTCTGCTCCTGCTGCTGGCCACCGTGTCCTCGGTGTCCACGGGACAGTTCCCCACCGCGCACATGTGAGTATGCAGCCTGTTGGACAGCCTGTTGGACAGCTGGGGACGGTCCCGCGCTCTGGAGTTGAGTTGGAGCAGAATTGATGATGTTTGCGTTTTTTGCTTTTTGGACACAACTTCGTGTGGATATTTAAAGCTGCTGCTGCTGCTGCTGTCTGTCTCTCTGTCTGTCTCTCTGTCTGTCTCTCTGTCTGTCTGTCTGCTGACATGTGGCTCTGCTGTCACATGAATCTTCTTCTTCTGCACGCGCACGGACGCGCGCCCCACAGTTTGTTTGGAGTTCAGCATATTTGAGATGATGTGTCTTCATGAGTCTGATTTAGGACTTTGTCCCCTCCTTCCTAACGTGTCTATTCTTCCTTACTTCCTTATTCACTTAACTGTCTGCCCCCCCCCCCACCAACACACACACACACACACACACACACACACACACACACACCTGTCTTTCCTTTTTACCTCCTTTCCTTCCTTCCATTCCTCTGTTCCTTCCTTATGTTTGACCTTCTGACCTGCCTTCTTGACTTACTCCGTTCCTTCTTTCCATCTCCTATATTCCTCCCATCCTTATGTCACACTGTGTGTCTCCGTTCTGTCTCTAACTGTGAGTCCCTGTCTTATGGAAATCTGTGGTGTTGCTGGGGCTGCTTGTCCCGAACTGCTTCATACTTCCACTTTTCTTTTTTTTTTTTTTTACCATTTCCAAAAAGCAGGCCAGTAGTCCAGGGTTCTCCCCGTTGCTCCTCCCAGCAGAGTTTACCATGAGACCTGGAAAGTGTCTCCTGATGCTGCAGGAGGCTGGAGGCGGTGTCAGTAGCTCAGTGGAGGGATCGCCGCTTCGGTCTATTTCAGGCTGCGGCGCGGCGTTCATAAATATAGTTCCCAAATCAAACATGGCGGCTGCTCCTCACGCCTCATCAACAGGTCTTCACTCGACGCTCCTGCAGGACGACAGCGTTGTTGGTTCTCTGACTCCAGCCCCAGCCTGAGCCCCGTCCTCCGGAGACGCTGTGAGCCATGATGGCACTCAGCCTAATGGCCGAGCACGATGATGTCAGACTAGCCGACGAGCGGCCTGCCCACTCCCTAGATTTCACAGGCTCTAAGTGGATTGATCTGCGGGTTGTGCTCATGATATTCGCACAGGCCGGGGGCGGGGGGGGGGGGGGGGGGGGGGGGGGGGGGGGCGACGGGGAAAACGACCGTAAATCTCAGAGGGAGAAAAGGAGAAAGTCTCTTCCTGCGATTTCCAGGTTCGAGTGTAAAAACGTGGCGTTGTCTCTGACCTCTCTGAGTGTGTGAGTGTGTGAGTGTGTGTGTGTGTGAGTGAGATGCTGATTGTGTGTGACACCCAAAGGTGCCAGTCAGAGGGATGCACGGGGGAGGAGGGAGGAAAGGATGGAGAGAGCAAGTGATTAAACACATGACTCTTCAGAACAAGTGTTCTTCCTTCCTTCCTTCCTTCCTCCCCTCCTTCTCTCTCAAGTGCTCCCTTACGTCCCTGGAGTCCATCTGTACCCTCCTTGTTTACTTCAGATCTCGCTCTCCATCCCCCAATCTACCCTTCATCCTTCTTCCTCCTCTCTCCCCTGTCCGTCTCCTCCGCCACACATCTCTCCATCTCCCTCTCTCTATCTCGCCACTCTTCTTTTTTGCCTGAAGGCAGATGATTATCATCCTCGAATCTGAAATGCAAAGGCTGATGTCACAGACTGGGCCCTAGAGATCGCGGCGCCGGCGAGCGCGCTGCACGATCGGAGGAGATAAAAAGGAAGAGATAGAGATGGAGGAGAGAAAAACAAGAGGGACAACAAGCTGCCCAGCCCCAGACGTGATCAGATGTTCCTCTGCGCTTACCAACAGACATATTTTATCTCCATCCTTCCTTTTTCTTCCTGTCACCCTCCCTCATGCTCTGCTTTTTCTCTCTCTTTTTATTTTTTATAAAAGGATAAATAGATTTCATGCTCGAGCAGCTAAAGAGCCAGACGTCTTGGGCTCACGCCCATCAGTGGACATAATGAGAGCGGAGTGGCCTGGGCAGCTGGGCAAAGACTCACACCGGCTCCTGCGTCTGAGGGAGGCAGCGACCAACGTCCACAGCCGCTCGCTTCTGATTTCCAGGAATGGGAATGAGGGGAAAGTGTGTTTTAATTTCACAGTTTCACAGTGGAGGTGTTTTTTTTCGGGACATCGCTGCCCTGGAGCCGGTGATCTGTCTGTCTGTGAACCACCCAGGGGTCAGAGGTTAAACCACCAAATGATGCTCTTACACCTTGGTCGGTGTGAACAAACTAGAGCGTTTCAATCCCGTTGGCCTGAGTGTCCTGACTCAGATGTAGGTGAAGTGTCTGCCCTAACTGTCAGATCCCAGTTCCTTGTACCACTGTACTTCCTCCCCATGACTTTGCCACATGGAAATTCCCAGGAATTTTCCATTCCGGCGTTCCCTGGGCAACCTCGGGAATAGCTACCAGCTGTCTGGACGCGACGCAAGTCTGTTCACCTCGCACTAAAACATGGAGAGGCTGCGCTGTAAGTCATGCTTGTGCCACTTGTTTCTCATAAAAGGTTTAATTCAGGGAAATAGCTTTAAACCGATCAATAGGTATTAATAGATCCACAACGTCGTAAAAAGACAAAGAGGCAAGAAAACAGATGAGGCGATAAAGAGGAGGAGGAGGAGGAGGAGGCTGTGTCGGAGGAGCAGAGCTCGTGTGAGACTGACGGTTGAGAATCGAACCCTGTGGCTCATCGGGCCTGTTGTCACACCGTGTTTTTGTAGCTGTCATCTCTTTGTCCCGGGAGTTCATGACCACCCGTATCTGTCCGAGGGTCGAGAGGAAGCGTCCTGTTCACGTACAGAAATGGGGGAAGTGGTAACACGAACTGGTAATATTCTGGGATGCAGAGGAGAGTGGAGCCATCGCGCCCTGTGATGGCTCCTCTTCGGCTCTAATGGAGCTGCTGTTAATGATAGTGCTCAGACCTCTGATGTCTCTGTGGTGGTGTGTGTGTGTGTGTGTGTGTGTGCGGTGATGTGAGGCTGGGCTGATGTATGGATGGGTACGTTTGCTCAGACAGTGTGAAGGTGACAGGGATGTGGAGCTTTAGTCATGTGAGCAGAGTTCAGAATGACACGTGACTCAGCCAGAGGGGCGAGGATGAGCCAGAGCAGGGAGCCACGGAATAAAGAGAATAAAGAAATGGTGGTATTTTTTTATTTGTAATACGAGGGAAGAAGGAGGCTGATTCCGCCTGTTTGGATCTACAGCGTCTTCTGATTGCGATCCATCAGTGTGATCTAATTTCCCCCATTTGTTTTTACGCCTGTCACAGAAGCGTCGCGTTAATTGATTTTTTTTTTTTTTTGGTGTTGATCCTCTCTGCTCTCCTCTCGCGCTGGATTCACACCAGCAGGTGTGAGCGCGCCGCGGCCAGTGCAAACACTTGCAGGTGTCACAACAATTCCGCTCCCCGCGACCTAATGTGCGCCGACACCTCCGGGGGGAGGTGAGACGATGGGAGCCGTTAGTTCTGTCAGGACGCGTGCGGACGAGACGGACAAGGTGCCAGGGGGACGCAGAGTCAGCCGCGGTCCAGGGTGTGAGGTCAAAGACCCCCCCGGCTCTCTGTGGCAGGCTCACGTAGCCGGGGGACGCACGGCGGTGCGGCGCTGGCGTCCACGCGTCTGAGGTGACTCTGTCTTTCAAAAAGTTTTAAAAAATGCAGTGACGGGAGCGGAGATGACAGCTCAGGAGGTTCTGTCTTTTCCTTTCTGCCCAGTCACACTTTTTAATCCAATGCTCCTGAAGCATCATTTCCATCAACGTGTGTGTTTGCGTTAAATCACCTTCCTGTAACACACACCTGACAGACGTCAATAAGAAGATAACGAGGCTGGAGGACTTTTACAATGCCTGCAATTATTGTGTTATTGACCTTGGCAAAGGAGGATATGTTGTGTCTTTGTGCCGAGGGTGAAACTAATGTGAAAGGAGGGAGAGAGGAGGACGAAGGAAGGGAAATAAAACAAGATTGAACATTTCAATAAATGAGGGAGGAAATTATTATGTGGAGACTGTGAATGAAACTTCCTCTACCGAGGTTTTCCTTCGACAAAGCTCAGAGATCCTCGCTGCTTACTAGATGCTCTGCTTCTGGTCTCTCTCTCTCTGGGTTTAAAACACCTGAGGAGGTGCCGGAGTGGAAACTCTGTGATTAGATATCGAGCCCTGGATTCTCTTGCGTCGGGCCTCGCGAGCCGAGGTTGAGTTTTCTGGCGATTCAGTGAGAGCGATCGAGCGCTGGCCATCTCTGGATCTATATAGTCTGAGGGACGCAGAGACTAAACTAATCCTGCTGAATGACAATGTAAGGTTATGTTTTCATCCTCCTCCCACGTTGATCACGTTTCCCCGCTCGGCTTGAAACGATGGCGTCAATAAGCGGCGCTCGGGCTGGCGAGCGCCGCTCGAGCAGCGACTGTCTGCTAACCGGCGGGATGTGAAGATATTTTCTATGACAAACTGTTCCAATATTTTGACAGCCCAGAGCACAGAGTCTTCAGGGTATTTATTTCAAGGAGCGCTGCTGCTTTCTCTTTCAGTGAGGACATTGAAGTCATTCAGATGTGAAAGTTCCCGCAGGACCCACAGAAGCTTGGAGGTGCAGCCTTCCCAGTCTTCCCTCCTCTGAACTCCATCTGGGAACCGGCTCTTAAAGTTGGATCACAAACCCGTCGTGAAGGATTGTTCTTGAATGTGGTAACGAAGACTGAAGCAGAAAGTCGTGACAAAGAAACTGAAGTTCTTGACAAAGGTTAACCAAGGTTATTTTCCCATGAACAGGAATCGTTTTTGGAGTTGTGGGTGGAAAACAACAACAAGACAGCAGGCTCACACACGGTCTGAACCACCTTTAAATGAACACGTTTGAAGAAAAGGGGTTAGAGAAGCAAACAGGAAGCACAAACATGTGCAGGTAGCGTAAACTGAGTCTCTCTGGAGTCTCTGGTAAGCCGCAGAAACAACGTGACGTCAAGCTGCGATTAAATTAAAGACAACAGACCTCGGCGCTTTGACTTTTCACACCAGTTCACGCTGCTCCATCACTTCATTGTGATGTGTCTCTTGAATCGTCCTCGAACTTTGTTTTTTTTTAACCGTCACCCTCCCAAGCTGATTGTCCCATGAGTGTCTCTGTGTTAGAGACAGCTCAGGCGGAGGGGGAGATGCAGTCAGGGCCGAGGTGCTGAGTCATGCTCTCTATTCTGGGCCTGGGTCCAGTTCCCTGTGTTTGGATTGGACGCCTGCTCCCAGCTGGAGGACGCCAATCATTGTTTCTTGAATATCACAACTTGCGTTTTGACTTCACCCACTGTTACCAAGCGGCCTGTTACCTGCTCTGTCACGTTTTCCATGACGTTTGTTCACATTGGGTTTTAGGTTGGAATCAGGACCTGTTGGAAGCTTCTGTTGTTTGCATTCCAGCCTCAGCCGACTTTATTTCATCTGGGCCTAATTATCTTGGCCTCCCGTGTGCATTCGCTCTCTCACTCCTCCTCCTCTCTGTTGTCGCTGCATCCATTCGCGTCGCTCCTTCTCCCTTTCGCTTCACTTCAGCTCCCTGTCGTCGTTTTGAAGTGTTCCTGGTTTCGGACCGGTCTCTGCTGCTGGTACAGCCCGTCACTCTAAATACTGAATTACACTGTAACGCTGATCCCTCACACACACACACACACACACATTTGGACAAATTGGATCACACCCACCTCATTACAGTAAAAGCTCCTTCAAAAGAGCTGCACCTGTCCTGATGACCTCTGACCCCGGCCCACCCCCTGCTGCCCTCCGAGGGACCCGGTGCTCTGGTTACACACAGGCGTTGACACACACACACACACACACACAGATGTGACAGCTGTCTTTACAGAGGCAGCTTCTCTTCCAGTCATTAAAGGGACGGAAGAGGCCATTTTCCCATCAGCCCCTGCGCTCCAGGCCGAGGGGGTCAAGCACAAATTCAGACACATGCTCACTGGTTTAGTCGAAGAATGGGCTAAATTAGTGGAGAGGAGTGTGTGTGTGTGTGTGTGTGTGTGTGTCTGCATCTAGTACGGAGCTGTGATGTAATGTGGCGTTATGTCATTGACGCCGCTCGCCACAACCTCACACCCTCTCGCTCGCTGGCAAAAAAAAACAAAAAACTTGTGCTTGTGACTGAGAACGAGAGGATGAGACAGATTCCAGCGTTCTGGTTGTATCCGCACATTTACTGAAGGCCTTAATCTGACGAATATAGATGTTAGAGAATCTATTTAATGCTGCAGACATGCTCAGCATCACGTGGCCCACACACTGGCTGGGTTTCACTGGTCTAAATTAAGACCCGGGGTCTTCTTCAGAGGCCCCAGGGTCCTAAAGGATTTCTTGTAATCTTGTGCCAACAAAGTGTTTTGTTGTGTTACCGTATAAATCGATCAGTCGGTGCGAGCAGACTCCTCTCTTGGAGGAACAGAGAAGTCAAACTTGTGCTCAGTTTATTGAATGGATTCAGACCTGCAGCTCGTCCTCTGTGACCAGCGTTGAACTCCAGCCGCCGTCCGCTTCTGAAGACGGACAGCTCCAGCTGCTCCATATTAACGGCTCGGTGACACGTGTGGGAGAGAGGAGGCTCGTGATGTCATCAGGTCTCACACTTGGCTGAGTTTTTAACTCTGCTCCTCTCATTGGGGCGCTGCATGGCTCACCAGCCACTCTGGAGGTTCCTCGCCGGCCACCTCTCCCTCCCCTCTCCCTCCCCTCCTCCTCACATCTCCCCAAGGAGCAGGACGGGGGGGGGGGGGGGGGGGGGGGGGGGACGGGGGGGGGGGGGGAGTGGATGATGCTATCTCATTTTTCCGTGTCCTTCTCCAGGCTTCGACGAAACGCGTAGCAACATCTGTCCCCACTGGGTTCTTCAGGGGATTTACTGATGAGACATGGTCAAACCTGGACGTTTTGAGCTCAGTCTGAGCTGTTACACAACCACAGCCGCCGTAATAAGACACCGTCCCTGGATCAGAGTGTTTGCACGCTGTGTTTTATACCCAGTCAACCTTTGTTATTGTCTTGTTGCCCAGCTCTGACTTCATCTCTTTGATGAAACGCACACACACACGCTGTGCTCCCATCACACACCTGTTGGAGAACCTTTTGCTTTAGCACAACTGGGCTAATTTGGAAAACTCCCATGCAGAACACTCACAATAGACCCCTGCTCGCTTTGGTCGGTGGACCTTATCGTGACCCTGGAGCTGGCTCTGCTTCGACATGCCCAGCTACGGCGCTGACACGTGTGACGCCCTCTAGAGGAGGGGGTATTCTTACTCTCTCGCTCTCCTGTGTGTGTGTGTTTGGGGCTTGAAGTTATGTGCTGACAGGACACACATCCTGTATCTGCCCTGGGCGGCCAGCAGCTGTCCCGCTCAACGCTAAATATACCACCCGGCCGCGATGCCGCACATTTCCAGCGTGATCACGTTACACTGTATTTTTTAAATAAGATAACACGGACAGGGTTCGTGTGTCAGAGGCCCCTCGGTGCTGTGGAAGGTGAGGAGGTTAATTCTCGCCGTGGGGGAGGAAAGGGTCATTTTCTTTTAGTGGTCATGTATTTTTTATACCTGTGTCGGGAAAGAGCAGGTGGAGGGTTTGGAGTTGAACTTTAAATTTAGCTGGAGTAGTTTAGTTTGAACGGACAATGCAGTTCTTTTAGGAAAACTCAAGTTTTGTTTCTTTTTTTCCTTGGTCTTCCTTGAGAAGTTTTCCCCTCTAAGCAATCTGTGTCTCTAAAGCCTTCCGAGTAAATCGGATTTTCACCAGTTGACACATGCTTTGACATGTTTATGGACATCTGCTTCTTAATGAGCTCACAGAACACGACTGGTTGTACAGAAACTCTTTATTTCCACTTCATTAAATTCCCTCTTGGTTCGGTTCTGATCTCAGGTTGGTTCCGATCTTCTAAAACAAAGTCTAACCCATAATAAAGTCATATTTCTCTTTCCCTTCCTCATCAGAACACATGAACCAGTGTCTCAACCCCGAGGACGTGACACACACGCTGAGGGCTTGGAATAGCTCTCGCCTTAATGCGGCTCATGTGGAGTAGAGCAATCTATTCACTTGGCTAAACATTTTTATTTCATGCTTCCCCCTCCCTGCGCTCTTTTAGCATATTGCAACAGTAGGAAGTGAAGCAGGGGTCATGTGATCACACGCGGCTGGCTCATGATGTTTGTGTTTGTGTGTGTGTGTGTGTGTGTGTGTGTTCTCAGGATAAAGGAATGGGTCGACCAGATGCAAAATGACCTGATCACGTTAACGGACACCACCAGCGGCCTGGAGGAGCTAATACAGGTAACCGCCGCCGCCGGGTCGCCCAATGGAAACATACGTTCCCTCCTTTAAAACCTGTTTGGAAGGTTCATTATTGAGCTTCGGTCACTGCTCTCATTATGGCTCCTCGCTCGACCTCAGTTGTCACAACGCATCACCGAGCTACGGTAAATATAAATATATATAGTATCTTCTCATTAGATGTAACGGTGACTCACTTCACTCTGACAACCCCATATACGATCGGATGGGCTCAACGTCACAGACGCCACAGTCACAGTCTCCTGCACTCACTCGATCACTTCTGTGGAGTAGGCGACTTTATGTTTTCAATTTATTGGCATAATCCATTTGGCGCTCGCCGCTCGAGGAACAACTCAGCCGGCCTGAGGGCAAATTTATTACAAAGCTTTTTTTGTTTGATGTGGTGAACAACACAGCTTCTCCTCCTCCTCCTCCTCCTCCTGCTCAGATATAATTAATTAAAGACACATTTTAATATTAGTTTTTTCATCCGAGTACTTTTGGTCCCAGCAGAATGCATGAGCACTGTTCCGCTTCCTTTACTGCAACATCTAAAAAAGTCGCAGGGTTGCCCTTTGGTATTTCTCTCGCACTAAAACAAAATCCATCAGACGCCCAGAGGACGGGGACGCGTGCACGCGCCTCCGTTTGAATGTCGGACAACGGAATCCCTCCAGGCTGCTAAATAATTGGCTGTTTGGCATTTGTGCGTGTTCTTTTTTTTTGTGTGGTATCTTTTTGCTGGAACATATTCGGCAGCACAGCGAGCGGTCCTCTTGCGTAACCTGACAGTGCGGTTCACTCAGTGGACATGCTGCCGCTGTAATCAGCGTGATGCGGTCAGCGGAGACTTTCCAGACGCAGGGCACGTACACAATCACTGACAGATGAAAGATTTCTGATAAGCTGAGGTTTAATGCCGACGGCTAAGACCCAGGGACACGTTTGCGCGGCTGTCTCTGACCCACGGTGTCTCCTCTCTCTCAGATATACAAAACACACAAAGTTCACTTCAGCGTGGAGTCGAACAACGCCGGGGAGCTGGTGTCGACGGCTGCGGGGAACATCGAGAAGCTGCTGGCCAACCGCTCCCAAGCCCTAAAGGTCAGTGTGCTCTCCTTACACGGCGCCATCCCGTGGATGAGTGAGTATTCACCCAACTTGACACCTTCGATTTTTACATTTCGAGATGGGACATCGATGTGTGTCCCACCGGAGAGAATCTGCTGCTCCTCATTTTAACAGTGGCACAGAGCCGCCGCCTCAGGCCTCCCGCTGATCCAACGCCATCGGACACCCTGCGGCCAGATGACGGGTCCAGAGCCACCAGTCTGGGGCGCAAAATGCGAAATAATCTTTTGACATCTCACCCAACGTTTGGTCCCCAGAGCCTCGATCCTCTCCACAAGTCTCTGCAGACAATCCCTGAAACAACTTCATTTGTACTGAACCTTAGATACACACATTCCAAATTGTCTAAGGTCAGAAGCTAATTGATCCATTTACCCTTTAACTGATCCTGGGTCTGTCTGGCGGCCGAAAGGAGTCTCCGGGCGCTCCCCTTCCCGATCAATCTGCCTCGGAGAGAGAGACAGAAATATCACATTAAAGGCCTGACGACCTGTTGCCATAGTTACCCTCTCATTGATTACCCCATCAGTCCGACCGAGCCTTTTGTTTTTTTCCCAAGAACTGCCAGGGGACGCGGTGTTGTTGAGTTGCCCCATGGGAGAATTGACGGCAGCGGAATGGAGATGTTACTCATCGCCATCTGCCGTGCGTTCACCTGCGCGAGTTAATCACACCTTCGCGAACGCAACGAAGGAGGAGTGTGCGTTTTGTCTCGTTTTTTTTTTTTCCCCCCTAGCACCATATGCCGGCGTTGTGTTGTTGTGACTGGAGGAGGCGTGGCACGGACTGTAAATGGCGCCCCGTGTAATGAAGTGGATTTGAGCCAGCGCCATGCTAATCGGTTCATTCCAGTTACCATAAATAGTGGCAGGGTGCACTTAACCGAATCGGGAACTGAAGCGGACGACTGCAGCAGCCGATACGTTCTTGACCCCTCCTGATTAACCCCGCCCCCCCCGTCATGTTCCGCCTCTTCCTCTCTTGACCTTCCGTTTCCTTCTAGGACGCCATGATGAGGATGGGAGGAAAATGACGGAAGCGGATGTGCATTGAGCCACACCTCCTGCACACAGTTCAGCTTGTCTTTAAAAGCCCACTAAGATGTTCTGTGCCAGCTCCTCTGGCTGTGCTGCAAATAATCAGCGTCTCTGACCGGTGGCATTTGTCTCTCTCTCTCTCTCATGAGGACGCCGTCCCTCCTCTGGCTGTCTCTCTTCCACTGTTTATTTGTTTCTGTGTGTTCTCGCTGTTGTCAGGGAACACGGTCCCATTAGACTGATGGCTGCTGTCATTAACTTAATCAGGGGCCGGCCCGGATTTGCTGTCTGTCAGTCTGACGTCTGCCCGTCCTGTCGCCTCCGCTCAGTCGCGGCGCTTTGACGCCGGCGCTCCCGTGACATGCAATCTCTCACATGCTGGCAGCCGTTGCTGCTCGCAGGGAGAGAAGAAGACGATTTATGGCACGGGTTCCTTTTGCGTCTGGCTCGTGGTGCGAATAACTCTGCAGAAAACAAGAAGCACGCGGTCTGTCAGCATATTTCGCAGAGTTAAATGAGAGAACAAGTAGCAGGAAAGGGAACATATTCTTGTAGGGAGGGAGATGTTGCATGTGCCAGACTGAGAGTTATCTCCCACATCTCTTTGATACTTCAGAAGATGAGTCCGTGTCTTTGGTCGGCTGCTGTCGTCGATGAGTTGCACTGCGGAATACAAACTCTGGAGATTACAGCCGCTGAGTCCTGACAGGCTCACTGCACGGCACTTGCAGACACGAGCACGATCATTTTTGCATACGGGGACGGGTTTGTTTCTCCTGTTTTTATCTCTCCTCTGCTCCCAACTTCCTTTCCCATAACTTCACCCTCTGATTCTCTGTCACTCCTCATTCCCCGTTTCCCGTTTTTTCTTTGCCCCGTGTTCCTCCTTCCTCCCGTTACGTCCCATCGTGTTTCCTCCCCTCGGAGACGTGTGTGTGTGTGTGTGTGTTTGAACATGGATGATAAATTCTTCTGAAAGTGAAGAAATGTTTCATGTTAAAATTTCCCTCCTCGGGATTCTGGGCCCATGAAAGATGCAGAGAGGCTTCATCACATCCTGTTTAGCAGGAGCCGCCACACACACTGCCCGCCTTCTTTTATTTTTATTTTTATTTTTTAAAACAAATCATACATCATTCAAATCGTCGATAATTTCAGTGATGTATTTTTTAAAATGTCTTTATTTTCCTCTGTGATCTATTCGACTGGGTTCATCAGGAGAAATCAAAGTGGCGGCAGGAAGCAGACGCTGCTCCCCTCTGTCGCTTTGTGTCTGTGACTCAGAGCCTCCTCCGCCACTGTACCATGATGCTCCAGACGACTCCGTCCTCGCCGTCGTGCAACTTCAGTGCAGCTCTCGGTAAACTGGGACCTCGCTCATCAGAACGGACGCTTTCGCTCCGTTCTGTTAATCACAGTGACCTGAGTGCCGGAGGATGGCCTCGCTCTGCTCCCAACGCTAATTCACATCCAGTCCCCGCCGTCCAAGTGTCGGTGGGCGTGTCCTATCCTCTCAGGCTCCATAGTTCTTTTGTCTGGTTTTCTGGAGGAAAATCAAAAGACCACCCACCAGGCACGGCTTGTAACTTGATCACATGTTATTGATACCAGTGCCATTAGTGGTTCTGCTCATCTGTCTGATTCCTTATTGATTTTCAGGGGGTAGAATCAGGCTTGGGCTGATCTCCTGCTCCACCACCAGTGTTTCTGTGAGTGAGTCTGACCTCGGGGGACAGAAACAGGGATGTGCATGTGTGCAGAGGATTCCCCACAGGCATGTGTCGGGGGACCAGCCTTAGATGTTGTCTTCACGATGAGCTCAGAGGTCTCGGACGTTTAGGAGCCATGCTCTTGACCCATCCCCAGTTTGAGGGGAGGAGAGCTGAGACGGGCCTGGAGGACGGACAGCTGAGGGCTATTTGAATATCGACTGTTGAGGGTTATTTCAGGCTTGGGGTTGCATTAGCACTTTGGCAGCAAATCTAAAAAGCTTTGGCTGCCCACCAGAGTCTGAGCCACAATCGATCTGCATTTCTTCTTCTTTTTTTTTTTTAAACTAAAACAACAGTTGCTTCCCAAACACGGCATCTCCCTCGACATAAAACCAAATCCTCTTAATTACGAGTGGGCTGTTGGCGTCAGGCGGCTTCGAGCTGAGGCCTTGATCGCAGACGGGGACGACGGGAATTGGGAAGATGATGAAGAAAACGTTCCGGGGTCTCTTGTGGCGCCGTCGCTTTGGGAGCTCTCGCTCTCCGCGCGCCGCGTGGACCGCGGATGCGGCGTGTTGCCATGACACCATGGTCGCTAAGCAACGTGGGCATCACAAACAGATTCCTCACTCCCATAATGAATCACTTCTCCCTTCGCTCGGCGCTGGGTGAAATGAGGAGCGCCGTGAACGCGTTTGACGCCCGGAACCGGAGCGTTGGCTCTCGTTGTGCTGCCTGAAAGGGACGAGAGCGCTGGAGCAGAGCTGGTTGGGCCGTCGTGTTATGTGGCGGTGCGTAATTACAGAGGAGTCGCTGATCTCTAGTGTCTGGAAGTGTGTTATTAAACCGACACTGGATGACATGCTGTGAGTCATTAGACACTGCTGTTGGAGCCACACACACACACACACACTCATTAGCCTCCTTACTTTATTAAGTGGTGGAATAAAACAGAATTCTTTGGCTCAGATCTTTTTATTTGTCTGAATCCAGCTCTGTCCCGTCCATGGGGTGTCGCTCCCTGAAATGCATCCTCTGAAATTCGCTGAATAAACATTGATTCTCCGCCCAGCGTCACGTCTCCAGGAGTAATTATCGGCCCGTGATTTACGCTGATGCCCAAACAAACTGGGATTTTTAAAATGATGGGAAGTGTGGCTTCAACTTCGGGACGCCGAGACGGGCAGTAAATCTGCGCGCACGCGCCCCGGCGAGCACAGCTGTAATTGGGAGCTGTTTGCAGCCAGCTGGCTCGCACATCGCTGGCTGAGGAGTTCGCTGCAGGAGAGAGGAGCGACACTGGTGCCACACAGGGTTCCCGTGTCTGCGCTGTGGAGGTGCAGATGTGGATCTCCCTCCCTCCTCCCTCCTCCCGGCTCCCTACAGGCTGAGCAGGATAGATCTGACTAAAGTGCTGCCAGTCACAACAGCAGATGCTCATGTTTCCTCTGCTCTCCAGAGCCTCCCCACACATCAGTGGGATGGCAGGTGTGTGTGTGTGCTGGCAGGCCTGGATGCTCTAATGAGATTGCCAGGAACGTGTGTATCAATAGGAAGCATGTATTTATGGCACATCTCCGGCTGAATGTAAAGCCGGAGGAAGAGTTGCAGGAAAACTTCTGTTCTCTTTGTTTGTGTGCGAGGGAAAGTGTTGCTGCTTATTTTAATCGCTCGTCTTCTTCTGTCTCCATGTTTGTGGCAGATGTAGAAATCAGGAAATCAGAGTCCTATTCCATTTTATTTGTGTGTGTGTCCCCTCACACACAAACTGAACCTGCTGATTCTTTAGTCTCAAACCTTCAGAGCAGCGAACACCAGGTTCTCCTCATTACCGGCTCCTCAGTATGCTCTCATTAGTCATCGCTGCTGCTTGCTGACATCATAACATTTAACGCCAGCTCGTTAGCAAGTCTTTTCACGCTAATTATTTATTCTAATTACCTCCAGCTCCTTCTGGATTTGTGCTGTATTCTGACTTATCGGCTGGACGCGTGTTTTTGCGTGTGACACCTTTGCCCCATCGCCAGCTTCACAGATACCATCTCAAATACTTGAGATGAACTCAGAAGAGGCGGAGAAACTACTCTGAGTGTATTTGAAAGCGATGACGCTCCTCAGCTAAGCGCTTCGGCTCTGCCCGCTGAAGAAACGGCCTCGTGTTCGGCTGATGCCGCCTCGAACGTCCACAGTGAACCATCACGGGTGGTTTGTAACCACAGGATCAGATGACAGCGTTATTGCGATTGATTGAAACACACACCAGTGATGACTGGAAACTGGAAGCGTATTCCCATTAGGAAACATCTGCACAGGCTTTCAACGCCAGCTGTGGAGACGCTCAGAAAAATAAATACAGAATCAAAGAAATGCTTTTGTGTGGTGGCCTTTTTAAAAGGTTGTGTTGTGCTGCACACGCTCAGCTGTTCGGTGTTCACGGAGCGACGACGCACGGCTCCGTCTCACCTTTGCCAGCCGCTCGGCCCCACCGCCGCCCACAGCTGCTGCTGCTGCTGCGGCGTCTCCACCTCCCATCTCCCAGCATGCACGCCGTGCGGCCCGGTGTTGCCGGTGCTGCGAGTGATCTGCAGCCAGATCTGAGGGAGAGGAAGAGTTCATTATCAAGACGCTGCCGCGGTGCCAATTGGTAATAAAGTCAGAGTTTCACTCTTTTTTTTTTAAAGGAAAGAGGAGCAGTGGGATAATAATCATCGGCTTCATTGCTGCAGGGGCATCCGCTTTCTCCACGACTACGTGTTATTGGATGATACGTTTGATTTGGCTTCACTCATCAGACTTTGTTCTACTTCTCATTGACGATCTTATAAATTCAATAATTCATCATTCCAGCCCCCCCCTCCCATTTTCTCCTCCTCCCAGAAACGAATTCACTCCTGCGCTGCCATCAGATCTCCCCTCTCCCTCCGACTCCTGAGCCCTCGGCGCCGCTCAGGCAGGAGGCGCTGGGTTGGATATTGGAGATTTCCCAGGGGAAATTAATAGTACAGTGCATATCTGGACCAGGTACAGATTAAAAGCTGGGCCCATTATAAACCCATTAACCCAGTCATTAAGACCAGATCTGGGGAAAGATGGAATAGGGGCTCTGCTAATTTTAGTGTTGCAGACTCGGTGCTAATTCACACCAGCTGGAGCTGGAGAGGAAATGAGGTGTTTTCCTTTAAAGGCACTGATCCTGCATCAGCAGCTTCACTTTTAATAATTCACAACTGTATTTCTGTTTATTTTTTTATCAGTGCAGCAGTTTTCAAACTTCCCTCACAACTCAGAGTGTGAAATCTTCCAAGCAAGTGTTGGGATTGATGCTTTTATTATGAGTAAAATATCCGTAAAGTTTTTACAGGAATGTGATGCACTAACCGTCCCCTCATCTCTTTTGTCCTCACAGAAGCTGGCGATGGAAGCAGAGAAGTTTCAGATGGAGCACGAGTGGCAGGACGACAGCGAGGTGAGTCAAGTGGAGCGAGGGGCGGGGCTTGTTATTCACGCTCAGATGTGATACCTAATAATCTCATTATAATAACAATCACCCTGTAACGACTTCATGCCAGATTGAATTTCATTATTTCGCATAATTGGCAGAAACAAGCAGGCGCGATGATGAACACGCTCGCTGACGTTCTCCATTAACCGTTGTATGAAGAACGCATTAGCAAACAATGCCAACGCGTTCGCTTGACTCCGCAGCGGCAGCCTCCTCTGGGGACGGCAGTGAGAGAGAAGCCTCGTGCTTTCTGGATCCATTTTCCAAATGACAAATGATATCTATGGGCGTTCTCTGATGGAACAACTTGAAAGAAATTCAACTTCTCCATTTAGCCTATTAGCTCGGGCGGTGGGGGGGGGGAAAGGAAAAGCCCCGAGTGTTATTTGCCAAATCTTAATGATTCTTTTCCATTAGAAGTTCTGCATTATTCAACATCTTGAGCTGAGGAACCAGGGAAAGACATATTCTCAGCTTCATTTATCAGTCACTGTTTTAAATTCTTTGGTTAATTTTTATTCCTGAACCAACTAAACCTCTCTCTTGTGCAGAGGTGGGATATGGCAGAGCACATTTACTCCACAACTGTTGTGTATTCCCTTCAGCTCACACCGTGGTGACGATTCCATTTCCAGACCTCACCTTTGATAACCGGGCCAGTTCTGCTGGGCGCCCCTCCCCACTGACTTTAAACACTCAGGAGGCTGTGACAGCTGCAGCGGCGCCACAGGCCGACACGTGCCAGTGCGTCATTATCGTTACTATTTATAAAAGCACCGATACTCGGCGCGGGGTGTTCGACAAGAACTGTGGCGAAAACACGTTCTCGTCCAGCTCACACGCACTGTGTTAGCATTGCCTTGGCAGCCGACATCACACCCACCACGACATGCCTCATAACTCTCTCTCTCCCTTCATCTCTTCCTCCATCACCTCACCCCCCCCGAGGGGGCGTGATCGCCACCTCTTCAGGTGCACAGCATCCTGCGGTAACTAAACAGAGACCATGGTGATGAGCTTCTTTACATTTTTTTTTCGTGTCGTATCGGCACCGAGAGACGGAGCATATGCCAGAGTCTGGCACCGTTTACTCAGCTTCATTGTGAGCTCAGCGCAGCGTCAAACGCCGGCAGACCGCTTTTGTTGTTGGAAATGTTCCTTGAAATGAAAGGTTTTAACTGTTTTTTTTGTTTGTTTTTTTTCTCTCGACGTCTTCGCAGGTCGACAAACTTGTTTACTACAACTCCAAAGATGACGTAAGTACATCGATGAGCCTCCTCCTGAAATCACTGCATATGTGCATTCATGTTTCCACTGTAATCAGAGAAATAAGTTGCAGGATTTTTCTGCACTGCCTGTTCCGGGCCCCTCAACTCAGGAGGAACTAGTGTGCGTGAGACACTGAGAGCATGTCCCCTGGCCTCAGACGTCATCTGTCTGCTCTGATAAACAGGGATCAGCATCTAATCCCTCGCCACTGTCCCGGTGGGAAGAGCCACACACCCACAGCACACTCATGTCACTATGCATTTGACTGACAGCCCCCCCCCCCGTCTCTGTCTGCGGACGCCTCAGTTTCTGTTTCACTGCCCAAATTTCTGATTCAGTTGCGCCGTCTTTATCCGTCAGTGGTGACATTTCAGCGGATGCTCCGTGCTGACACCTTATCATTCGCAGGCACTGGGATCCGTGCGTGCGGCGTGTTAACAATCCGCACGTTCATGAGGAAAAAAAAAAACTACTTTCCAGGACGATTTCATCTTCAAAAAAATCCCAACTTCTGTTTCTTCTCTGCAGCTGAACCAGACGGAGAAGAAGAACCGCTACGTTCCGGATGATTTCCACATCGACCCCGACTTCAAGCGCCTCGTCTCCTACAACACCACCGCCGTCCACATCCCCACGGACATATACGAGGGCTGTAAGTTGAAACACATCCCGCCATTATAAATAGTCCTCCTCGGCCCTGCTCCCTGTCTCATATTATCCACTGCACGTTCCCGTGATGTGGCGCTCAGCCTCCCAGCGCCGTCTGCGGTGCTGCACTTCCACACCCAGGCCGCTCCGGTCTATATATAGACCCAGATACCAACAACCCAGTGGCCGGTTCACTCGAGCCCTCTCTTTAGCCTGGTCACCAGCTGCTCCTTTCCCTCCCGCTCATCGCTGACCTCGGCGACCTGCCCGGGACCGCTGCAGAGAATGTCAGCGCCCGATGGGACTGTACCATTCTGTTGGTCATGTTTGGTCCCAGCTTCACTTTGACATCGTTCTGCTCATCTTACAAACATCACACACTTCTAAGAAGATGTGGATGCTCATCCTTTTCTCTCACATTAAGCAGATCTAAAGTCGGAGCTCCGACCCCGACCCCCCCCATGCGGAGCCTCTCCCAGCATGCACTGGACAGGTCACGACTCACGCTGGATTCCGCCCGCTCTAATGAAATCTGGACTAATAAAGGGTTCTATTAGCGAGTGACTCATCAACAGCCATGTAATTGGACTCTCACCCTTTAGGGCTTACCAACGCCAAATGCAAAACCGACTTCGCTGTGGGATTGATGGAGGCGCGCTAATGGCTTGTGCACGACTTTGTAACCCAGGACGAAGTTGTCTTTAGAGTAAAATAATAATTGCGGGTGATTCCCTGCGAGTTTTGCACAGTTCATCACTGTCAGAAATGTGTTTTTGATTCATTTAAATGACTGTTCAGCGTGTGACCTTTCGTGTTCGCCTCCTCACAAACGAGTCTCCTTCCTACGCCGCATCGGATGACGATGATGATGATGATGATGGTGACCTCACCCCGGCTGTGATTGAGCATTCGCTATCAATTTCTCTAATGTCCGTGACAGTGGCGCAGCTAAATGCAGCGAACGAGGGTGGGGGGGTAAGGGCATGAGGGGGGGGTGTCACGTGACTCTAATGGGTGAGTTAGTGCTCAGAAGTCCGACTGGAGACAGTGACAGGACGTCCTCCTGCTGCCAGATGCACTCAGTTATTTTATAGGCAACAGAGAGAGAGAGGGGCGTTCATCAGCGTCTGTCTGTTGTTGGCTGGAGTGACGTCTGCTCTTATTAAGTTAGGAATATTGTTAAATAATCCACCATCCAGTCGTTCTCTTCCTACAGTGGGTGTGGTCTGAGTGGAGCTGGTGTTGCCCCCCCCCTTCTTTCTTCCTCTCTCTCTGTCTCCAGGATGGGCTGCCACATCGATGCCACTCTGGCTGGCCGGCACTGCCAGCGTTGCCATGGCGATGTGTATTCAAGTGTGCATTAGAAGGACACACACACACTCTTAGACACGCCCTGGTGTTCTGTCTTGTTGCGTGGAGGAAGGATTGCTAACTTCATTAGGGGACACAGGTGTCCTTGTGTCTTTCACTGAGAGACGTGACGTCCTCCTCTTCCTCCTCCATCACGGTCGACGTTCCTCTCCACTTCTTCCTCCTCCTCCTCCTCCTCCTCCCTACCTGACTCCACTCTTTAGTGGATCAGTAGTGGGGTGCATGTCCCTGTCCCCCGCATTAGTCCTGCTGATTGGACCCTGTTCTCCCTGCAGATCCAGTGTGGGTGGTCATTACTCAGTGTGTGTGTGGGTGCACATCACGCGCTCCTACTCTCCTGTATGTGGCTCTCACGGCTGCGTGACTTCTCGCTCATCGGGCAGATTGGCGTGGACGCGATCCGAGGAGATGAGCGCCGAGCGTCGCGGCCCTGGCAGGAGATCGGACGCTCGTCTGATGCCCGTTTGCATCGACGCCGTGTGGCACCTGTCAGCCCGAGACGCGCACACGCTGTGACGTTCCGAGAGACTGTGACAGTGCGTGTGAGCGTGTCGAAGTCGCGGCCCCCGTGGCGAAGCTCACAGCGTACAAATTGATTTTTTTCCCCTCCCTTTTTGCCACTTGACACACGTCCCATTTCATTTCCAGCGCTGGCTGCCAAACTCTGAGGTATCTTCATCTCCATCCCCTCCTCCTCCTCTCCCCCCATCACCGCCATTACGTCTGCGACCTGTGTCCTTGTGCCGTCCCAGCATGTTCTAATCAGCTGATTGTGTTCGCCACAAAGGTCTTCCATAAAACTTTTGTTTTAATCCCATTTTATCCTCCAAAGGAAGGGTCATCGAGCAGAGGGGCGTCCCTGGTACCATGGTTGCCGGTTCTCGCCACTTCAGCCGTCACCATGTAATTACCCCCGTGCGCAGGCAGCCTCTGCCACCAGCATCGCCTGGCACGGCTCCTCCCCCCTCGTCTCCCTCACCTCCGCCCACCGCTGTCTCCCATGTCTTCCCATGTTAACCACGGGGTGTTGGAAGAGTTTGATGTACAGGAAAAACTCACACTTTCATATCCATGTGGAGGCACACGCCCTCTCTACTCAGGACACGACGCTCTGCCTGACCGGAGCACGTGTTGCCGTGGCGATCCTCTATCCTCGTCTCTTCCTCCCATCGCAGTGACCTCGAGTCTGTGTACACCGAAACTGTGCCGCCACTTCCTGTTCTAGCTCCGGGTTACTCTGAGACTTGTTGCCAGTGATGTCGCAGAAACCGGCAGGACTGATCCATTAAGGGCCGTCGCAGAAACCGGCAGGACTGATCCATTAAGGGCCGTCCTGGGGGGGGGGGGGGGGGCAGGCAAATTGTCTCCACTTATCATCTGGGCACGCTTTGGCGGCACCACGGGGGAGCCGTTTAAAGCCTCGCCTAGAATTCGCTCTTTATCCGGCAGAACTATCCTCGTCTCTTCCTCCCATCGCAGTGACCTCGAGTCTGTGTACACCGAAACTGTGCCGCCACTTCCTGTTCTAGCTCCGGGTTACTCTGAGACTTGTTGCCAGTGATGTCGCAGAAACCGGCAGGACTGATCCATTAAGGGCCGTCCTCGGGGAGTGGGGGGGGGCAGGCAAATTGTCTCCACTTATCATCTGGGCACGCTTTGCCCGGCGGCACCACGGGGGAGCCGTTTAAAGCCTCGCCTAGAATTCGCTCTTTATCCGGTGGTGGGGGTGTGGTGGGGGGGGTTGGAGCCGGAGGGGGAGGAAATGAAGGCTCAGGGGGGAGGATGGTTTTTACGGCTCAGCCCAGTTTGTTTGTTTACTTTGTTTATTTTGAAGAGAACGCTGCGTTTTTATTTCCTGGTACTATTATTATAAGCGGCCAGTACTCCCAGTACACCTCATACAAATAAATCCCTTTTTTTTAAATTTGCAATTTAATGTGGTTAAAATCCTTCAGGATCTTTGTCCAGTGTTTTGGCCGCTAACTTGCCATAACTCACTTTTAGGATCCACATGTCCAGGATGTCCCCTCCTTCACCCTCATGTTCCATATTTCTCTTCATGTTCCTTTCGTGCTTTTACAAACACACACAAACGCAGAGGAGCGAGTGAGTCATGCCGAGCTGTAGTCTGACATGCAGCCCACTCTCCCGGGCGCAGAGCTGCCTTTTTGGATCAAACTCGACTGTTGGCAGAATTAAAGCCAGTGAGAGCTCCTGCAGACAAACAGGTAAACAGAGCGTTTACTGTACGTCTGTCCCCCCGAGTACACGGGAGAGGATTTCGTCTTATTCTGGAAATATCAGATTCAATCAGGCTGTATTTTACCATCCCTCCCTCCCTCCCCTGGGGTCTCTAGACTCGCTTCCTCTCCTCGTGGAGTGAAAACATCTGATCACAGACGAGTGAAGCCTCAACGTTTCTATTATCTTTGTGCTTTTTTTTAGTAATTGTCTATGTGACTTGTTTAATATTTATCTGTGTGTGTGTGTGTGTGTGTGTGTTCCAGCCACCATCATATTGAACGAGCTAAACTGGACCGAAGCCTTGGAGGATGTTTTCCGGAAAAACAAAGAGGAGGATCCCTCGCTCCTCTGGCAGGTGTTCGGTTCTGCCACCGGAATGGCCCGCTACTTCCCAGGTGAGCCAGTGGGCTTTCTCCGCTGGGGGGGGGGGGGGGGTGGGGGGGGGGGGGGGGGGGGGGGGGTGCCTGTTGACCCTTTTTTATGTGGTCAGCGATCGGGACGACACCGAGGGGCCGTGTCATCATCGTGCCGCTGACAGATGCATCCAGAATCAGGCGCACTTGTGCCGAAACGCCGCGTTGCTGTCGGCTGACTTTGACTTTGACTTTAGAAAGACGGCCTTCAGTCACGAGTCACAAAAAACATGCAGGACACGTGAAAGCCTTTGCTGAGCACTTGAATTCACTGAAAGCACACAGATTCCAGCTTTAATGAGGTCTAAACATGATTTCTCCCAGCATCCCCCTGGATGGACCTGAGCAACTCGGCCAGTAAGATCGACCTGTACGACGTGCGCAGGCGTCCGTGGTGAGTTCTCGTCTCCTGTCCAGTTGATTGTCAGTTGTTATTCTGGATGTTGCCCGCGCACGTTAACACCGCCTGTACACGACCACGCACGCCAGAGCAGAATGATAACGAAGACTAACCGAGCGAGAGACTCCTTTCTCCGTGTTGTTGAATTTCCTCTCGAATGCCTCACGTGTTTATCAAAGTGTTGTATTCTTTATTCTCAGTGTCGCGTGTGTGTGTGTGTGTGTGTGTGTTGTTACTCACAGGTACATCCAGGGGGCGGCGTCGCCCAAGGACATGCTGATCCTGGTGGATGCGTGAGTGACGACCTCATGATTCATCGATTCCAGTCACATTTTATTTTCTTTTGGCCCTGACGCTGACGAGCCCCACGCCGCTGGGGCGGGGCTTCGCAGAGACAGAGATAATTAGCGTTGTCAACAGTGAATTCATTCTACTTCCACTTGGTATCTCTTGTTTAGTCCCCGGGAAATACTGTCTGTGGAAGCAGAGTTTCCAGGAAACTACAGTCCAGCTCATTAAGGAGATTACTGAGCCTTTTTTTAAAGTGTTCGTCAGTGTCACGTTTACATTATTTACAACTATTAACGGGTCAGTCGACTCCTGGAGCTATGAGACGAGGAGAAGTAGTAAGAGTTTGAATTATCCCTATTTTTCAGAGAATTCTGCAATATTGGAAGAAACTAATAAACAGGGGATAAAGTATAGTTTATATAGGTGTATTTCTTTACTTGAATGATGATGGTGGTGCATGTTGTGAACATCAGAGGCACAACGGTGCAGGAAATACCATAGACGTTTATGATCAAAGACACTAATGGCGCCATGACGAATGAGAAACTTTAGTTACTCTTCACACGATGACGATTATTTATTTATTTATTTATTTATTCATTCCCTTCTTCCACCTGAGGAACCAATTAAGTGGCGCGGAATATTTTGAGACCCGCAAGTTCTTCTCATCGTCATGGCAACCTAGATGATTTGGAAGTGTTGTCCTAAGTGATTAGAGATTAATAATAATAATAATAGTATAATAATAGTTCTTCCTCCTCGGATGCAGGAGCGGCAGCGTCTCGGGTCTCACCCTCAAACTCATCCGAACGTCCGTGAACAAGATGCTGGAGACGCTCTCGGACGACGACTTCGTCAACGTGGTCTCTGTGAGTTTTCACGCAACAAACTCCGTGGATTTGTTTTTGTTTGTTCCCGAGGTTTGCCGTGATTTCTGCTTCCCACTAAACAAAAAAAAAAACGATGCTGGGAATAGAATATAACCCAGTTTGAAGTGGTTGCAGATTGAAGACGATATTGGGACGTCATGAGCGGGACATGTCAGAGTTTAACTCCCTGTCTCAGCCTCAACACTGACGCCCACGTATCTGAAAACACGTTTTCTTAGTTAACTGTTTACGTCTGTTGCAGCCCAGCCGAGCGGCTGCGCATGAATATTTCATGAAAACATACGAGGGAGGTGTCAGTCTTCGTCTTATCTCCCTCCGCGAGAAAACAGATGCTTCCCGAAATTCTGACTTTATTCTGCTTTTCCGTTTCTCCTTCGCTGTCGTGCTTCCTGTTTGTTTCATCCCTGACGCTGACGCGACATCACAAGCTCTTATTTCAGATTTTGAACGCGTCCCGTTACTACGTCCGCCGCCGTCTCCTCTGTCCTCCTCCTCCTCCTGCTTCCCTCAGAAGTCAGGGAGCGTAAATTAGGTTTTCACTTTGCTAACCATTAATTACATTTCCTTTCACTCCCCTTTATAAAGCCGTGGTTTATGTTTTTGTTTGGACCTTTCAAATCAGCTAAGTGAAAGGGGCTTCTGAGGGAAATGAAATCAGGCGGCGGCGTCATAAGGATATTGATGGAAGTGTTTGACAATAAAAAAGTAATTAAATGTAATTAAAGGCAGCTCCCACTCTTCCATAAAAACAAAATACAGTTTCTTCAAGAATCGAATTGTAGATTCATCTGGTTTCAGTTTGATTATCTCTATAAATACTCGATGATCATGATCTTAAAGATGCTTCCTTCTTCAGCGTGTGTGTGTGTGTGTGTGTGTGTGTGTGTGTGTGTGCTTCAGCTCAGATGATGAGTCTTGCCAGTTCTTTGCCCTGAAACTTCCGCCAACATGTCGGATGGTTGGATGCAGACGTTGCTCGCCGCTCAAGGAGAGAGAAGCGATATTAACAGATCTCTTTGTGTCTCTTCCTCACCTCCTTATGCCACTGTTTACTCGCCTCCTCCTCCTCTCCTGTCAATCCTTCCTTCTGCTCCTCCAGATCCCTTCGGTCTGTGCAGATTTGATTAACCCCGATTCCATTGACACGTTAAGTAATAGTTACACGACACGGCCTGGTTAAATCAGTGTGTTGGCTTTAAAAGGATCTTTTAAAGGAATCAAAGCTCTTCCTGCATGTGTCAGGGCCACTGCATGACTCCGCAGCCGAGGGAAACCCGCGGCACATATTTGAGAGGAAAATATGTGCAGGTCGCCTTCCCGTCACTTCCCGTCATCCCTCCTTCCCTCTTCCCTTCAGTTCAACGAGAAGGCCTCGCCCGCCGCGTGCTTCCAGAACCTGGTGCAGGCCAACGTGCGCAACAAGATGATCCTGAAGGACGCCGTGCAGAACATCATCGCCAAGGGCATCACCAACTACAAGGGCGGCTTCGAGCTGGCCTTCGAGCAGCTGGCGCAGGTAAGGCGGCGGCGTGCGGGGGCGGGGCTTACTGCTGCAGCGTCTGTGCGTGACATACAAGTGTGTGTGTGTGTGTGGTCCACAGATTGGGGGTGGAGACAGTCAATCTGTTGAAATGTGCAGAACTCCATAAATCAGATTGATGTTGATGTCGTTTTTAATTTTAATTCAATTCTGATGATGACGTTGGAACATTGACGCACACACGCACACGCACACACCCCCTCTGTAATGAAGAGTGAGTGTATGCTGACCTCTGCTGGTTGTTTTGGACATTGCAGTTTCTCACCTGGGCCTGAATACTTCCTGCAGCTGCTTCCTGTCTCTCTCTATGTATAAATAAAAGATTGTCAACTTCCATATTCATTTCCCCTCAGATGAACGTGTCGAGGGCGAACTGCAACAAGATCATCATGCTCTTCACTGACGGAGGAGAGGAGCGGGCGGAGGAGATATTCCAGAAGTACAATCCAAAGCAGGCGGTAGGAACCCTGTCCACAGAGAGGAAGAGAAGGATCTTGTCTTTCCTTATGTTCTTATTCATTTCTTTTATTATTTTAATACGTCACAGGTTCGAATCTTCACATTTTCGGTCGGTCAGCACAACTATGACAAGGGGCCGATTCAGTGGATGGCCTGTGCCAACAAAGGTACGAGTGGCCTCCGAAAAAAAGAGTGTTTATTTTTTATTATGTCTGATATTTACTCATCCTGCCCTCACACGTCCTCCTGGCAAACACTGAGCTGACCCTCGCTCTGTGTTTCCATGTCCGCTGGTAAAACAAACGCTCCTCTCTGCTCAGGTTATTACTATGAGATCCCGTCTATCGGCGCCATTCGGATCAACACGCAGGTAAAACAAACACGCTCCCCGTGTGTCTGATGCCCCCTTGTGGTCGAGTGGCTGCGGTGCAGGAATCTAACCCCCCCTCCCCTCCCGGGTCTGGTCTGGTCTTGCGCAGGAGTACCTGGACGTGCTGGGCAGACCCATGGTGAGGGCCGACCGCAGGGCCAAGCAGGTCCAGTGGACCAACGTGTACCTGGACGCGCTGGTGCGTCCCACACACACACACAAACACACACAAGAAATGTGAGAAATCTGGTTCCTGAATCTGTTCTGTGTCACATGAAGGACTCCAGATAAACTCAACTTCAACTCTGATCCGCTGTGTTTGCGAAAGCGCTGGTTAACTAAAAAAACAAAAACAACTGCTGCGCAAAGCCATTTTCTGAAAGTTCGAGACTGACCCAGACAGTTTTTGTCATCAGTTTTCTGATAAGACGCTGTCAACTTCTGGGACAGCGTCTCTGCCTTGTGTTAAATATCTGATTTCGTGGAGTATTCTATGGATTTCTGCCATGAGAAATAAAATGTGTTCCGTCCTGCAGGAGCTCGGCCTGGTGATCACTGGGACTCTGCCTGTCTTCAACAAGACCAACACAGGCTCCAAGGTATTTAACAACCGCCTCAATAACTACCGTTTTGTATTTTACTCTTTGTTTTACTATTGTTTTTATTCATTTTCTAATTATTTGGAATCTATTTTCTTTTTTGTTTTGCGTTTGCCCCCTGTCGAGTACGTGGGTTTGAAGTTTTTTAAAATATTTTTTGGTGTAATATTTTATTTTTTATCACAAGGATTGTTTTTGACTCCCATCTCTGACTGGGTTTGGTGATGTTTGGTGGAGGCATGAGCTCTGCCTGACACGCAGTATCGTCCTCAATCATCGTCTCATCCTCCGCTTTCATCCTCTGCTTTCTTGTGGCCGGCCGTTTCCGTCCTCTGTCGGTCCGCCACAGGACGCCATAAAGCAGAAATCAAAACGAGATCAGAGGCGCGACTGATCTGGTAGCTAAGTGCTTCAAGATGAGTTTACATGTCGATTACCTCTGAAGAGCGCAGTTTTTTTTTTTTTTTCCCCTCTCTACCTCCACTCCGGTTGAAAACAAGGAGCGGGAGATGCCTTGTCAGTGAGTCACGGCGGCTCTGGAGGCTTTTGGCAATGAGACTGACCAGATTTCTGTTGCACTCCCATTTCCTTGAAATTGTTCAGAACGCACCGAGGGACCTGATTCACACAGAAAGAACAACAGGACTCATACACAGACTTTGTTTTCTCCCCCTTTCACGTGGCGTCTTCTCAGAAATCCCAGAACCAGCTCATCCTGGGGGTGATGGCTATCGATGTCTCGCTGGAGGACATCAAGAGACTCACGCCTCGGTTCACGGTAGGCGCAGACCCCGCAGGAGCCGGGAGAACATCCCCGTGTTTTTTACCTCTATCGCTCCTCTCTCTCTCATTACCCTTCTCCTGTAGTTCGGACCCAATGGTTACTACTTCGCCATCGACCCCAACGGCTACGTGCTGCTCCACCCTAACCTCCAGCCCATGGTAGGACCCCCCCCGCCCCCCCAACTGCTTCTAATATGGATTTCTTCCTAACTCGGTTTTGTTCTCCACGTGCAGACGGCCAAGTTTCACGAACCCGTCACGCTGGACTTCCTGGACGCAGAGATAGAGAACGACATCAAAGTGGAGGTCCGGAAAAACATTTCAAATGAGTTCCTTTGCATCAGAATGCATTTGCAGAATGCATTTCATCCGGCGTGCTCCTTCAACAGATGCGGAAGAAGATGATCGACGGCATGAAAGGGGATTACACGATACCCACGCTGGTGAAGTCCCAGGACGAGGTAATTTAACGGAGGTCGGAGCAGCAGCGAGAGCGTCGGTGTGTGAACGTGTTCTGATCCAGTGTTTCCCTCGCAGCGCTACATCGACCAAGGCCAGAGGATGTACAGCTACACACCAGTGAAGGGAACAGATTACAGGTGCGCGTCCTATTTTTACGTTTGTTTTGAGAAGCGCTGCTGTTCTCCTCTCTGAGCGCGCCCGCGGCCGCAGGCGGCGCAGTTATTATATCTATTATCAGCGGTTTTAATCCGTCGTTACGTTGCGTCTGTCCGGTTCTCGTGACCGCAATATCTGCAGAACGCCTCCAGGCTGTTTCTGCAAATAACGCACAAACATTTACTTGGCCTCGGCGGCGAGCTGATTGGATTATCAGAGGTCATAGGTCAAGGTCACGAAGCACTTTGTTTCTGTGAAAGTAGTTTCTGCGAAAAAAAAGATTCCTCGAGGGAAAACATTCACTCGAAATTGGATTTGACTTTTGGTTGCCGGAGGTCAAAGGTCAAGGTCGCAGCGGCCTCACAAAGTATGTTTTCTTTGATGTGACTCAAATAATAACACAGATATTACTCAGGCTTGCTGCTGCAGGGCATTTATCAACGTGACGTGTGTGTGTGTCTCTGTGTCTCTGTGTCTCTCAGCCTGGCCCTGGTCCTCCCTGAGTACAGCATGCATTACATCCGGGCCACGATCGGCGACACCATCACACAGGCCAAATGTAAGTTCCCGCCCCTCGGTGGCAGTGTTCGTTAGCATACAGCATGCCCTCGCCTCTTGTGTCGCCACGGTGACACACACACACACACACACACTCAGTTGTGGTGCCGCTCAAAGTTTTTGTCTCCAGACAGCGGGACGAGCGGCTCCAGTGTCTCCTTTCACACATCCAGGACTCATCATTCCGTGTGCGTTAAGCTCAACTGAATGAATACTTATTGGATCAGAGGCTCCAGATGTGTTGTGCTGTCATGTCTTTTTTGAGGCCGTCTGCTCGTGCTAGTAAAAGCTGTCATTGTCATAGTGTTACTCAAAGGACAGTTTTATTGTGTGTGTGTGGTTAATATGGAGCCATCCCAGCTTACAGTCTGACTTTCTCGTGGTTTAGCTTACTTCCCGTGTTTTGGATTATCAGTGCATGTCTTCGTATCATCCCACCTCTGCCTCAGCTGTCGACGGCTCTTAGTTCTAGAGCTCTGTAGAAAATCAGCTGGCAGGAACTTCAAGCCTCTCTGACGGCGTCATCCATCACTGCTGGCGTAGCTTCACCTTTATTTTCCCTGGCCCGGGCTCCTTGTTCGCTCTCGTGAGCAGGGACGAGGTTCAGAAACGCACGTCTGTCGGTGCTCGGAGAGTTTCAAACGTCGGAGCATCGTCGAAAACAGACGAGGGCTCAGACCTCTTTTGTCACGCGTGTGATCACAATCGAGCGTCTTTCCTTAAGATGACTTTGTGCTGATTTGCATGATCTCCATGGAAACAACAACTGAAATGCTAAGATGATGATTTGCAGGTTCACGCTCGCACATCTCACCCGGCGCGACCTCAGGCACCGCGTGCATCTCCCTGCTCTCGTTCCCGACTCTCTGTTTCCTCTCCTCTGTCCTCATCTGTTTGTTTTTTTTCCCTCCTCATCTCCTGACCATCCCTGGTGTGTCGTACCTCCTGCAGCGTTTCTGGGCAAGTATCCTCCTCTTGTGCTTTACCCCCTAACCCCTAACCTCTCGCACTACCACGTTCACGCAGAACTTAGTTAGGCTGCCGCCGAGCCGGCGTGTTCGCATGCGATGGCCGCCCACAGAGCGAGTGTCTGCGTGTGCACATGTGTGTTTAACCCCCACCTGTTCACATGGGCCTCAGATGTGGGTTTGGCCGTGCTCCACAGAGGACAGGATGTTTGTGTTGATTAAAAAGGAGAAAGCTGTGAGTCCGCCGAATCCGAGTCTGAGCCTTTTCTTTGTTTTTTATTCCCTCATTTATTTACTGATTTATTTACTCTGACTCACTCTGAGTTTTACAGGCCTGTTAAATTAAAGACGGGGTCCAGCCTAACACACTAACTGTCTTCTCCTGCGTGTTTGCCATCGTCTCGATTGCCTTTCGCGGTTTGGTCTGAAACCGCCGCAGTGACTCGTGTCTGTTTTCTAAGTTTTCCAGGGAGTGAATATAAATGTCAGTTTCGAAAACATCCAACGCTCCGCTTCTCCATTTTCTTATTTGTCATGCATTTTAAGCCGCTCCGGGTTCCTGTCCTGCATGTTTCTGTCAGATTGATTCCTGCTGGAACCCGCTCGCACTTTGGACGGATTTTTGGACCAAGCTGCATGTTTTAGATTTTTTTCCCTGACTCGCTCGTTCACGGGAGGGGGGGGGGCCTCCAAAGAGATCTGGCAGGATTGTCATCATCGGTGCAAAGAGGCATGCAAGAGCACAGAAAATGCATGCAGCCGTCACTCCCTAAATCTCCCTGCTATCCATCATTACGAGATGCCGCATTGGATTAATAAGTCGGGGGCCAAATATCAAAGCAAAACCACATGGGTGCAATTATTTCCCAATCACGGCCACCGAAGAGGACAAGGGGGTAGCCCATGTCGTCATGAGAAATTCTGCTGTTCTGTGAAATCAACTGTCGACACAATGTGCTTTGGAGAATGTCAAAGAAACGTCGAGGCTGCGAGCCGCGCTTCAGGGAATGCTAATCGCTCCGCTAAGAACACGTCGCCATCATCACGTTAAACACTTGAGCCTCTCTGTGTTCTGTGGAATGCAATATTTCTATTCTGGAGCCGCTCTGTGAATAAAATATTGTGTCACCTTTGACCCCTGTGGTTTTACCCTGTCCTTCTTTTTCCTCTTTCCCCTCTCGTTTTTTACCTCCCCCGGGGACGATTCTCTCGTTCGCTCACTTTCTCTCTGCTGGGATTTTTTCCACTCCAGGGAAAAATGGCAAGTATTATTTTTTCATCTTTGCCTCCTTCTCTGTCATGTCTCTCCTCTTGTTCTCCAGCCTGGTCGGTCCTTTACCCACAATGTAGAAATGTGCTCAATTTTAGCTTTGATTTGTTCATTTCGTCAGGTTTTTTGTGGTTAAATCTCAGGAAGGATCACGTGGGGTTAGATTCATGGATCTACGGCTGCTGATATTTCTCTGTCCCCTTTTTTATTTATAAATATTTAAACTGCTGGAGCACGGTCTCCTGTGTACAGTCACTCCTTCAGCTTAATATGAAACTGTCAGACCCTGACCTGTGAGGGGAGACTCCTCATATTTTGTTTCCTGTCACCAGTTTCCGAGAGCCTGCTCGCCGACAAGTTTGATGAATACGGCTACACGTTCATCGCCCCGAGGTGAGCTGACGTGTTTGCGTGGGTTACATTTCCTCATCGATTCATACGGAATCTTTAACATGACCCCCCCCCCCCCCCCCCCCCCCCCCCCCCCCCCCCCGAGATTTTAAAAAGCAACCCCCCCCCCCCCCCCCCGTCCGGCTCTGCAGGGTGTACTGTAAGGATTTAAAGCCCCCGGACAAGAATACCAACAACACAGAGTTCCTCATGGAGTTCAACAACTACATCGACACCAAGACTCCAAACAACCCCATGTGTGAGTATGGAGGGGCAGATCTTCACCTCGAAAAACTCCCGCTGCCGCCGACATTTCCAGAACGTGCAGCAGTGCGACCTCACTCTCGCCACAGACGTGTATTTACATCTCAAAGGGCGGCTGAGCCTCGCTGTGCCCGGTGCTGTAGATGTGTGTGTGTGTGTGTGTGTAGATGTGAACGGGCCCCGGGCCATCTGGCGTCCTGGCGTTCAGGTGAGCGCTGAATGGAAAAGCGCCAAACCCCAAACCTGCTCCCTGAGGTCCCCCCCTGCCCAGTGGAACCCAGGCCCTGGCTGGATGGGGTTGGTGTGCATGAGCAGGCAGAGCTTTGTGATGTGGAGCCGAGTTCGTGTTACCCACTTGACGCTAACTCTGAAAGTCTGACCATCACACGCCTCGGTGCACATGTGTGAGGTACGGCGGCTTAGATGTGACACGCACACACACACACACACAATATTCACCGGCCGTACTCCCTCCACACCCCGCCTACAGCCGCTCGACCTCATCCAATTACCGTGTGTTTGTGAGAAAGAGCAGGACACGTCAAGCCAAGACGGCGAGCGGAGCAATAAAACCCGAATCAGGCCGGTGGACCGTCTCCCAAACATCTGACCAACGCATTAACAGCCCCGGCATTTCAGGTTCAGACTCATAGATGTGCATCGCTCCCCATATTCTCGCCTACTATAACACAACGGGCCCCCAGATATTTATTAAAGTCCCTTTATTGTGTCCCGTAGTGTAATTTGACGGTTTGCGTTTAAGGACTCACTTCAAACACGTCGACATGATCAGTGCAATAAAACTTTTCACCCAAATTGAAATATTACTTTCACCGTTATTAGCTGCGAGTTTAATGGAGTCCACAGGGAGCGCCAGGGGGGTGGGGTGGGGGGAGAGGAGCGTGGCCCCGGCGGACTGTTGGCAGCCCGAGTCTCGTTACACGCTTTACTTGGTTAAAGCCACTGCGGTGGCGAAGGAGTTGAAGTACATTAGGAATTCCTGGGCTGCCTCCAATAAAAGATCCCTAATGAAAACCACCGCTCGGGGTGGGGGGGTGGGGGGGGGTCAGGGTGGAGGTGTGGAGGTGTGCGGGATAAAGTGTTACGCCAGCTGTTTTCTCTGATGTGTGTGGTGTGTCATAAATGTTGGAGGAGGTGGTGGAGGGGTATCGACGAGGCTCGGCCTTAATGGACTGGAGCGGCTCGTCCCGGCGTTCAAAGAGGCCCCGGCGGCTTTTTATCGGCCGTTACGTCCGTCATGTGGTCGTGTTGGACGTCTCGGAATGTAATTTTGTTACACCTATATCACGCCGGCGGCCGACAGCCTGGTGGCATCAAACAACTTTGGTTTATAGTTTTCTGTTTCAGTCCAGATTTCACCGTGAGGGTTAAACTTTGGATTTACTGCTGTTACAGCTTTGGACTTTAGCTCTGTATTATTTAAAGCTTTTGGTTTTCTCAAATTTATTTATGTTTATATGTTGAAATTGTCTGTCTGATATCATGTTGGTGACCTTAATTCAACATTAAATTCAGATATGAATTCATGGAGAAACCGATTTGAATTTGAAAGTGGTGAAATCAAGGTCACGGTTTTTGAAATTATTTCTTCACTATTTCAAACTTGGTCGAAGTGTTTGCTCACAGATGAAGATCGAGCTCTCAGTGGCGTCACCTAACTTCTGTTACATCATATCTCAATTTTGCCTTGAGGGAACTTTGTCACAATCTGAAAATAAACAAATTTAAAAAACTTACGTAGGCAGAAACCACAGCAGTTAGCAGAAAACAACTGGAAAAAAAAATTCTCCACAACAATCAAAGAGCATTATCCAACAGAGACGTCACGCTTCTGATGTCTGAACACTTGAGCGGCAGACGCACAGACTCTTATCTCTGTCCTCCCCCTCAGGTAACGTGGAGCTGGTGAACCGGCTGCTCCTGGACGCCGGCATCACCTCAGATCTGATAAAGGTTTGGAAGCAGAACGAGCAGCAGTAAGTGACCCTCGGGGTTTCACGTTTGGTAACAAATGAATGGAGAAGGAAAAAAGAAAACGTAGTCCACATGGTTGGAATATTTCAGCATGTCAGGCAGGTACAAAGCACATTCCAGACCTTTGCAACTGTATGTTTTGTGACAGGCTCGGTGTCTCGGCCAGATTTGTGGCCACCGACGGGGGAATCACGCGGGTCTACCCCAAAAGGTACGTGTCAGCCTGATGAGAGAGGGCCGGTGATTTAGGAGCCCTGAGAGGAGCCGGCGGTATGTTCGGGATTATCTGATGAGGAGCGATGGTGTGGTCTGCCAAGAACCTGGCGGCTGCCACATGAAATGCCTCATTCTTTATAAGTCATGCGATGAAAAAAGTTCATCCAACCACAGGTCACAGGTTAAGAAAACCAACCAACAGGACCTTATCATTATGTCTCCGAGCTACTTACTCCAGCTCCTCCTGAGGGATCCCAAGGTTTTCCAGATGGAATTTATAACTCCTCCAACATGTTCTGGCCTGGGTCTCGTTTCCCCACCAGTGGAATCTGACCGCACCGGGCATCCCAATTAGATGATAACCAGCTCAACCATTATTTTGCACTCTGATGAAGCAGTGGTTCTCCAGTCATTTCCCTTCAGACGTCCAGACACGTCACCCCAGAGGCCCTGAAACCCAGAGTTTAAGATTATAGGTGTTGGTTGCAACGTAGCCCCCCCCCCCCCAACAGTAGGTATAATAGTCTGCTGTGAGTTATGAGCGAGAGTTGTTTGTTGTCTGTTTTCTCACTGTGTCGTGACCCAGTTTGAAACAAGTTCAGTTGGTGTTTAAGTGAGCGTGGCGGAAAAAACCAGCGAACGCTGTCTGTTTTCTACATTCAGGAGACGTCAAAGAAGCATTTGATAAGGAACATTTATTAAACTCACGAGCAACAGGATGTGTAAACTGATAGTTTGAAAGTTGGAAGCTGGAAGTGAGGCCTGGACGAGCTGTTTATAGAAATGTGTTGAGATAGCTTTAGTGGGATGAGCTTGAGAGACAGATATGAAGAGTGCATGTCGAAATGATCTGCAGCTCCAATGTGTGTGTGTGTGTGTGTGTGTGTTACAGCGCCGGGTTTTACTGGAAGGAAGAAGCAGAGACGTATGAGTCAAGTTTCTACAAGCGCAGTTTGGACAACGATCTATACATCTTCACTCCAACGCCCTACGCTGATAAGAACAACACTGAGGGTGTGTGTGCGAATGCGTATGTGTGTGTATTTATACATTTTATACACTGACTCTGTTGTCCTTCTTGCAGCAAGTGATGACTCAGTGCTGGTGAGCAGAGCGGTGAACGTCAATATTGACGGTATCTTACTTAAACCAGCTGGTACGGACACACACACACACACACACACACACAGTCTAATTGACTCCCTCGCTGTGCCACTTACTCATAAACACACACTTACAGTACACAGTGCATACTTTCTTCTTAATCATATAGTTTTAACCTATAACAGGTTTCTCCTGACACACACACACACTTATTTACAGACGACTTCAAGCTAAGACACAAACGCTCATCAGTCTGTCTCGTCCCCTGTGTTTCTTGGCCGACCTTTGGCGTTGTGTAAGTTCGGAGGCCCGACACGGTTTCTGTGTTTTGTCGCAGTGGCCGGCGTGAAGCTGGACATCAGCAGCTGGATGGCGAGATTCATCAACATCACGCAGAGGATGAACGTGAGTACGTCGGTGGCTGCGTGACGCTCCGAGCCTCCGCGCTCATGACTCACTGTTCCCCCCTCTGTTGTGTTTCCAGTGCAACGATGAGATCTGTGGCTGTCAGAGAAACGACATGGTGGGAACTTTCATTTCCTTTTTTTTAATATATATCTTCATGTTCTATTGATAAAGACGATCATTACAATGACTCGTGTGTGATTCCAGTACGTGGACTGCGTCATTCTGGACGACGGGGGCTTCCTGGTGATGTCCAATCGGGATGAGTACATCGATCAGGCGAGTGTGTTTAACGACTGCGTTTTTTATCCACGTCTCACCATCAGTGATCATTTGGTTCCTGCAGCAGAACTCAAAACCAAATTCTTTTCGTGGAACTTCAGTTGTGTTAATCAGTTTCAGGTTTAACTAGATTTATTTCCTTCCCTTGTTCCCTGGAACTCCAAAAGCCTCACAGCTTGATATTGTCAGTTTTTCTCTATTTATATAAACTGGAAAGATTGTGTCTCTGTTTTAGAACAATCTGTCTTTTCCACTAAGGAAACTGTCGTGACTCCAGATAATTGATTATCTTCTCTTTCAAGTCGAGGGGACATCGGTGACATTTCACCACATGTCATCTCCTGATGACGCTGGAGAATGAACCCAGTGAGCTTCAGATCATCAGCCACACTCAGTGTCCTCATTTTCCGTCTCAGGATATTGTGGCTTCTTGTCAGTGGGATGAAGTCGACTTTATGTTGAGTTAAAGTGCTTGTTTTCGATGCGCAGGCTGTCACAGCCCTCTGCGCCCTCTACGTGTCGCACCCTCCCTGTCTCACGCCTGCACGCACGGCCGTTAAAAGCAAATTTACGGTCCAGTGCCCACGTAGACCGGAGGGGCTGGGGATCGAACCCCTGACCCTCTGGTTAACGCACCCCCTGTACGTCCCGAGCCGCGCCATCCATCATGAAATCTGACGCCGCCAGTGCCTCTCTGGCACCTGTGCACTTTTGATTACGGGAATAAAATCAAAAGTTAAACTGAGGCGACTTCAGGCGTCACTTCGCCGTGATCAGCCCAAACAACGCAGAAACAAACTATTGACTCCTGAGTGCGCAAACACGTACGTGTACAGTAAGCACGTCCCTCCCTCCCTCCCTCCCCTCCCCTCCTCGCTGCCCGATCCTCACCGCTCAGAGACGGGCCCCTGCTGTCGTCTGAGTAAATGTTTTTTCATGCTGCCTCGGCCCCTTCCTAATCAGGCCTGGGTGTGTGCCGGATAAATCAGTGGCCCTCTGAAGTTTGGCAGCAGCACTAAAAGCGAGGGACCCGGGGCCTTGTTTGGAGAAGGCTGCGAGCTCTCAATCATATTTCTTACAGGAGCAAAGTTTCTCTCCCGCTTCTCGCTTTCTCTCCGGCTCTTTCTCGCTCTTTCTCTCCTTCTTCTAGCCGACCCCCAGGGAGTCTGCAGCCGACGGGGTTGTGACTGTTAATTCATTATTTGTGTTATTGCACCGGGGGAGGGAGAGAAGGCTTCCTTTACCTTATAGATTGGGAGATTTATACATCGCACTTAGGAGGAATGGATATGTGGAGGATGGCTTGTTAACAGTGACCTTACAAAGTAGGAGGACAGGGAGAGTTTGTGTTTCCACACACACACACTGATGAATATTTAACATGATCCCTCCTGGATAGAAAAATACTTTAACGCTCCCGTGCACGCGCTCATGTCACACCACTGAGATTCCGAGACAAACTACTTCCTCCAGGCTGAAATTTATAGTTGCCTGGCGGACTGTGTTAATCAGATTAAAGTGAAGTCCATCATCCTGGGTCGAGGTAGAGTTACACTGTGTGTGTGTGTGTGGGATACACCTTCTGCACATATTTACACATTCCTCACTGTGTTATATTGATTGAACTGATGAAGGGGAAAATATTAAACCGCTCAGAATGAGGAAATCTGTGGAGCTGTGGAATGTAAATAAAGATGGACGACTAAAGCATATTTGGGAAAAACCAGGATGGGAATCAAGCTCCGTACGCAGCGGAACACGTGTTAACAAACACTTTCTGAATGTGGCGTTTAACTGGCGCTGACGTTCTCCCCGCTCCCGACAGATCGGCCGTTTCTTCGGCGTGATCGACCCGGTGCTGATGAGGAGCCTGAACGACTCGCTGTTCACCTACAAGCAGACCTACGACTACCAGTCGCTCTGCGACCCCGAGAAGGAGAGCAAGGCGGCCGCAGGCCTGAGATCAGTCTATGTGGTGAGTTACGTAAGCCAGAGATGGTGCACGCACACACACACACACACACACACACACATCATCCACACGTGCACACCTACACTTGCATGTTCGCACATTTTCATACCCGTACATACATCGGCTCATTTCCCTGAGCACACAGACAGATGCGAGTACACATGCTGCCTTTTTTTTTTTTAACTTACAACTGCTTCCTCACACACACACACACACACACACACACACACACACACACACACACACACCAGTCGCCTGGGAGCCATAAATCTGCCCAGAGCAGATGAGAGGGGTAGCAGAGGGGTATGGTGAACGCGTTAGAGTGGGAATCGCAGTAACGGGATTAGGCGGTGTGTGTGTGTGTGTGTGTGTGGTGAGCTCGGCTAACACGCTAAGTGATGTCGAGAGGGGGGGGGGGGTGATGAAATGATGCTGACGCCTCTCTAACACCGCCACGCCCCCATCGTTACCCGTCGCTTTGGATGGAGCTGATACCAGGAGATTCATTTCTTAGTAAAAACACAAAGGGTTCCCGCCACTGAAGCACGTGGGCGTGGCGTCGCCCGAGACGGCGAGGTGAGATGAAAGATGCTCCACGGTGACTCGACGCGACTCAGTGGTCGGAGGAGAAAGCAGAACGAGGCCCTCGCATGCTAAGCATAATGGAAGCAGCATGGCGGGGGCCTTTTATTCTTGTTTTCTCACCGTCCCGTTGTTTACGTGCGCACGCTGACATCTGCGGAGGAGGCTCCACCGCAGCCACTGTAAACACCAGCAGGAAGTTCAGGCCGACTCGGCCAGCTTAAAGCGTTTTGCGCCGTGATTCATTACGTGGATAATTTTGTCCTCCTCTGATATTAATTTGAATCTTGTTTGTCCCTGTCAGCCAACAATCGCGGATATTTTGAATGTAGGCTGGTGGGCGACAGCTGCGGCCTGGTGAGTGTCTTGTTGTTTTTTTTTTTTTTTTTTTTTATTGACCTTTTCCAAATATGGTTGTCATTAGTGTCATCCCCTTTTTTTGGTCAAATGATTAATAACAAAATGACACAGTATAAAATTCCTTCACTGGAGCGATCTCTCCCTCTGAACTGGACCTATAGCATCTGTTTAATAGCTGAAATGTTCCCAAGACAGTCAGCATTCCACGAGATCCTCTCCTGATTTATGCTCCCTCTCAGTGTCTTGATGTCATTAGCTTAGCTAGCAGCTTGTTTTACAATTTATCCCATAAAAACAAACGATGGTCGCGTTCAAATCATGCAATTTCAATAAAAAGTTAATAGGTTTGAGGTGTTTGTTTGTTGCTGGAAGCGTCAGTGGATGAGGAAATCATCGCTCTTCCTCTCTTTGCTCTCTCTCAGGTCGATTCTGCAGCAGATTCTGGTCAGCATCACGTTCCCCAACGTCCTGGACGCAGGTGAGCTCCGGCAGAACACGCCGGTGATTGAATGGTTTCAGTTTGATAAGGCCTGAAACAGCCTCTGCCGACGCCTCAGACCCTGCTCATCGCTCGTCAGGCCGTAACTCATCCAGGCCCAGTCCAATCGGGGCCAGCGCGCGGTCACGTTTGTGGGTGGTATTCTGCGCGAATGCAAATTCTGCCCTGAGAAAACAGGGCAAGAAAAACAAGGCTCTGTTTTTAAAGTTTGCAGGGCTGCGATGAAGACGGTGGCCGTTTCTAATTTGAGCGAGACGACTCCACAGGTGTGTCCGTCTTTTGTTTGTCGATGACGGTCGAATCTGTGCAGCTGCAGACGTTCCGGGTGCGTGATCGTCGAGCTCCACGGAAATCCCGAGAGTCCACAAATCTCATCTGGATGTGGAGTCGTTCTCAGACGGGCAGCTTTGGTTTATTGTGCTTTAACGTTTTGGTGGCAGGGTTAATTTCCCGGTGCATTAACTGAGGCAGCAGATGTACAAACAAAGATGCACGACAGCCTTAAGCCAGGCTTCCCCTCTGCTGCCGCCTTTTTCGACTCTTCCAGAAGGTTTGATAAGAGGCCGCAGGAGGTGGAGCTCAGAGAACTGTCTGAAATGTCATTATTGTACGTGTAAAGCGTGTTTTCTGTCGTGATTCCGCAGCTGAGGTGGACAGCGAGGTGTCAGACGCCATGCGGAAAGAGGTCTGCATCACCAAGCAAACCCAGTTTTACTTCATGAACAACAACGTGTCTTTCCGAGGCACCGTGGACTGTGAGAACTGCTCCAGGTGAGACACACACACACACACACACACACTGTGTGATCAAAGCGGTTCATTTGCATCCATGAGACACCAACTCAGTCCCCGGAGGCGGCTCTCAGAGCTGGCAGTATAAAACCTCTCGTGCCACAGAGGTGAGGTCACCAGTGGGGACCACCGTCTGGGTATGGTCATGTACGTGTGTGTGTGTGCACTGTTTTAAGGCCCCCTCGTGCCGGCTAATAGAGTGCCTGCTGGCATGCCGTGTGCCGTTCCTGCGCATTAGCTGCGCACACTTTTTTTCCGTTTTTACGACCGCCATAAAAAAGCAGAGAAAATCATTTGTGCACCAGCAACATGTGGGTTTGAGCACAGGTCTGAGACCACAGCAGGTTCGTGCCCCCCCCCCGCCCCAGTTGGGCAACTTGATTTAGTTTGAGGGTTGAGTTTGAGATGAAAGCTTTTCGGGAGGGTTACTTAAGAAATAGTCCCTCTCTTCCTCAGAAACAGACACATCGATAAGTGGAGTCAGTGTCCTCCTCTCATTGCTCTGGATAAATGTTCAGCTCTCTGCCTCTCCTGTGAGAATGATTCACTGAAATTGTATCTCCATCTTTCCTGGAGCGGAGCCCACGTGTCAACAACCGCTCATCTCTCTCTCTCTCTCTCTCTCTCTTGTGTCTGCTCCTCTCCAGGCTCTACCACGCAGAAAAGCTGCCCAAGACGAACCTGGTCTTTATCATCGCTGATGCGAAACTCACCTGCTCGTCCTGTGACCCCACCCTGATGAAACAGGAAGAAGAGCCGTGTATCCTTTTACCTGGCGCGGCGCGTGCGCTGCGTTCAGGGGCGACAGATGTTTAAGCCGTTGGCGTGTTTCTGGCGGGATAAACGACACGACGCTATCAGCTGATTCTCCCACCACCGGCTGTCTGTAAATACCTGATAATGTGTGAGCGTCAGCAGTTTGCTCGCAGTGACAAATAAAACACGCAATGATGATTTCCGCAGTAATTGACGTCCAAACAGCGCGGCCCCCGGCCTCCAGATGTATCACAGATGGCAGTGTGGGATCTCTCTGCAGGATAGCGAACAAACAAATCTGTGATCTTCTCTCAGCTCGCGGAGCTGCGGTCAATTAAAGCCGAAGCCTGGTGGAAAACAGAGCGCTTGAAAGCGCCCGCCACATCATTGGGTTATTGAGCAATGCGCTCCGGAGAGGAGACAACCTGGTTCATGTTGGGAAAAGTTCTGCTGCAATTATTCAGAATCTGCTTGATTTGGAATGAAATGCATCCCGCCGATGTTCCACTTTGATCAAAATCCCCGTTGTAATTATTGTGGGGGTAGTAATCAGGGTCCGCTGTTATTAATCTCGCCTGTCATGTTCCTGACTGCACTCATCCAGCCGATGGTCCTGACCCCTGTGTGCTGGCCCAGAGTCCCCGGTACAGGAAAGGGCCCGCGGTCTGTTTCGATAAAAACGAACACGTAAGTCGCCTTCGTTGGGCCTTCGCTGATTCCCGATGAACAACTGAGAACTCAGGGTGCTCTGCGCGGCTTTCCATTCCCGGTTTAATTACTCCAATCCACTGGTCAATTTATTGTCCTCGACAGCGAAAAGAAAAAAGTCCAGGCTGAAATATAGAAGGCCTTCAAATTAAAGCGTGTGCCCCGGGGGCCACGGTTTGGGACTCGCTGTTAAAACCATTTCAGGCCCTGCCAAGGAAAATGGAGGCAGTTTGTCCGACTGAGCCTCAGTTAGTTTGGTATTTATGGCACCGGCAGAACTTCTACCACTTAAAATCATCCATAACTCTGCATCCGGGATTTCAAATGTTAAACACACAGAGCAGAGTGAAGCAGAGTGCCTGTGTGAGGACGTTACGGCCCTGGTGTTTTTAATCATTTTTGGTGGTGAAAACAGAAAACTCTCTGCACCTTCCCTTCTCTAATATCCTGACACCGTCTCCGGTATTTTGTTGTGCAGATTTCCCACGCAGAGACAAACAGCGGGTTGTTCCCCTCCTCATAAATAACCGAGCCAAACAAACAGCTTTAAGAGCGGCGCAGAATCCCTGCGTGTGAAACCTCGCCGCCGCCGCCGCCGTGTTTGTTTTCACTGTTTTCTACTCTGTTATCAAGTCCCTCTGTGCCTGCACCGTCTTGCTCGCTCACATGCACACGCCCACGCGCTCAGTCTTCACTCCTCTGTCACGCCCTCGTCTCAGGAGTCGATGCATCGCTCTCTTTGTCCACTTGAAGTGTTTCTTTCTGCTCACGGTTGCTTTCTAACCTTTTTGCTGCATGATTCTCTCTCTCTCTCTCTCTCTCTCTCTCTCTCGCTCTCTCTCTCTCTCGTTTCCTGCTCTGTGATTGGCTGTTGATGGTTAGGATGAGGCCATGTGCCAAAGGAGCGCAGGCTCCCCATTGGCTTCCTCTCCGCTCATGTTACTGCTGCCACTGTTCATGTGCTGTCTCGGGTCAGTCCCATAACTCTCGCTCTCTTTCTCGGCTTGTGTTATTTCCCATGATCCAAAGCTGCTTACAGACGTTCACTGATACAAACATTTTTCACAAGTTTTCCAAAAGTCGGGCGCAGCAGACAAATTCCAGAAATTCCTCTGCCAGATCGAAAGGAGCCGTTGCGAGAGCGCAGCGGGCAGATGAGGGTTTCCTCAAACAGAAATCATTCGAGTGAAAGAGAGGGGCCACAAAAAGAGATCTAACTGCTTTGCTTTGTGTTCGGCTGTGAGCAAAAATAAAAAGAATTTCAGCTGTCTGCTCTCGTGTTCGTCACGGGAAAGCAACATTTTCCCGAAAGTGAGCGTCTGAAATCAGCTTTGATTGTTGCTCCCTCTCCCCCTGATAGCCTCCATGTTCCTGCTCGCGGCTCTCCTCCCTGCAGTCATCCTTGGTACCTGTCAGTCTCTGTTAGGTCCCGCCTCCGTCTGTCATCGCCTCACCCTGTCTTTGAAGCTCCGCTCTTTGTGCCTTCCCCTTCTATCGTAATCCATCTCGGGCAATAAAAATTGATGTCTACCTTAGCCGACGTGACGATTACTCATTATCAGTTTTTATGACATCATGCGTAATTCTCCTCTCGGAGTCTGAAGGTTCCAAAACGCCTGTCGAGCTCTCTGCTCTCGTTTGTTTGTTTTGAATCCACAAGCTGGAATGAAATTCTAACATGCGTCATATTCTAGCAGAGAATTAACCTTTAGGATGAAGCCATTTCCCAGAAACGCTCTGGCTGTGTGATTAAGCCGATGATCTACAGCTGCTCAGGGGAAGAATGTAATTTGAATTTTTGTTGTGTTGGTTTTAACTCCGCTTCTTTTCCTCGCCACTCTGCCCCAGGAGGCGGACCCAGACTGTGGCGGGGCATCCAGCCTGAGTCCCCCGCTGTGGCTGATGGCGGCTCTCCAGCTGGTGCTGCTCTGGGTTCTGACCGGATCCAGAAACCACGCCGTCCCATCATGACCTCCGAACCACCTCGCCGCGCCCTCCGCCACCCTCCCTTTTCAACGCCCGTCGTGGCGACCAGCATGTGGCGCTGCCACCGTGACGACGAACTCCCGATGAGATGAAACTAACTAGCAAAACGCCCAGTGAGCCCCACCCTCCTCCAGTCCCCTCTCGTTTCCAGGGGTCTCTCAGCGACCCACCAGGTCCGAGGGTGCGAGCGATGAAAGAAATGACCTACGGATGTCCTCCACCCCTTCACTTGATGAGAGGACTCCAGAGATTAATTTTGATTGGTGACTTCCAGAACCTTCTCTGACTAGACGTCACTGAAGACGGAGATTGGACTGCCTTACAGTATCGGAGGGGTCGAGGTCCCAGTGGAAGGGACCTGGTGTTTAATAGAAGAAGTTGAGCAGATGTTTTCACCACTGCCAGACACAGCGCTGCCCTCTGCGAGCGTGCCGTTTATTTCTTTAGATTTGCAGTGGATAGATGTTAGGGGGTTTTTTATTGTTTTTTCGTGGTTTCCGTTTTGGCTTCTGCCGCAGCAAGTGATGCCAAATGCTGTCGCTCTTCCGCTGGGTTGCCGATGATGCTCTGTCGTCCCACCGTGTCTCCTTCGCCTGGCTTCGTCCTGTCATGTAGATACAGTGGAAATCATCTCCATGTTATTTTTGTTTCATGCACAGAACCCGACCCATCGACTGCCTCAGGCGCTCCGGACTATAAGGCGCATTAAGCGAAACAAAACAGATAAGTCAGTCAGTCAAACTTTATTAAGCGCGTTCACAATAACTCTCAACATTATTCAAACGTTAATGAGCGTATTCACAATAACTCCGAACCTTGTTCAGTTGTAACACGTAAAAAAAAACCAGTCTGATACCGCTAAATCAAAGCAGGTCATCTTGCTTCCTCCTCTTCCGTACCATTGACTCATTAATGTTGAATTCTCTCACAGCTGCTCTATTCCCATATTCTACTGCGTGACTAATAGCCTTGAGTTTGAAGTCCGCGTCCTAAGCATGTTTCTTGACAGGTGCCATTTTGGGGTCCTTATACACACACACACACTGCGATATTATGGTGAAGCACAGTATGTATTACTCCGCGACGCTCCTGACTACAGTAGCCGTAATGCTGAGAAAATGGAAGGATTTTTAAGTGCACCTTATAGTCTGGAAAATCCGGTATTTTATTTTATTTTTTACGCAAATGTGTGACGATTCTTCCTCCTTGGTGTCGGGTTGCTCCCCTTTCAGAACTTTGTTGCCATAGCGCACATTAACCAATCAGGGCGAGCCTGGCTGGTGTCGCTGGACAGAAATCTCTAGTGCCATGTGGACTGCGTGACTCAGACTAACCCTTCAGCTCCTGAAGTATTTAATTTATATGTCTTTGAAAGAAGCATCGAGACAGCGCGCTGCTGTTCAGTCCACGCGTTTGTATTCACAGCTGTCACTTTTTAAATGCATCGATCTGCGGCTGTTATTTGTGTTTGCAGTCTGATCGTCCGGCCGAGGGACGGTCTTCGTCTCCGTGGAGCTGTCGTGAGATTCCCTGTTGCATTTTATCATCCTGTGGCATCACGTGGAAATCACTGTGCTTCTTTCTGTTGCTTTTAAATGTATGTTCATTCACTCCATTGTGTGTCTTTTTTTTTTTCAAGCAACACAATTTACTGCAGATGGTTTCAAACCAGCATGACGCCATCACATTCTGTGGGAGAGCACTGATGGGTGAAAACAGAAAATCCCTGGTGGAGGTCAACTTTATTTTCCAAAATGTTTTTGTCTTTTTGATATCAACTACAAACTTTGTGTATCTTGCAGGTTTTTGACAATCTACGGAATAAACCATCTCTCTCTCGGGGGGGGGGGGTCCTTCAGCCGTAGATGACCCAGATCCCAGACTCACAAGGTGAAATAAATAAATAAATAAATAAAAACCAGAAAAATAGTGACAGTAACAACAACAGATCTGGACTTAAATATGTTGTGCATCAGCAGTAACGTCAGTAAAGATAACACAAAGGGCTTCAATTTATTTCAGACTGAAAATATAAATCAGATGTTACGTGTTGAGGATGAGAAAACGATCTCAATTAAACAGGAAATATTGTCTGTTGAAGGTTGTGGTCACAAAACAACCTTTAAATCACTGAGATTATTCACACCAGCTGCTTCCATCGACGTCAACAAGGAGTTAGTTCCACAGTTACGGCCCTGAGAGGTCTGTCGCTTCTTTTCCAGGGTCGGGGAGGATTCATGCAGACACCTGCCAGACCAGAAACAATAGCGTTGTTACTTTCTTATTATTAGTTGAAGGATTCGCTTCATGTTGCCCATAAAAAAAAATATATATAAAAAACAAATATCGTGTCATCTGTTTTGCATTGAAGACAACAACCAAAGTAGTAATTTGGCGGTTTCAGGGGCGACGCTGTGTACATAGCAACACCACCAACACAGAGCAGGGATCTTCTCGAAATGCGCGTTGGACGCAGCAGTCGACACGTGTTTGCAGGAAACCACTAATTCTGTGGGAAAGTCGAGGCATATAATTAAAAAAGCCACTCTCACTGTACTTTCTGAATTTCATGCATTCCTCCGTGTCAGATTAGGGGATGTACAAAGTGTTTTTTTCTCGCTTCATTACCATCATTACGCCATTATCATCGCCGCCGTCATAACTTCTGAACTGGTCTGAGGGGAGCATTTTACTCCCGATGTTTCCGTCCATATTTAAATATAACCTTCCTGTGTGGTGAGACTTAACAACACTATCGAACATTTACTAACGCTCAAGAATATCAAGTGCCATATAGGACTCTTATTCTCTTGTGGAGAAACCTATTATTCTACTCTAACATTTATGCAACGTTACAAGACGATGTCTCGAGCTGTGTCCCTGTGATTGCATGGTTGTGGCTGACGGTGCGTTCAGAACATATCCAGTGTGCTCCTGCTTCAGTGTGTGGTATTGGGATGAATACTATTCTGGGTGTCCGGCATTTATCCACGATGTGAAAAAAGTATGATCAGCTATGACTGCCTTTCTCTTGGGGGGGGAGGGAGAGCTCTTGGCTCCGCCCCCCGGGCACCTGATTGGGCAGCGTGACGTTTGTGAGCAGGTTTTATTCATAGGGTGTAAATATAGATGGCTAGGATGTGACTTCAGCCATCTTGTGCATGCACAGTGGTGACTTCACTGTATTGACTTCCATCCCATCCACTAACATGGAGGAGAAGGGATTTATGACCTATACTGTCAATAGAGATCTGGCATCTGCCTGAAAATAAATAAAATCTAGCTTGGTCCTTTGGGAACGTCATCATCGTCCAAATGTTGCATTCAACTCTGTAAAGTGCTAAAATCTGATGCTGTCACCTCAGGAATAAGATACTCTCAATGTGATAGGAAGTCTTTCTGATTCTGTTGGTGCTCTGTATGGATCGTGTGGATTGGCCTTTTTATTTCTGGAATCTTGAGGATTTGCTTCATGTGTGGTTTTGTGTGCGTGTGAGTGTGTGTGAGTTTCCTTGCTGCCACTGTCTGGCAGATGACCGGTGCAGCGGTCATTCTTTCCCTGTCTTGGGTTTTAAGGCAGGCTCCTGAGGGATGCGTCCACCAAGTCGATCCTCACCAGACTCCAATTACACCCACGCCTTTTATCTTTAAAACAAAGTTGAATTAACGTTTCAGCTGCGATGTTCTGCCTCCTCCATCCTCTGCCCAGGTGCTCGCCCACGCATGAGTGTCCCGGACGCGTCTGACTCAGGCAAACTCCCTGAGTCTGAGAGTTGCTTTACACAAACTGCAACGGGCGGGAAACAGCCTCGGTGAAAAGTAAGAACTGGGTTTTTTTTTTTCTTTCTTTTCCTTAAACCAAGAGGAAGCACTGGCCACGTTTTGAATTCTAAACAGAATCTAAAACCCAGTGTGGATGTAGCACTGGGGCCTGGTGAGAGACGACCTGGTGTGTCTCCCTGTCCGTCCCCCTTGATTGTGCTTTAATATTATACACTTCTGTGGAACGCTATTCTCCAGAATCAGTCGTGGATACAAAATTTGTACAAAACTGATGTTGTTCTCTTCAGAAGGAAACAAGAACAATGTTTATAACCCTGAGGAGGGAGTGGAGGGTAGGATGTGTTTATCCATGTGCAAATAAGATGTAAAACTTCCGAATAAAAGTTTATGATTATTATCTGTTGCTGTGCGTGTAGAGTGCTGGCTGCCGTCCTTCTCTTGCAACATGTGAGGGAGGTTTTTTTTTCCCCTGCAGTGGATTGGATTTCTTTCACTAACTCTGAAAATGAGAAGGAAGCACCCTGAGTCGCTCTCCCTGCGTCTCGCCAACATCAACAATGTCCAGGAGGGGAAAAAAAAAGACGTTGGTGGCTCGGGTCCAGCCCCGTCTCTCCACAGCATTGAATTTGGCTCAAGGACGTGTCCATTAACAACGACTCGCAATCTGCCCCTGGTCATAAATTTGCAGTAATTCCTGTTTTCCCTGTTGCCTGTTGATCAAATGGTAAGTGACTTTCTCGTTAGTGGCGTCCGCTTTACACTTGAACTTGAAACCAGCTGTGGTCCAATCCAGATTCTCTGAGCCACTATTCCTGTCCAACCCCCCGAAGACAAACTACTGGCTCACTTTACTCTTTATTATGGACGTTAAAACCGACCCTACCTCTGTAAGGAACGCTGCGGGCTGAAACCCGGAGTCCCTCAGGGACAGGTGCTCGGGTACAGTTTAAATGAGACCAATTACAATGTCTTTAGTATTTGTTTTTAATCCAAAATGGCCTCTATTGTTGGAAGCACAGCTGGTGAATGGTTAAACAGAGAGACTGGTGAACCGCTGAAAAAAATCCAAGCAAAGATTTGAGTGATTCAGAAGCCTCTCCTGTTCGATTTTGTAACCGTGGCACATTTCCCACTATTTGTCTTTGTTTTCATGTGCTCAGTGAATGTTGTATGACAGATTTATTATCGTGCTAAAAAGAAGAAACCTGTGTTTCCCTGTGACAGCGTCGTATCTTTCACCGACCCCACTTCCCCTCCCTGCCAAGCGCTTCCTGTCCAGAAGTGTTATTCCTTGTCTGTCATGGATGAGCTGCCATGTCAACAGCACGCCGCGTATTTCCTGTCAGGGGCCTCTGGTTTTCGCGTCTGGCAACAGGTCGGCCCAGTCGGTTTACACGAGGAGGTCACTCCTGTTGTGTTTTTGATTGTTATCCCCCCTCCCCCGTCTCTGGTCTTGTGTCCCCTTTGTGGGTTACGGTTGGGGGGAAAAAAAGCGCCTGCAGTGACGACTAAGAGCAGGGATCAGACCACCAAGACGTTGTTGGGGTTTTGGTTTGTGTAAACGTCTTGTGTCTTGTGTACTTTTACAGGTCGTAACTTTGACTCGGTGCTCAGTAGGGACATGTGTAACCATGCTGACTCCCAAATGAAGCTCTTACCCCTTTCATAAAATTTCAAACACGCCATAAAGACATTTGTTTGGCACCGGATCAAATCCCAATCACAGCTGTATAATGAGTATCTTGTGATACTTATTTGGCTCCAGGGGATCGTCTTTCAGCCGAGCAGAGATTGATATGTTTGAGGTATCTTGTTCTACCCCACAGAATGCAGTCTGGTTCCCACTGTGACAATCTTATTCGGAAATTCTGTCGCCTGAGGGTCAGCAGTCGACTCACAGTCGTGCATTTGTTGTGAATATTGTCTTACAGCGGAAATCCCGTCAGGAGTCTGCAGGTAGCTGTTGACTTCCGGGAAAACAGCATCTGAGCATAGAACCAAACACATAAAGATATTACATAATAAACATTTATTTAAATAACTAAAAAACAACGAGACCTGCGCATCTTTTGAGACAGATGAGCCGTCTTTTAATTTAGACACCCTCTTGTGGCCAAAGTTGATATTTCGCATTTTATTATAACTTAGGTATTTATGACAGGAGCTGAAATCACATGGGCCATTATCGTCACCCTGGTGTAAACAGCCTGACTCTGATCATTATCAGCGGTCTTCTCTGAGCTCAGGTGTCCCAAGGTTTGGAGTGGGCGGCAAACAAAACCCTGCTGTCCTAATTTGACCCCGTCATCTCATTAATATCTGCACCGACTGCTCCTTTTTGGTGTCGCTGTCAGCTGCACACTCCACCCACACACACTTTGTCAATCACTTGTGTGTGTGTGTGTGTGTGCTTGAGTTCTTGGTTTTTTCAAGAGCATCTCACACACACACACACACACTGAGGTCCTGGCTGTGTCACTCCTAATGTCGGACTGACTCCCTGTGAGTTCACACACTTGCTCCAGTTGTGTCCTGTATGTTAATCCTGAAATCTGACACGGAATTATTTTTCAAAATCCAGGTGCAGTCCAACAGCCGCCTCGGTTCCAACGGTGGTCCCAATGAGCTCGCATGATTCCCCCGGGGACCACACATGCTGATTATTATAAACAATGTCCCTGGGTGAGTGTGTCAACCTTTTTTTTTTTTGGTCTGGTTTCTTCAGGAGAGCCAGTGGGGGGGGGGGTAAGAAAATACCTGATGTGCTGATTGATTCTTCAGATCAATCATGATAACAGATACCCAGAGGTATGTCTTGTGTTTTTAATGTCAACACAAGTGGCTTGCATGATGGAAGACGGCTCGATCGACTTCGGATTAATTGCATTTCAGAACAACAACTCTGCCATTACGCAGAACATTTGCAGGAGGAGCGTTTCCAGCGGGCCCACGGACACGAAGCACCTGAAGGCTTGGCAGGGCCCGTTCTCCTGTTTCCAAAACAGCCTGAATTCCAGATACCCTCCACCTGCTCCGCTGTCTGTGCGGCGCTCCGCGGCCCCGCTGGCCGCTCTGACTTTGTGACTCATCTGCTGGTCATTTGTGCACCGACTCTGTTGTAATTGCTGCAGTCTGGGACCATTGGGGCTTTTCATCTCGCTTTCATGTTTTCTGGCTGCAGAGAAAGTGAAGCTAGCGTGGAGGCCCCACCACCACCACCACCCAGGAGGCAGATGTGGGACTCTGCAGTGACCAGTACCTGAGGTTTGATGTGGTTTTTGAATCACCAGTGGTTCTGTATCAGCTGCCCTTGACTGGAAATGTGAGTGGTTGTTATCTCAAGGGACTGGGGGGGGGGGGCACTTACAGAGATTTGCAGATGGACTTCTCTTGAAGACTGATGGAAAAATTCCATGCACGCATTGGAGATAAATTGAGCCTCTCAGGAAACATGGATTCAGCGATGTTTGAGAAACTCTTCCCGAACAAGACACAGACATGACAGAGGCCGCAATCCTGAAAACACATTTCCAAAAGTCGGAAGGACAGACATGTCTCTTGAGTTTTAATCTGGGTATTACCTGAGAGCGGTTGCATGACAGCACATTTAGAAAATGTCGGGCTTGGTTATTGCTTTACCTGCTCAACAATCCGTGGTCGAACGAGCGGCGTTGTGACGTCAGTATATCCTGGAAGTATCAGCGAGGAGCTTTTATTTTTTAACTTTGCAGAACGCGAACATGCACATAAGATTCATATAGAGGAAGGAAAATGCATTTCCAGATCTCACGGTGAGGGAGCAAACATGCCTCGTGTGATTTGGGGTGAGTGGCAGGAAATGATCGCTCGTGTTCTGATAACTTGCAAACAAAGCAGTGAGGCAGCTTGAATCAGCCGGGCAACTTGAGTAAATAGCAAAAAGTTAATTGGATCGTCTGCGATTCGTCAGCATCTGACTCTCACTCATCGTGACTCCCGGTCCTCGAGCGGGCCGACAAACATGTGATTAACTTTGTAACAAGTCACAGGCTCGTGGAGCAGATAACAGACGATCGTATAACGCAGACTCAAAGAGAGGGCCGGCGTCTTTCACTTTTGTCTGGCGTGAGTTATTTCCTGTCACCCCAGGTGTGCGATCGGCGCGGCGAGTCAGCGTGTTGACGCTGTGATTAAGCGGCAGGGCCTGGCGCGCGCGGAGCGCTGACTCCGTCAAAGATCCTCTTACACGCCAAGTCCCATCCTGCAGCTCCATCACACGACTGGAGCAATATGCAGATGTGCACATTCCCTAAAGCCACACACACGCAGGCAGGCGTGCATTAAAAAAACACGGCCCCACAACAGATAAACAAACGTGTAAATCCTCACATGTGTGTTAAACACACTCCCGGCAGCAAAAGTGACTCCTCTGACTCATCTGCAGACTCACGCAAACAAACCACCCACACACGCACACACACACATGCACACATACAACCGTTAATGGGCATGTACGTTAACTCTTAGACCGCTCTAACGGCTTTGTGTGTGTGTGTGTGTGGCAGGATGCTCAGTAATTGTGTGTTAATGTAGAAATAAACATAAGCATAAACCTGAGGCTGGAGCCATTCAGCTAATTAAGGTTTATTCAGCACAGACTCTTCAGCCCGGCTCCGTCCAGCACCTCTAAAACTGGCCAATTAGCACCTTATACCTCTTGTCACAAAAGAAAAAAGACAAGTCAGGTTTTTACTGGGGGTTAAGTGTGCGGCTGTTTAGTGGCCCCAGCAGTGACAGAGGCAGCGTTTTCTCACCGCCACAGTGGGCTGGGTTCGTCTCCCCTTCGGATCGAGATATTAGAACAATTTGCGTGTCTGCACGAGCGGTAAAATGGCAACGCTTTCTTTAAATTTAATTGCACATTTAATTGCCACTGTAATAGCTGAGACTTTTATTCTTTTATTGCTTAACGCCGTGTCAACTTTTCTGAAAGTCCAAACTCTCCATAAAAATGTTTTCACTCCACAAACAAATCCTTTTGACCCGGGACCACCTCTTCTGGTTGGAGTGCCGTTTTCACACATTTTATTTGGGTTTGGACCAAAGACAAAAGCTAGAAGTTTCCGGATCAAACAAGACTCTTGCGATGGCCTCAAACTTTGCCTCCAAGCCGACCAGCTGTTTTTATTTTGTCTCATTGTCTCAGAGCATAAATATATAAGCACATTTCTTTGATTATTTCCAATGGTAACTCTGGGTTTATGAGGCCTTGTCACCACTGGGGGGGAATACGGGCGTAACAGTGGACGCCACATGCCTGTCCCACTTGGTGAGTGTGTGTCGCCGCCGTGTGTCTGCGCTGCGTGTTGAAGGGAGGTCAAACCTCGGTCCGGGTAATTTGGCACAGATGAAACCAGACTCCGTTCCAGGGGACCAGCACAAGCAAACGTTTCAAAGCTGCAGGAAATCTATTAGCACCTGGTGGGACCCCACCCCCCACCCTCCCATCCCATCCCCCTTATTCTGTCCCCTCTCTCTCTCTCTCCATTTGTCACTCTACCATCTCACCTCTCGCTGCCCCACCCCGGCTAATAAAGCCACACAAGACCACCGCGCTCCCGCTGTGCCACTAAAGCCTGGAGATTAGCGTGTGTGTGTCTGTGGCGTGTGGCGAGGTGTGCCTTTACGCCTGTGTGTGTGTGTGTGTGTGTGTGTGTGTAGATGCAGTGTATCTGGACTCCCACACGTGGAGTCAGTTAGCGGCGAATGAGGTGCCAGACAAACATGCAGCAGCTGCCCCACTAGAAACAATAGCTCACCATCCAGACACAGTAGGCTGCAGAGAGCGCTGACTCCAGGTCAGGTCCCACGTTCTGCTCCGGTTGCTGAGATGATGTGAGCGTCCAGGTCGTGTCGACACGTGTCATTTTCCTCAAGCATCACAGCCGGACTTTGCATAAAGTGCGACGGATACGTGACGTAAGAGCGGTCTATCGGCCCGATGATTGAATCCAGTCGTGTGTCGCGACTCGGAACCTTCAAGTAAACGTTTCCTTTGCCTCAGTGTTGTGAAACGAGGAAATAGGGCAACTTCGGGGCTGCAGCCGGATAACAAACAAATAAGAAAGCAGCTCCCGTAACTTTGCATTTAATATTGTATGATGTACGACTTTGAGCAGCACGCCTGCTCATCGGCCTCTACTTCCGTCTCTCACTCTCTCTTTGCTCTTTTCAACGGCCTGCTGAATGTGGCACGTTTGTCACTTGTGCGTATAAAACCGGTCTTTGCTTCTTTTCGTTTTTTCGTTTTTTCCCTCAAACCCGTTCACTCTGCTGCGTGAACTTCACAGTGCATGCGCTTCCAGGCAGAACGAGTCGAGGATTACTGGGATAAAAGCTGTCGTGTGATCATCTATTTATAAACTGATAATGTTTACCAACCCTTTTCCGTTTTCACTCGTTTCTGAATAACGACTTTTAACATTTCCTGCCCGCTGTGAATGCCCCGTTCGTGCCAGACCACGGGGGATTAGACAGAACCCGTGTGCCAACTTTAACTTTTATGACTTAAACTCATTACAATGTCGTATTTCAATAACCCGGTTAAGGCCAATTCATCTCCTGTTTATCTCAGCCCCATAAAACAATGTGTGAATGGTCATATTCCTCTGCACTGTCAGGGCATATTGTGGAAACATGATTCAGTGAAGGTTTTATGGCCCTTGAGGTGTGTCCGCCTGGCACCGCGTTCCCGTGTGGTTATTTAACCTGCGTTGTTTGATGCCTTTCAAATGTGTTTGTATAGATGGAGCACTTAATTCAGGAACTCTGCTCACAAACCCACAGTTATTAAGCTGGAATTTGCGGCTTCTCCCGACAGACCACCTGCACAAAGAAAGGCCCGACGCTGCCGTCGGAACTGATCACCGGCCAAAATGCCAGAATCAGACAAACCCAAACAAGCCAAATCCTGAATTAGAACATCAGTTTACTTAAGCTCAGAAAGCCTCGAACCAACACGGAGCCCACACCTCTTCTTACCTGCTGTGGGAAAATGCGATTACTTAAGTCAACTGGGTCTGCGGAGCGTTTGGGCGGTCGCAAGTGCGCTCGGCCCATAGCTCGTGTGCAGGGTCCGACCTAATTGGATTTATGTGCGGGAATGTTTTCCAAAGCCACACTTGTGAAATACCTCCACATCTGCTGGCCATTAGCAGTGGACATAACACACAACAGAGAGAGGAAAGCCCCCCAACGCCTTGATTCATTGGCCTGCAGCTCGGCTTTTATTGCAGCGGAGGAAAAAGGGCTCGCTGCAGCGCTCCGGCACAGCAAGTGCTGCCTTATCTGTCTTTGTCCTTTTCCTCCTTCGTTTTCTTTCTCATTCATTTTTTTTCCTTCATTTCGCTCAGAGTCTCACTCTGTGTGTTTTATATGACTTTTTTTGACTCGTCGTGTCGTTTCTCCTCTCTTTCTTTTCTTTCACTGAGTTCCTCACCTTTTCTCTGCTTGAATGTCTTTCGTCCTCCTTATGTCCGTCCGACAGGTCTTTATTTTCCATCTGCAGCCCACCCTGCCCCCCATCCCCCCACTCCATACGCTCCCATGCCCAGTTTCCCCGACATCAATTTGTTAATGTGTCTTCCACCGTTGAACCTTTTTCCCTTTTCACTTCCCGTGGCTAAGATATCCTCCTCTTTCATCCCACGGTGGTCACCACGGGAAACTAGCAAGGGGGTCTGACAACCCTCGACCCCTCATCTGTCATCTGCAGAAGGGATAAAAAAGCACCCTCCTAATTTTTTGGGGATGGGGTTAAGCGTTGAGCGGTTGGGGGCTAGCTGCTATGGAGGTTGTTATTCTAGTGTCGGGGGGGCAGTCAAAGGTGAAAAGGGGGAGATCGCGCTGGTGATTAGCCTCCTTCGTTCGGGTGGGGCGGGTGTGTTTGCTTGGCAGCTGGTGTGTAAGGTAATTAGAGGGAAGGGCTAAAGTCCTGCTCATAGTGCTCTCAATGATGATGCCCCAGGTCGAGGCACGGACACCTGAAGTGAGTCTTGGTCAATTATCTTTAATCTTTCACCAGATAAAGACGGAGATGAGCCCCGGGCTGGAGAACTTGCCGAAACTCAAAATTTGCAAAAGAAACGTTTGTTTCAGGCGGGCACTGAAGTTCTGAGATGTCCTGCACCGGCTGCTTTAACTGTGGGTTCAGCCCATGTCATCAATCACAGATTTGACGCTGCCAGCTGGATGAGCACATCTTAATCTGAGATTCTGTGAGTGCTGACAGGTTCTGGCCCCGGGAGGTGGTGGTTTATGATGATGATGGTGATGGCGATGATGACCCTCCTTGCTGGGTCTCCCTCCTCTCTTCTTCATCTCCAGGCCCACGCCTCTCTACATGGCTCAGCAAGCCACGGGGTAGGCGAGTATTTGCATGGGCTGGAAGGACGAGCAAACAAAAGATAAAAGAGAGAGATGGAATGCGAAAGAAAACAGCTGCATTTCCAAATTCATGCCCGAGACGAGAAGGAGCTTTTGTAAAATGTTAGATCATCGTATTGTCTCAATTAGGAGAAGTTCATCTATACTTACCTAGCCAAGCTCAGGGCGGTCCTTATTATCCAGTTCAGCTCCTGACATGCTCTCGCCGTGCACACTGTGATGCTGCAGCTGAACAGGTGGTGGTGCAGCTTCAGGGATCTGCAGGTCACTTTTACTGTTTCAGGAGGAAAAGCTGCAACAAGGAACAAAAACACACAGCTCATTCCTGACAGGCGGATTCAGAATGTCATTAGTAATAATAATTGATAATAACCGTAAGATGCCTGAAGTCCTTCCTGTAGTTACAGCATGTAACGACTTTTATTTTTATTTCTCGTGTAGAATCAGTCAAGACAAGAAATCTTTGTTATCCCCCGGGGGGTCATACAATATCAGAGAGAGGATAAAAATCACAAGGACTGGTCATGTAAGGTCAAAGACAGCAAGGGGAAATTAGCTTTCAAATCTATTCGTCCTCCAAACTCTTGTGAGAAAATGGATGACTCAAATCAAGACTGCTGCTTTCATAACGCCCCGTATCTGATGTTGAGACTCTAACCCAAAACAATTACTGCCATTATCTTTACCTGGGAGACGTAGGAAACGATAACATTAATCATTACAAACAAAGTTAGGCTGCAATCACTGAACTTACCTTTCATTATCCATGTGGCAACAGGGCGGCAGGAATTTGTTGCGGGTGATCGCAATTTACCTTGGAAGTCATCCGGGAGCGACTTTAGCTATGTGATGCCGGTGATTAATCTGCATGAGTTGGGCCACATTGTTTCTTGGAGCTGGGAAATGTCATGTCAGTCACGCTGATTAAATCTAAAGCTTGTATTGAAGTGAAGTTGCTCATCTGTCTTGCACATCACAACACCACCAAACGTCCCGCGCTCTAATTGACGATGCTGCCGAATGAATGGTGTTTTGGAATCAGCAGTGATGGGCCCCCCCCCGGGGCGGGAGTCTAAAAACATAAATCACGCAGCTTCATACTCCCATTGCTTTGGTCGGTTTTGAAAGAGCGCTCCCACCTTCGGCGTCCTGTCAAATGTAACTTATTTACCTGCGGCTTGTGACGCGCTCGGGACAGGGCTGAGCGGAGTTCAAACGGCGCCGATCGACAAAAAGTCTTCCTGCGCGTCTGGATTTCCTCTCTTCGTTGACGCTGATTGAGGTTGCCGGTGTGATGTGTGTAGGGTGCATGGTGCACGTGCAAGGCACACACGCGCACACGCACACGCCTGCCTCTACACCTGCTGGTATACTTCCCTGGGCGCACACACAGACCAAAGGCAGGAAAAAAGGGGACCAGAGGAAAAAAAAAGACCTCCACACGTCTTAATGAGAGAGAGTCGGGGTGTCTGGCATTTACCTCAAACCGTTTCTCCCCCCCTCCGCCACTGCTGCTCTCTGGAGGGCTTTAAGTCCGCCTGCCGTTAACGGCTGAAGTGTGGATTTCCTGTCAAATAAGGGTTAGGGCCTAACAAAAGTCCTGTACGCTGGTACCTAAATTGGATCACTTCCAGCTGCCCTTCCTGAACACACACTCGTCATGCGTTATAATGTCCCTATAGGGATATAGACTGTGTCTGTGCTGCTTACTATTGTCTTTATGGTGACCCTTATGACCTCTAATCCCTGTAATATTCCTGCAGGGCACTTTGTGCAGTAGTTTACGGTACCCAACAGTTTCCCTGCACAATATAAACTTTATACTGCAGTTCTACTGTATGTAGCAGCTGTACCATGTTTTTTGTGGCATTGGGATAAACCATCAGCAGAATGTTGGCGCTGTTCTCCTGCTCCATAGTTCTTTCTCTCGTGGGAATCGTTTGCGCAGCAGGACAAATATTCCCTCAGTCCCGCTAGATATTTTTCATATTTGATTTGATTTTCATGAGAACATCTAATCCTGCCTGTGTTTTTATTTTCTAGGACGCGGCTGTCTTGTGATGTGACCACATTGGTTTAAATCTCCTAATTGATCTCAACACAGAAAAATTAGCATTTCTGTTTTCCAATGTGAGAAAACCTCAGAGGCTGTGTAAGCCACGTGCTACCACGCAGACCAACATGAGGCTAAAAATGTCTCAGAGGATCCACAATTATCAAGTGCTCTGCAACTAATTTATGGAACGAGAATAGAACAGCTAAATAAGGACATTTGCAGTTTCAAAATAAAAGCCAATGTATTATGATGAAGAGGGGGATGGAGGGAGGGAACAGAACAAATACACCATTATTCTATCTCTGTTGGCTTATTCTGGCTGACTGACTTTGATTCACCTAATCTTAAGCCTTCATTCTTATAGAAATATGCTGAAATTCTTTTGATAAGTCTGAGAATTCTTGCTGTTGCAGGTTTCAAAAAAAAAAAACGCCCAGTACCCTGTTAACTAGAATGGCACTCAGTAGAGTACACAACCCCGCCAAAGGGCTGACAGTCCCCTTAAATTCAATTAGCGTTTCCTCTAAATTTTCCATATTTTTCTTGGAAAGTGGCTCTTTGTAGTGTCCTGTTGAATTACAAACAGAAAACAGAAATGAAAATGAGTTAAAGATGCATCTCTCGATCTATTGATCTAGCTATCTAGCTAGCTGGCTAGTTAGCTAGCTAACTACGTAGCTATCTAGCTATCCGTCTATCCGTCTGTCTAGCTATCATCTAGCCATCCCTCCATCCAGTGACGTCAGGGGAGGCAGGTCATCATGGAAATAAAAAAATATGCAATAAAAAAATAAATTAAATGGTTATATTTATTGAGTAATGTGTACTTTAAAGTTATTTTCCATGTAACTTTGCAATTTTTAGATGTTTTTTTTTTCCAAAATCAACGTGTTTCTTGTGCTGAGCCTAATCATAAAACGCCTGCGAAGAGGCACTGGGTGAGGCACAGAGTTCTCCTGCCTCCTGCTAGGGGGCGCTGGTGGGACACAAGTTAACTGTTGCCAGTCAAATGGTGAATAAGCTGCTCTGCATATTTCATATGTTTGTAAATCTGACTGATGACGTCAGTGCCTCACCAGCCATGAACCTCACCGCACGTCACTGCCTCCATCCCTCCCTCCCATCTATCATACCTATTAGTAAATGTGACCACAATCTACATCCGGTTTTATTTTGATAGGTAACCGCAGCCGGAAGTGTTGGAGCTGATTAACTGCGGCTTGACGGAAGCAGCAGCTGACAGAGGAGCGGCGCACACCCGAGTCAAAAGGGGGTTGAACCGAGGACGAGCGGCTCCTTGGAGAAGTGGCATCCGAGGGAGGAAGAACGAGTCTAGAGCCGAACACCAGCCACCGGGGGACGTCCCGCCGCCGCCGACACTTCAAACCGGACTCGAACCTGCGCCACAGCCCGCGTGCCACCATGAGGATAAACGTATGGATTTACCAGGCGCTGCTGTGCGCTGCGCTCACCGCGCTGCACTCAGGTAAGACTGGGGCTGTGCGGCATGTGCAGGAAAAGATAGCGTCAACTGAGAGAAGTTAGGAAAAGAAAGTGGATAAAAGTGAAATTCCTCGTGTTTGTAAAGAGTAAGCTCACAGGACAGCAGCTGTCTGCTTGGGTCCCAGCCCCTTACATAATGATGGAACCACAACCATGGTTTAATCCAGATCAGAGGATGAACCTGCCCCGTCTTGCTCCGGTTCGTCTCCATGTTTGATGCTCTGCCCTCGGAGGCTCCTGAGAGTGAACCTGCTCAGGGCTGTTTTCCATCAAACCTTTATTATATAAGGAGGAGAAGGAGATGCCCTGGGTCACTACTCCTCCTCACGTTGATCCACAGCCCTCACTCAGACTGTTTGTCTCCTTGTCCCAGCCGTGCACGTGCTGATGTTCCTGCTGTGTCGTGAAACTTTTTTACTCAGGTCACGGTCAGTTTCATCTGGCCCGCGCCAGCAGCCAGGTCAGGGAATCCCGCCCGGTGCGCACCTCCGGAGCGTCCAATCAGAGCCCCGCAGGAGCCCCGCGACGGTGTCTGGAGGCTTCACGTCTGCCCCCCCACCCCCCACACCGGCTGACATGTCCCCGAGTTAGAGCACTGAATCCATAGTTACCACCTCCAGGGGGTCCCGACCCTGACCCCTGACCTCCACCCCCAGCGCCCCCCTCCCCTCTCTTTCCAGGAGCTGGGGAAAGTTAAACACGCGCCTGAGCAGAAGTATTCTGCTGTGTGTCCCATAGAGAGATAAGGTGTGTGTGTGTGTGGGGCAGAGGGTGGGGGGTGTGGGCAACATCTGGCTGCAGAGCTCCCTGGACCAGATGTAACGTCTGCTTAATTCACACAGCCCTTTAACCTGCTGCTCTCCTCCTCCTCCTCCTCTTCCTCTCACACGACCTTGCTGCGTTAACACTGATAGATTCCGTGATAGCTAATGTTCCTTTCCGAGGGTCAGAGTGTTGCCCCGCCCCAGCCTTGTCGTTAAATGTCATCTCTCTCACACTCACCTCCGCCCGAGCACCTTTTATCTAAATCTCCACCTCCAGCGATTTCGGAGATAGCCGCAGTCTGCCTGCGAGGAGAGGAAGAGCCTAAGTGAAATCTAATTGAGCGGCCTGGCCAGACATCAGGGCTGGAGCAACGCGGTGATGAGTGCCAGATGTGGTCCAGTCCAAACATTAATAACACGTCCTCCTAAAAACCATTTTGAACCGCGCGGAGCCTCTAAACGCTCCACGGTTTACAGTATCTCAAGTACACACACAACGTCTTGTGTCGGATCTTGGCGCGCGAGCTCCTTGCTGTAACTCAGTAGCATGAGGTTTTCCTGTGTGATTTATTCCGCACTTGCCCCCTAATTATAAACGGAAAAACCCATTCTGCATCTGAAGGTCCCTCATAGCTCTAAAGAAGCCGTATTTACTCCAAGGAGGGACGCTTAACGTCTTTCAGTCGGTAAAAATGATTGATATGTATCGCAGGAGGACTTTAGATACGCCTGTGTCCTGCTGCTGAACCCACTTGGGTCTCTTATAGACATTATGCCCGTCTCTTCTGATCTCCTTCGTCCAATGAAATGATTCAGGACAAAGCCTGTTGATTAAAGTCGAAAGTCAGCTTTACATTTTCGGGAACATTTCTTAGCGTGTTGGAGGCCGGTCGCTCTGACAAAAGCAAAACTTGCATTAATTAGCGAAACAATGTCTGACGTCAGAGCTCTTCGTCTGGAATCTGATCGCATCTCGATTTGCTTGTTAAAAAATAACAAAAGCGTCACACTTGCTGCACAAAATGAAAGAGTGTAAATTTGACCACAGTGGTTTTTCTGTTCCGACATCTCACGCCTGATAGGGAGTCATAAATGGAAGTCATGCAAGGGTACCACAGAGCAGTAAAACGTTCTATGAACACAGTTTTCCTGCTCTGAGCACGAGAGTACGCAGAGATCTGCAGCTCTGCCTCGCTGGCGGGCTGCGCCCTCGAGAATTTCCCCGGTCGCCGCCGCGTCGGCGCTGAGGGGCACTCACAGATATCGTCTTCGATCCCAGACGCACTCCACGCCAGCTTCTCTCAACACAACTCGTGTGAACCCGCGCTGTGTCCAGCACAGCTGAAAATCGTTTCAGGGCGAGCGGAGGCCTGAGGGTTTCACGTCAGAGAACATGGAGCTCGACACAGGCTGCAGCTGGACGCGGCTTTCTCGCAGACAGCGGGGCCGCCAAGTCCACGCCGTCCGTCCGTCCGTCCCTCCGTCCGTGCCAAAACTGCGTAAAGCAGCGTTCTCGCTCGTTCAAATTTTTGAAGCGCCAGGAGAGAACTCAAGGAAATATTCTCATTGCTTTGACAAGTTTGTCTTCAGCCCCAGCAACCTGACATCAGCGGAGAAGCATTTGGCCGCGTGATGATGCTTGGTCAGTGAAGAGGAGCGAGTCCTCGGCGTTTGTCCAGAAGCTTTTCCCCCATTCGATCCATAGCTGAGATGGTCGGGCACAAAACACATCCACCCTCGATCCAGAAGTGGCACCGAAATCCTGGATCTTATCCATATTTCTAAAGGGCAGACCTCCCAGCCGGTAGACGCTCTCACGCTCTTGTTGCTTCTCCAGGTTTCTGCAGAAGGAACCGTCAGTCGTTACAGAAGTATGAGAAGAGCGAGAGCTACGAGCTGGTTTGCCCCGACTGTCCCCAGGCCCCTCTGGTGCATAACGGCCGATCGCAGGAGCACTGCGCCCGCAAATGCAAGAATAAAAACTTCAACTGCAGGTGAGTGGTGGTTCCTCGCTCCGTCTCCGACCGGCAGCTCCTCCTCCGCTCTGCACGGGCTCAGTATTTACATATTTTCCGTGTTTATCGTGACCCCCATCTCGACTCGACCGCTTCCTGTGTGTCTTCCGCAGGGCTTTCAACTTTCAGAAGCACAAGGGGAAATGCCACTTGCTTCCCTTTGACCGTTTCACCCACGGCGTGAAGAAGCAGGCCAACGTCAACTTCACGCTGTACGAGAAAAAAGGTGAATCTCCTCATCGACTCTGGTTGTTTGGGTTTTCCACAGGTGAGGTGTTTGTCGAGGTTATTGGCTTCTCGTTCTGTTGACACAATAAAAATCAACCAGTACACCCCAGCGTGCGATGGTTAACCACCGCATAAACATGCAGCGGACTTGAGTGGAGCGTAAACAATAAAAAAGTCATTGTTTACAGTCAGAGCGGAGCCTGTTGGGATCTGGCACTTATGAATTTACGATGAAATGTACGTAACCCCCCCCCCCCCCCCCCCCACACCCCGTTGACCCCCCCCCCCCACGCCCACACCCCGTTGACATTAAATGAACTTTGGGGAGCTTTCTGCTTTGCGAATAACACTCAGGCCGGGACACGCTGAGACCCAAGCGGGGGAAAAACGAGTCATTGACCATACATGGAAAAATGTCTTCCAGGTGGTCAGGGCAGCGAAAGGGAATAAACTTTTTAATTTATGAAACGCTGTATAAATTGGTGCAGGAGGAATACCCAGGGTCAGTTTGTATCAAAGGGAGAAAACATGAAGGGATGTTTTCAAATGCTTTTTATGCCTTTGCCCTTTCCTCAGATTACATAAGGGAGTGTATCGTCGGCACCAAGGACTACAGAGGGAGGAGGGCTTGGACCAAGTCGAACATCACTTGCCAAGCGTGGTCAGATAATAACATCAATGAACACACGTAAGTCCAGAAAAACCAAATCCTTCTTCTAATGGCTGCAATTCACTGGTCGCCCTGAACGTGCAGGGCCTTGGACGGCGGCTGTTTTCAGGGAGGAGAGTGTTAATTATTCATTTCCCCCTGGCCGCATTCCTGCAGCCATCAAAGCCCAGCATCTCAAATCCTCTGGCCTCCGCCACCTTGCCGGATGCTCCTTCTTTATTTCTCTGCGTCTGATATAGACCAGGCCCCGGCAGCTGATTTACTGATGTTCAAATCATTCTCTTGCACCTCGGGAGTTAGGGGAAGGCGGAGGGTCGGAGACGCTTGAACGTTTATCCAGAGTTAAGTCAGATTTCTTTCAACACATGCAGGGATGTCCTCCCCAATGAGGCTTCTCGTCTCGTGTGTGCTTCGCGTCTGTGACAGTGAAGGTCATCAGGTGTACAGGAGAGTTTTTCCACAGCTACAGGAGGAGCGGGATCAGGACGGTTCGGTGCCAGCGTCTCATTAGTGGTGCTCATTAGTTACGAGATATTTTGACTGCGATTCGGCGGGCTGGGGGGGACAGAATAATAAGAGTTTGAAGAAGTACAGCAGGGAGGTAAATCCAAGAAAGATTTATTTGTGGACTCAAGTAATATTCTGTGTGTTGTCCAGCTGAGCTCACAAAGACAAACTGAAGGAAAATACAAGTTCACAGATGGGTCCTCGTCCCCCTTCGGTCCCCCTTCAGTCCCTCTGTCAGTGTTTGCTTGACACACGCCTCGGGCTCCTTCCTGCTCGGCTTGTCAACAAGTTTCAACTTTCAAAGGGTTAAAGCTTCACTCCACTTCACGGAGATTTAGAGCCACTGTGGGGTTACCTAACATGGGACCGTCCCGCTGCGTGAGCATTACCACCATAATGACCCACGCACCATTTGAGTCTCAGGTAACTATTATTTTCACGCTTGACCGGTCGCCGTGGGCCAGGGGTGATTTCTCAGGAGGTTCCCTTCCAGGAAAGGGACTTCCACCTGTTGCCTATATTTAGCGTTTGATCCACGGTGTGTGTGTTGATGCCCGGCCAGCCCCAGAGAGAGGAATGGAACGCTGTTATTCGTCTTCTTAATAATAGATAACATCGCAGCCATTTGTTTATTCCTACAGAGTCCTTAATTTATTTTTCTGCTCATTTCCACTGGGAGGTCTGTTATCGCCGCTGGCGTCAGAAACACACGATTGGATTTTTATGTTTCGCTCAGAGGAAATGAGACGAAAGCTCGACTGCAGGAGTGAGTCATGTGTCTCAATTTAAAACTTCCACTGACGGCGGTAGTGCAGCGGAGCAGCCAAACCTGTAGCACGGCCTGTCCCGTGCCGGCGGCATCGACGCAGCTCCGCTCGCTCTCTGAAGTCGCCATCTTGTGGTTATGTGGAGCCAGAAAATTGCACAAAAGCATGACGTGACATCGACTTTATGCCCCATTTGCAAACGTGGAAGAGGCCGGCGTTCTGGGCATACCACCAGGGGGACATCCAGAGGACTCGCCGTTGCTATCACGTCGTCCACTCGGTCTGCGGCTCAGAACCGAGCTCAGCGCAATGCTTGCGTGCTCCGGATCTTTTCATCTAGCTCTCAGCATGACAGTGAGTCGGTGTACTCCCCAAAATTTCAGTTCTTTCCCAGAAGGACGCTAGAGCAGATGTCAGCTGTCACACGCCGCGTCCAAAAAGCCCGTATTTATGTCTCCAAATGCATGAAGCAACCCCGTAACCCCGGTACTTCCTTTAATCTCCCCGTTCCTTCACTCCTCTGGATGCTGCAGCGCCGGAGCGTGACCGTGTTTGTTCCCCAGTCGCCAGGTGCACGGCGCTGGACATTTCGCAGCAGTTACTTCAGGTTCTAGATTTCATCTTTAGCGATATCCAACATCTCGCCGGTATGTGAAGTCGGCCCAGGGAGCGCAGCATGTGTGTCTGCCTGCGCTCCGATGGGAACAGACCTTGGCACGGAGATGAATAACTGGCCAACATCTGTTAGCACAACATCATTACGGCTAACTTGTTCCCATGCCACGGCCTTTTACGGACTCTCACCAGATGCTGCCTCTTTTGTGACGCGATGAACCTTGTAATTCCGTTTATAAATAAGGGACAGTGATAGAAATATTTTAAGCTCGTGAGTTACACACAACAGATGTGAGTTTTGGCGCCTGCTGCATCGGAGGGGGGACAAGTGTTTTGTTTTAGTTAAATACGTAAGTGAAATGTCAACGTTTGACTTAACCCTGTTAGATTTTGACACTTGCAGGAGTTACGCTGCGGTTAAAGGCCCCCAACCTCCTCCTCCTCCTCTCTCCTTTCTCCTGTAGCTCTCTCTCTGGCTGTCTCTTCGCGGGCCAAGTTATATGTCTGCGATCTCCTCCATGCCTGGGCTGAATCATATCGTGCATTTGTGTAGAAGCCTTACATAAACCCCAGGGCGCAGAGGGGAGAGCGCAGCAGACTCTCCCAGGGAAAGAGTCATTGCCTGGGGTCGAGCGCTCAGACAAGCTGCTGAAGGGAGGGAGGGCTCTGGTTCTTTCTCCTCGTCGTTCCCTGCACTTTTTGTTTTTTTCCCTATTTTTTACATCATCATTGAAATACCGAGCAGCTTTTTGGCTCACTCTCTCCTTTTTAACCACCAAAGTGTCACATGTTTCTCTTCCTCCTCCTGTGAAAAAAAACATCTTTTTCTCTGCTCTCCCCTTCTCCGTCGCCCTGGGTGGGAGGGGGAGTGTGGTCGACATGGATCGGGGGGTGCTGACATGCCAGCTTTTCATCATCCTGCCCCTGACACGAGACGGGTTTCACATACTGTCCGTTTAGTGCGGGGGATCCCATGCCGCCCGCTCCCAGCGGTCGCGTCCCACATGTTTGGTTTATTCTTACGGCCTGGTCACACTGACGTGACGCAGCCGTTGACAGAGAGGGATTAGGTTTAAACGTGTTCAAAGGCTGCCAGCAAACGACCTGCTTGGGCTGCTCCCAGTGGTTCGTGGCGCTGTTCTGTGCTGTTGGCGGTCACTGTGCCGTGACCGAGCCTGGCTGCTTCACACATGAGGGACCTGGGATGAGGCTGGAGTCAGTGTGGCAAACCTGGAGACGCGTTGATGACCCACTTTGCATGAGAATGCCATGACCGCTCAGTCTAGGATTTCAACCCGGTCACGTTACGGGCACCGGCGTTTCATAAAACTGAGCCAACATCTTAACGGGATGAATTTATTTTGCTTGCATCGGAGGGCGTTAGCAGGCAGGTACAGCGCTGTATATACTAGCGGACCAGCCAAGTGTGCAAGTACTCCCCGAGATGTATTTACACAGCTCACAGTATCAGGTAACACCTTCTCCCTTGTAGGTTTTATCCTGATAGATTCCCAGCGGAAGACCTTCGGGAGAACTTCTGTCGGAATCCGAAGAACGATCCCGGTGGTCCGTGGTGCTACACCACTGACCCCAACGTGCGGGCGGAGGAGTGCGCTGTGCCGCAGTGCTCGGAGGGTAAGTGCATCACCAGACCAGCAGGGTTGAAGCGTTTTTTTGTGTTGTAACGCAAGTAACGTGAAGATTCGTTATTTGACAGACGTCTGCATGACCTGTAACGGCGAGGATTACCGAGGCAAGATGGACCATACAGAGAGCGGGAAGGAGTGCCAGCGGTGGGACTCGACGAGACCTCACAAACACCTTTTCCAGCCCAAAAAGTGAGTTGCAGCGCTCGCACATTTCTCACGGACAACCGCGCCTACGCCCCTGACAGATGCTTAAATACATGACGCTAATACTCGAGGGATGCAGACCTCACCAGTTGTTATGACTTACTTCTCTCCCTCCTCATTACTTCTTTTTCCCTCCCCGTTTCCCCTCCGTCTCGTCCCTCAGGTATCGTGACAAAGATTTAAAAGACAACTACTGCCGTAACCCGGATAATCGTCGCCGTCCCTGGTGCTACACCATGGACCCGAAGACGCCATGGGAGTACTGCAACATCAGCGTGTGTGGTACGGATCTATGCACTGTATACGCTCAAGGTTTGGGCCCAGGGCTTCGTGGACAAGTCTTCAACAAATCAGCTGAAGACTAAATTACAGTGATATGCTGATTTATGGCTTTCCTTTGATGCTGGTTTTTCTCCGTGTCTGATAACGAGTGTGTGGAACAACCGGCAGATTCAAAGCCTCCAGGATCCCTTGGGACAAACCAAATGGTGGTTTAGCACTTCCAGCTAGTGGTTTGGGTGCATCAGGGACTCCGGTGGTTTCTAGGTCCTTGTGGTCAGGCCCCCCTAAGAGCCTCAAGCCCTGTGTTTACCCAGCTCTGTGTTTCATGTGGTGATTGGGTTTGAATCCCTCCAACTCAGCAAGGAAGAGCAAATAGGTTATTGTAAATTATCGAGGGTGACTTCAGAGAGCGTGAAGTGTTTTATTGAGACCACTCACAGATGACTAGGGGCAGGAAAGTGAAGGACTACAATGGAGGCTACTGTGCTGCTGATGTCCCACAATGCCACTGGAAGGCCTAATAATGGTTTTGGTGTTGTGACCATTGTCTCTGACATTTAGACATTTAGAGACAAGGAGGGAATTATAGGGGAGCTTAATTAACGCACAAAGAACAAAACAGTCGCAGATGGTTCCGTGCGCGACGAGGATGGTGCTCAGAGAATAAAACCCCCACTGAGAACAGCACTCAAAACAAGTGATGGAAAAACTTTTGAAACAATTGTATTTTGATCCCTGTGGGATCAATGCTAAGACACACTGAGGCTGCTTTGGAGGTTTGTGGTGATTTTAAACCGTAATAGGAAACTTTATGTTGTCATCACTTGTAATATTATTCTTGACATGACATTTACTCGCTTCCAAGGACGTCACTGTTCACACTGTTGAATCTGTTTAGAATAAAACAGTGGGCACTGAATATATTCATTATTTGCCCCATATCATTTGTCTGGTCGAGCTGTAGTGTGGAACACTGGCCTCCATATGTAATATAAAAGAAGAAAAAGAAAGTTGTACATGCCAAAAAAAGTCTAAACACGCTTTGAAAAATTCCCTCGTGCTCCAACGACAAACACATACGCAGCATCTCCCTTTGCCTGCGTCAGCCCGCATACGCACGTGCACTTTACAGTACGTGATTTACAGCCTGGGCGGAGGATCAGCGTTTGTCCAGATGTGTGTATCCCTCAATGCCTGGCCTCAGAAAGATAAAAACCACTGACCTGTGCTGCGCGGTGCACACAGACACTGGCATGCATTACATCAAGCCAAAGAATCCCTCTTTACCACCGTGCCGGCTCCTCTCTGCCTCAAAACTTCTACTCTACTCCTCCATCTTCTCCAATCGCAATTTGTCAAAGGCTAAAGAAACAGAGACAGAGAGACCCGGAGGGGAGAAGTCGCTCCCTGTGTACCGGCTATTCCTGCTGAAGATGTTTGGAATAGTTTTCCGGTGGATAACGTTGCCCCAGTCGGGCCAGGCTGGATGGGATAAACAAATTCAGACCCAGATCCTGAATGTTTGATGTGAGGCCAGCGATCGAGGAGTTTCCCGACAACAACCTGTGACATCGTGTGATGTCAGCAAGTTGGACAACTGCAGATTGTTGTGGCCTTCCCTACGTGCAAGAATGTGGGGCACCAGTGTTATGAATACACATCAAGTTTCCTATCGCAGCCGAGGCGGAGAGAGGGGGAGTGCTACTGTTTTTGATCATCTGTCTCTAGGTTAAGCACGACACATTCTTCTGGGGATTAATATCTCCCCCCCTTCTCTCCCTCCCTCCCTCCCTCCTTCCTGCCTTCACTTTTTCACATTTCGCTCTTTTCCTTGTTTTCTTTCCCTCAAGCCGATTACACAATTACAAATCTATTTCTTTCTCTTCCAGAGTCAGACTCCAGCGAGGACACAGATTTCAATGCCACGACATCCTGTGTCCAGGGGAAGGGAACAGATTACCGCGGCACAATGAATGTCACTCCCGAGGGTGTGACGTGCCAGCGCTGGGACTCTCAGTTCCCCCATAACCACTCGTTTCTGCCCCAGAACTTCAAATGCAAGTGAGTCACGTTTGTCTCCTGCCTCCTGATTGGCTGGGCTCGCTCCTCTGTGCTGTGTAAATGAGCCGATTTGTTCGTTTCATGCGTTCCACTGTTGAAATGCCAAGAATAAGGATTTTCGGAGTTGTTAGCCACGCTGGGAAAAACAGTCCTCAGCACCATGATTTAAATCGTAGCTTGTGTGTGTGTCGCAGAGACCTGCGAGACAATTACTGCCGCAACCCCGATGGAGCAGATTACCCATGGTGCTTCACTACAGACCCCAATCAGAGGATAGCCAACTGCACCCACATCCCGAGGTGTGATGCTGAGGCGGCACAAAAAAAAGGTAAACAACATTTTGGGGGGGGGGCATCAAACTTCGAGCTGGAGTTGTTTCAGACCTTTTCAATAGAAACACATGAAATTAAAGATATATGGGTCTCTGCAGTGAGACTTCATCTCTCTTTATGGGCTAAACTACAACAAGTGAAACAGCTGCTGGCTTCTATAGCTGCGTATTTACCTGCCAGGCACGAGCTTTCATCTCACCCAGCCAGAGAGCAAAGGTTTTGCATTTACCAAAGTGTGAACCATTGCTTCAGGTCCCCCGAAGCCTTTTCCAGGTGCCAGATCTTTAAAAACTACAATTATTGTATGATTGCATTTGAAATACTGGGACTACAGGTGCTTGTCATGTTGAGAATTACACATTCAGTGTTTTTCCCATAGGGCCGGGCCGCCTGGCGACCGCCCAACGAATTCCGCTTGACGGGAGATCAAACCAGCAGACTCTGTCAATAGTTCTCGCTGTCGTCTCCCATCTTTGTCTGCTTTACGTTTTCAAAAGACCACACATGTCAAAATAGCGGCTGGTCCGTTCACACAGCTCCTCCTCTGATTCTGTTTAAGAGAGGAGACGCAGCACGGTTTGAATTTTCTGTTACATTTGAGAAGCGCCAGTTACGCGGGGGCCCTGGATGTTAAACTGATGCAAACCACAAGGCGAGCACGAAACACACACAAATTCCTTTCCTTGTCTCCACACATGCATTAAGAAAACGGCTGAAATCTTGATTTCCAAAATAGACAATGTGTATATTTTTTTTTTCCTCAGAGTGTTGTGAGGACATCGGAGAGAGTTACCGGGGAACTTTATCCATAACTCGGTCCGGGATCCCGTGTGCCAACTGGTCACATCACATAAACAGGTAACAAACTCCCTGTGTCTCCTCCCCTTTTCTTCCCAGTCGACCTTCAGCTGCTCTAAGATCCACTGGTTTCCTAGAGAGGCGGACATTCTTCTCAGCTCAGTTCGCTGAGTGTTTGTTGACAACTTAGCCCCCAATGCCATGTGAAAATCCCTTTCATATGAATGAAGCTAAGCAGTGAAAACAAACAGCGAGAGGAAATCAGGGGGTTCCTCAGGGGTCAATACGAGGCCCAATTATTATTCATCTAACTGTCGAGAGGAAACCCTGGGGTGCTCTCCGGAGCGACCCGCCGTGATGGTGAGGTGGCCCACAGCGGGCCTGCTGCTTCATGCTGAAGTCAGGCTGTTGGAATTACTTAATTTATCGGAATTTTAAAAGCCAAAATGGCACAGACAGATAGACATGTTCCAGAGCTGACCCCCGACCCCAGGAAGTGCTTTCTGGGGGAAGTAGATCAAAGCCAATCAGCTCCCTCGTGTTGACTGCAGCCAGCGAGTCTGTCCTGCTCAGGGTCAAAGGTCATCCCAGGAAGACTGCTAAGAGCTGCAGCTTGTTTTCTAATCTCCTGGGACGTGGAAATATCTTCACCTCCTTACAAATTGTTGTCTATTGCTGGGAATCGTTCTTCACCCACGAGCTGATTTCCAGGGACAGGGTTATGTTTGATTTTTGTCGGACGCTGCAAAAAAAAAAAAAGGGCTCAATTATATGTGAATATGTTCCACGGAGGATGTGGCTCCTACTGGTCTGAGCCCTGCCGAATGCTTAGAGTGCATATTTTCATACTCCCATGAGCACAACTCACAAAACTCTGCGTTTCCTTCTACGGGCTCACTGCAGTGAAAGGATTCATTGCACTAAAGAGAAGCCAGAGTCAGACTTTCCAGGCATCCACCGGGGTTGCTCACAGCATAAATGAACTGTGCGTGCATGAAGGTGTCCCCGCGACATGGCAGTGTGCATGCTAATGAGACACGGGCCAGCTCTGTGAGCTCTGTGCAGAATAACTAATGGAACATGAGAATCTGTATTTGTGTTTTACAGTGGGGATTCTCACTCTACGGTGTCCCATGTAGGGCTGGAGAACAACTACTGCCGGAACCCGGACCGGGACAAGCATGGCCCCTGGTGCTACACCAACCCAAATAACCGCCTGGCCTGGGACTACTGCAAACTGAAGCACTGTGAGTGGCTCAGATCAGCTCATGTCTGCTCACGTCTCACTCGAATTGTAATTTTATATTCACAAGTCATTATTTATTTATCGGTATTTATTTGAACATTAGAAATTCCACACGCAAGAGAAGAAAAAAAAGGAAAACTTCTTTCCAAGTTTTACATTCATTTTTGAATCTTCAAAAATCACTTTAAATATGTGATGCACACATCTCAAACATTTCAGCTCTCAGAAAGAATCAAAGCACCTGTAAAATCATAGTGTTTTCGTGGCCGTGCCAGCAGCCGTCAACAGGCTGCGGATTCGCTGAGTTCTGGAGCAGCAAGTGGGATTTACCTGCTTCGTCTCCAGCCTTCAGCTGATCCTGCCAGCGCATCACCTTCATATTTCCCGCACAGAGGTTCTCTATCTCACAGCGAGGAAGGCATATTTCCAAACATGCCAAACACTTTCAAGATGTTTCTGTCACGTTATAAAAGAGAAAAGATTTAGACTGACAGAGTATTGTAATTATTATCGTAAGTAATCTGACTTTGGAACGATTGATACAAAATATTTTCTGTTGTGCAGAGAAAATGGAAATTGAGGAGGAAACGTTTGTTAGTGATCGATTGTGAGGCCGCTGTCAGTCACATCTGTCTCATATTGAAAGAGAATTTAGTTTGCAGATTTTTAGTTCCAAAACAAGTTCATCTCCAGCAAGTTGTTTTCTTATTTCTGAGTTTCAACTGATTTGCAATAATATTAGACCCTTATCTTGAAATCTCCCATTTGTTTGTCTTCAATATTCCCAGAACACTTGTAAAACCCTCATTCCCTGGTGTGCGATTTAATGTGCACGCATCTGAAAGCAGCTTTCGACAATTTTTTCCCCATGATGCACTGGGTCTTTGTAAGCACATGGTGGCTATAAACCTTGTGTCCTGCATGCTGTCATCACCGGTTACCTCAGAAATTAGCACCGCTGGTGTGCATAATGTAAATTAGCCTGCGACACAAGCCAGGAGAGAAACTGAACAGCGCTTCTTCGCATGCTTCTAAATGTTTTAATTAGAATCACCCACCAGCGTGTCCCCCTGCTGTGTTCTGCAGAAGTTCTCAGGGCAGTGGTTCCAGTGTCAGCCCAGGACAACGCGGCCCTGATCCCTGTTTACTCCTTCTATCCTCCAGGTGTAAAGAACATGAAGTATTTGAACAATGTCGCTCAGATTCCAGCTGCTGAAAAAACAGGAACCAATACTTTCCAAACACTTTGAATAGAGCACGTTCAGTAAAGATCAGCCATTTCTACTTCATTGATTTACATTTTTAACAACCGGGCTGGTGGTTTACAGAATGTGTAAGCTGCGGTCTCGTCCAATTGGCAGAGAATATGATGCGATGCCCAAACAGCAAACAGATGCACGACTGTGCTGCCATCCTTTTATTCAAGGAGATGGCTGGTTTCAATCATGTGCCATGGAGGAGCCTCTTTTCGAATGGCTGTGCCATAATTACCGTAATGTAAAACATGTCCTGCGTGAGGCTTCTGAGGTCTTGAGCAAATTTCACCCTGTCCCGCGGTCGCGAGCAGATATAGGCTCCAACAACAGCTCAGATCTGAAGTGCTGGCAGAGTAAAGACATGTGCGGTGGGTTTGAAAGTCACAGTTATTCCCATTATACTCACCACTGTCTTTCCCACTCTCAGGTGAAACATGTGGAGGAGCTCCTCAACCAAGAAGTGAGTTAAACTTTTACTTCTGACGTTTACCGTCCTTATCTCCAATCTTTTCCCTTCACATTGAACCCATGTGTTGTCATTTACCTGACTAATAGAATCATATTTTGTGGTCCTGCTTTGACATTTTTATAAATCTGCTCCCACTGTAAATGTAAACGATATGTCCATCTGAATAAACCGCATTTAAAACGCCTCCGTCTCATTTTAAAGATCTAACCAGACCAAAGGTTTCATGCTTCGTGCATATAAACACCAGGATCGTGGGCGGACACCGTGTGCAGGGTTCAGACGGCAGCTGGGTGGTGAGCATCCAGAGAGAGTACGTCGTCGTTCTTCTCAGAGATTCCTTTACAGATTCTGCCCCCCCCCTCCCCCGTCACGTATAAAAACGTCTTCCTTACGTCTCCTCAGGAAGGCCCATTTGTGCGGCGGCTCGCTGATCAGAGAGGACTGGGTTCTGACGGACCAGCAGTGCTTCACCTCCTGGTAATGCTGAGCTTTATCTCGACGTCTCTCTCTCTCTCTCGCGCGTCCCCGGGCCAGATCCTGTTTACCGAGGCTAATCCTCAGACGGACCTGAGATGTGGAGATCTGTTCAGCTTCCACTTGTCAGAGCCACTCGTTGTACTTGTACATGTAGTATCTCTGTCATCTGCAGCGGTGGGTTTAATGGAAACCTCCCTATCTGTGCAGTAATGTGCTGTACTGTAGGTATCACATATGGTGTAGATCAGCAGCGTTCAGCTGATACTGTGCAGGGGAGGGACTCGCTGATTTCCTTCCTTGCTCTTACAGATATCGGTCGGCCAAATGTGCCTGACTGCTTTCATCACGTATGATCGATTGGATGTGAAGAAATATCTCGCTGTATTGTATATGTAGAAATACAGCAGGTTCTCCATCTGACGCTGGTCCCTGTGGTCTTCAGTGTTCCAGATCTTCGGGACTACAGCGTGCAGGTCGGCCTGCGCCACCTCAACGAGTCGTCGCGCCACCCGAGGCTTCGCATCTCGCGCCTGATCTGCGGCCCCGAGGGCTCCAACCTGGTCATGCTGAAACTCGCAGAGTGAGTTTCCGGCCCCATGCGACGTTTGCACTCACATTAAAGATCTTTATCTTTATCTTTGTTGCAGTTTAAGTCTGGTAATAGGCTTCTGTGTTCGTTCCAGCCCTGCGCCCGTGTCTGAAGGAGCCTCCACGATTCACCTCCCGGTAAAAGACTGTCACATCCCCGAGGGCACCAACTGCACCATGTACGGATGGGGGGAAACCAAAAGTACTGCCTTCTCTCGCCGATATGTCGAAACCTCACATTCCAAGAGATGTAAATGTGTGACCTCTGACCTGTGCGCGTGTTCTTCTCTGCACAGACACAGGGCACGACGAGACACTGAACACGGTCACCATGCCGATGGTCGACAATGACATGTGCTCACAAATCAAAGGGGACGCCGGGGAGAGCCGGATATGCGCCGGCGGCAGGATAGGAGAAGGCGTATGTGATGTAAGGAGAACATGAGCACGCAGTACTCAGAGCAAAATACCACGGCAACAGCTTGAAATGCAGTTTCTGCTGGGGAAGTAGTCCCAGATGCAGGACTGTATGTAAAGATGTAGATGGCTCACCAGAAGGTCATAAGCCCAGCCTCCTCCATGTTCGTGGATGGAGCAGGGACCATAAAAGTACATTAAATACATTTTGGGTACTTCTTATCACACCGATAGAAGTTTGATCCTCTTCCCTTCTCTCACAGAAAGATAACGGCGGCCCGTTGGTCTGCCAGGAGCACGAGCGCAAAGTCATCATCGGCGTGAGCATCCAGAGGACGAAGTGCGCCTCGTCGCAGCCGGCGCTCTTCGTCAACGTCGCTTTCTACTCGGAGTGGATTTATAAAGTGTTCAAACTTTACCCCAGCGAGAGGAACTGAAGTTAAAATCAGGACCGTACCGCAGCTGGCGAGAGGAGGGGCCGACTCCGAGCCAGAGCTCTCCTGCTTGGACCGCGGGGGAGACATGAAGAAAAATCACCAGTTTGGGATTTTGTGGCCGAAGCTGTCGTTTCACGGAGATATCGGGGACTCGTGATCGCAGTCTGGATACGATAAAGTGGAATCTCTCTTCCAAATATAGGCTGTTAGCCTGCATAACATTTTTACAGCCAAAGTCTCGGGCACATGGACGGCGTACTAATTGTATTGTGACTCAGTATTATCTCCTGGAATATACTTGAACATGGACGGAACCCAGATCCTGTTGGACACGACTGTGCCGGGGGGTTTCCTTCATCGCTTTTATATTTCAACGCGTCGAGCTGGACTGCAGAACGTTTATTGACCTCCGACACACACACACACACGTGGACAGAAGCAGCCTATAATGTAAACACGTGCACCATTTCAGCCATAATGATTTAGGAATATAATCCTAACCAAAAATATCCAACCAAAAAAACAAGATCTGACCAAAAAGGAGGAAGATACACACATGAAAAAGTCCTGAAACTCCACGTGACGCTCTCCAGGACCGGTGTGAAACTTCTAACCCGGACTTCGCTTCAGATACACCGTGACTGAAGTGCATGGAATTCACTCTCACAGCCGGAAACGCTGACTGCAGCAGCCTTGGCCAACCATTCAGTGCTAATTGTGCGCAGTAGCCGGACTACCTTTAGCTCCCCAGTTAGCTGTAACTGTTAGTTTCCCCCGCGAGAGTAGGACCTGAGCAAACTGCTCCAGATCTTATGTTAATATTTGAAGCATGAGAGAGAGAGAAGAGCCATGCCAAATATAACATGGTTACAACTCGGTCTCCAGTTTGGAGGGAACTGTGGCCCCTGGAGGGCTGTGTGTGGTCAGTTGGATATTTTATATATATATGTATATCTTTTTTAATTCCACAGAAAGTGACTCCTTATGTACATAGCTGCAGATTTATTGGGTGTGTCTCTGCCGTGCCATAAGATTTTATCGGTCTTATAGATCTGGGATATTTTTTGGTTCCCTTGGTGATGTCAGATTGGCTTCTTCCTGTTTCGGATTGTTTTTAATATTTAAGAGAGAGGGCTGAATCATATGCAAAAGTTTTACCCGCTGGTTTTTAACTTAAAAATAACCAAACCCATAAAGTTGTGATAGAATAATTTCCTTAAGAATGACGACACATTCCAAACACCCAAAAACCTTAGAGATTATAAACGTCTCTGAAAAGAAAAACGCTTCTCTGACGTCACTGAGGAAACCAAACTCCAAATATTCTTATGTCACGCTGCGGATCACATGACCTGTTGCTTTCTTCGACAGCTCATGGAGTTGTAACTGTTAATTTATGTGACCTTCTAATTTACCTTCCTGTAAATATATGCCTCGTGCATCCTGTAAATTACAACGTGTAATTTTTGTAAATACCCTCCAGGAGTAGTTTTTTACTTCCTGAACTTCCTGTTCATACATTTGTAAAACCAAACGTTTCAATATAAACGCTGCTATTTTGTGTTAGTGACTTTCTATCTATGGCCCCTTTTCTGAATTTTGTAGCCTTTGTATTATTCCTATTTTAATAAAGAAAAAGTGACATCACACGTTGCACTGCTCGTCCTTCCACTTGACAGTCCGAGCCGAGTGTGTTTATGCCCTCGCTCGCAGCAGCAGCTTGTAGAGAAATAGCCTGAAGTGGCTGAGAGCAGCAAATGTCATCCGTACGGTAAATAATAACATGTCTGAGGAAACATTTGGATAACAAATTTGGTCGTCCCCGCAGTTAAGTGATTCAGAGCTGAACTCCGAGAAACTTCTGGTTGCTCAACGGGAGATAAGATAATGCTCAATGACCCCAAAGCAAGATGGATGTGTGCGTCACTTCGGGATATTGAAGTCAAAACCTGCTTTCTGTCATTTTGTTGACAGAGTGTGAAATATTTTCAGTATGAATTTAAAGGTTTTACGCGACTACAAACCCTGTGAGCCTGGGTACCATCTTAGATCTTTAGATCTTTCTTTTTTAGAGGTTATCATAGACATTCTGTGTTTGTTGCTGCTTTAAAATGATTTCAACTTTTTTAAATTTATATTTGTTTTTAATTGTCTTTGTGAATCTTTATAAGAAAAAAGCTTTACAGACATTATTATTATTATTAATTTACTTATTTATTTTAGCATTGGTCATAGAAGAATTCCTTTTATCAGTCGTATTATTATTATTATTCGGCTCCATCTGTCCCTCAGATAATGACTAAATCTGCACTAAATTTGCACTGTTCTTATTATTATAATCACATTCCTATGTCCTGACTTCAATAATTATGAGCATAAATTAGAAAATTCAAAGGACCCTGCGTGCAGATAAACTCCGTGACTGAGTCTGTATGATGCATTTTCATGGATGACTTCGTTTCATTGTAAACACTGTGGCATCCACGTTCAAGCATCATTTACTGCTGCACTGTGTTCCCATCAAAGATGACACTCCAGAGGGTCACAAGATAAGTCTGACACGTCATGAGTCGCTTTAATGGAAGAACAAAAAACAAAGTTCGCACAAAGCAAATCTGGTTTGAGTTATTTTTCCTTGATTTACGTGAAAAACCAAACTGAGACCTCCAAGGGAGATTTTCAGTTGTGTGACGTGTGTGAGAGATCCCAGAAGAGCGGGACAAGTGGCTCCAGTCAGAAACACTTAAGACCAAAAATGTTGTCAATAACAACTTTATAAATGAGTCACATAATATTCAAATGGGACATCGCACTTGGTTGTGAAATCGATTCAGTGAAGTAAAAACAAAGACTGGCCTGCGACTTATCGCATCAACTCAAGTAGAAGTACACAACTGGAATGCATGCGGTGAGGTGCCATTTACCCATCGAACTTCCCAGCGTTAGATTCCAACATGGTGATTTTAGCAGAAGGCCACATCCCCACTGCTGACCAAGCTAATCCCAGCCGCCCCCACCCCCTCAGGTGACCAATTAATGAGCGGTCGTAGCGTCTCTGCGCTGCAGTAAAGGGACGTGGAGGAATTCGATGCCTCTGTCCTGACACAGCCATAAAAACCGACACCGATCGCAGCAGATATCAGATCATGTTTGGACTGTTTGAAGCTGCACTTTTATAGATTTTCCCACTGGCCGATCTCTGGAAAGAAGCTTGGAGGGGCGCCTTTACCGCACTCCACACTTAAACAAACAGCAGGCCCAGGACTATAAAAGATCCATATATTATTACAGCGCTAACCTTAAATGAGCCATGCAGATTTGATTTATGCTGCTATCACTGAGCAGATATATAAGTTGCTAACCTCAGATATTCATATTTTATTTTATCTTGTGGAATTAAAGTAAACTTTTATTGTTTATTGGCTATCAGCAGTAATCTGTTCAGCTACTTTCCATACTCCTTGTTTTAGAAACCTGCGTTTTCTTTTCTGGACTGATAATGTGACTTACTTATGAGAATGATATCCTATATTTGTCTTTATCGTCCATCTATGTCTACATCTATAAGGAAAAGTGACGAGAACAATCTCTTTAACTTCAGTTATTTGTCGCCCTCTGCTGGCCAGAGTGTCTCACTGACTGACCCCAAGAGAAAAGGTTCTAGGAGCAGAACAACCTGTGTTACGTCGCTCACGTCACAGATTTAGTCCAGGTACTATTGTGGGTTGACGTCCCAGCTCTGCGGGGCGAACAGAAACCTCTGCTGCGTCTGAATCTGGCTCCACGTGAGAGAAACTCCAGGCGGGGTCCAGCACTGAGGCGCGGGGCGGCCTGTCACAGGGAGGGATGTCCTGGGGTCTGCGGGCCGGTGGACCGGAGGGAAAGTGAATCCCTCGGAGTGCAGAGCCCGCGGGGCAGTGGCTATGTTCTGGGTCAACAGGTCGTTTGATGGGTGGAAGAGTGACGGAGGCAGGGAGGCAGGATTCCTGGCACCTGAGTGAAGGAATCAGATTTGTTAAAAAGAACCAAATACATCGGTAATCCTATATTTTCTGTTTAGAAATGTGAACTCACTGCTTGTTTCTGTTGAGAGAAGGCAGCCGTTGTGGAATTTCCTGGAAACTGTGTCATACGGGGAGGTGGTGTCCGGGTGCTGATGGAAGATTCTCGGCACTGCCGTTGCCTTCAAGTCAACACAAACAGTTTACAGTTCCAATGCTTCTATAAACACAACGTCCCTCTCCCCTGGCAGTACGGTTCAAACGGCCCTGTGGGAGCTGAGGGGCGTCCCCTCTGTACCTGCTGGGACGTGAAGCTCTGCAGCATCGCTGCGTTCACTGGAGGAAAGTCTCTTTGCTTCTGAACGTCTGTGAAGCAGAAAAAACATTTAGCTCAGTTTAGTTCGTTTTGTTGTTGTGGCTGAAGTAAAGTGTCACACACACACACACTGACTTACTCTGTTTGGTTTCCCTCCTCCACTTCGCCCGTCTGTTCGAGAACCAGACCTTGAAACAGACGACCACATGTGGAGAGCAGAAGTTTTAATGATGGAAAACAAAAATGCAAATAACACAAAACAGAAATCCCCAAACCTTGATGGTTTCCTCGGGGAGTTTGATCCTGTCGGACAGTTTCTCCCTCAGGTACATGTCTGCGTACTGGCTGCGAGAAAACTCTGACATGGGAACAGACACTTCATCATCAGCATGGTGTGCTCGTTTGACGGATTACGTGGACTCTCAGAGTCGCGTCACCTTGCTCGAGGGCTCGGCTCTGCTCCGGGGTGAAGGTGGTGCGGTTTCTCTGCTGGACACCTTTCGCTTTGAGGTCATCACCGCTGACTGTGTCTGTGGGATTCAGCTCATCCTGAATCAGATGATGCAGATCTGTGCAGCACACACACACACACACACCAGCATTACATCAGCTTCACAGAATGTTCCCCTCCTCTGTTTATTCATTAGCCCAAATCGTGACGTGTGTTTATATGGGGCATAAACAGGCTTAATTAAGTTATATAAACTATTTGGGAAATGATGCGTCTTGAATTCTGGTTATTTTCTTTTCCCTAACCTACATCAGCTGTGGAGTGCAGGTGCCTCAGTATTTCCCTTGATGCTCTGCAGGGGACCTACCCGGCTCTGTGCGCGCGCTGAGCTCCATGCACATGGGTCCATGCTCCAGGTGGAGCTTTCTTAAGATCCGATTGATGGACGACACCTTGTGGAGAAACACAGTGGACGGTTTGCGCATTGTCCGCTGTCGCTGTCGCTCACGTGCAGAACAAACTGAATTCAGGTGCACTCACGCTGGGGACCTTAGAAACTTTGCAGAACCGGGCCGCGGCCATGCGCTTTCGAATCTCCCAGGCGAAAATAGTCGGGTTCTCCCTCTTGCACCGGACGATGGTGGAGATGACGCCCGGGGTGAGGAGGCGAGGCCGGCTCCCTCCAGTGGTCCTGGGCTCCAGGAGCCCCGTGCGTCGGTACCGGCTCAGGATCTTACTCACGCACCCGTTGGACACCTGGGGGGGCGCGCAGGGATTCCCACGTGAGCCTCCGAACTTGTTAAAGCTGTAGATCAGTGACGTCAGTGGTTGTGCTCACCCGAAGGATTCTGGAGATCTGACTGGGTCGAACCCCCTCCGAGGCCAGCTCGATCATTTTCCTCCTCTTGGACTCGGGGAGAGGTCTGCCGTTCAGAAACTCGCCTCCCAGCTGGTTCACGCGCCCGCCACCTTATTGCGACAAGTCTATACAGTTGAGTTTTGTCTTTAAATGACTTTTACATGTGTTTATATTCAATCCTTATGCGAACATTTGGGACTTCACAGCGCACAACTCATCCCAGGCCCAACAGCCCCGTTCATTCAACCGAGCTGCGCCAAATTGCGCACACTCACAAACACCAGCCCTCTGAATATGCCTGAGTTTTGAAATTCGTGAATTGCTTCTCTGAGAAATATTTCAGAATTTTGAAAAGGGCAATTTCTAAAAAGAAAATCCCGTGTCCGCCTCCAGATCTGGATCCCCTCCAAATGTATATGGGTTCTCCTCAGGCCCATTTCCACCAAGTTGTTTCAAATGCATTACGTAGTTTTTTTCCCCCATAATCTTGCTAAAAACCAACCAACGCCCTTGGATGAAAACTGGATGACTAATCAACGCGACAAGTGCGTAAAAGTGATGAAGAGATGAACCTTTGTTTTGCAGATCAGCGTTGGTTCCGCACATCTCCACCATCTCCCTGCAGCCCCGATGATAAAGCTGATCACAAAAACAAAAACAAAACAAAACAAAAATAAGACTCTTTAAAGTGAAGATGATCCCCGGAAGAACACGACCGAAGCGCGTGCGCCTCTGCTGACGGACAATAAAGGAGCGACGCGCCTCTGCAGACATTTATAGGCCCGCAGAGCTCAGCGTGACGCGGGGACCTGTTGCCAGAAATGTCAACATCACCTGGAAGTCAATGTGCCCAAACAGCAGCTTTACATTTTCGCATAGTCCCCAAATCTTTTTAAAAAATGACTGTGATCCACGGTGCCTGTTTTCATTTAACTTTTCATTTCTTCCAGGAAAACTCCAGAAGCAAGTGCAGCAGTTGGATCTCGTGGACGGGCAGAATGTGACGTATCACACATGGAGAGAAACTGCTGAGGTCTGAACCAGGTGAGTGCAGCACTGAGGTGTTTGACTCATTAAGGAATCAATAAATCAGGGGTAATTCATCTCAGGCTCTTTCTGCAATGCATCCTTTTGATAAATGAGGGCAAATAATATTAATTTGTTAAGAACTATCTTCATTATTTGTGCTCTGTCTCGGTTTGGAGGATCGTTCAGTCAGACTCTTGAATCTGTGCCACCTGCTCAGAGTTCGGTGGGTTGTTTTGGCTTTGGCACATTTCCTCCATGAGGAGAACATAATATTTCCACTTGTGAATGATTACAGATTGTGTTTCCAATGAATTTGAAGCTATGTGTGTTGCTGAAAACAGCATCGCACGGTTGTACTATTGACGTCAAGGAAGCCGGGCTGCTTTCCTTTTGCGCAGAGGCTGCCTCCACTCTCAGCCAGAACACAGTCCGTCCCTGAGAGGTTCTGCCCCTGGGCCCGTGGTGAGAGTAAACACGAGTGTATTTTAGAGACACGTAGAGATTTAACTCTGCAGTTTCCCCATCCTTCAGGGGGACACGGCGGTCACGTGACTCGAGCATCCTCTGCAGGTGAAGTGGCACCGATTAGAAAGCATCTCTGCTCTCCTTCCATAAAACAAACATTTGGAAATCTGCTCCAATGACGACTGCCATATGGTAAAGTGCTTTTGATAAATCATAAATCCATCGCGCTCTCTTCCTTTATTACATTTTCTTTCAAAACGTGAACAAATAGACTCGTGCATGGGCGCACGGAGGTGGCCAATTGGGGGACCTGGTTTGTCCGTGAGAGGGAGGCTAAAATAACCCTCACAGATGTTCCCTGGGCAGCCAGCAGATAAAAATGCGTTGTAAACGTTTCGAAGGGAAATATTTGACGAGCAAATATTAGCCCATGTGAAAACCCACACGAGCCTCGTCCTTTGGTCTGTTTAATGACTAATTGAATATCATTAGTTGGGTCCACACAGATCGAAGTGCCACCGAAATAAAGGCCCACATTTTAAAATGCCATATGGCCCAAATTATACATTAACCATGAGTGGGAGGACAATAATACCCTGTGTGTACAATAAGCCAGGTTAGATAGAGGACAGCCATTTTTGGACATCATCGTCTCCTTGCCAACCGAGTCAAAGGACAAATAAGGGGAGCTTTTTTAGATTTATTACCGGGCAGTTTACGTGCTCATTGATTTATAGTAGTTTATTGCACGCACGGTGTGTGCCAAACGAGGTTGATTAAAGTACTTCGGTTGTGTCGTCGAGGCAGCACCGCAGGTTCGCGGTGCGTAAATGTTCCTGTGAGCTCGCCAAAGGAAGGGGCGCTAGTTTGGGTGCTAAAATCATGTCCCAGAACAAAGTGTGCTGTGTAATTACGAGTCCCATGTGTTTGCTTTTACTGCAAACGACCTGTATCTGTGATATATTCTGTCCTGACGCGTAAATACGCAGAATTATTCAGCCGCGTAAAAAGGTTTCCAAAACCTCTCCGTTGCGCACCGAGCTGCCTTGTGCGCAACGGAGCTGCCTTCGTGGTCGCTTGCAATTTACTCTCTCATGCAGTGAGCCAGCAACTCCATCCAGTAATCGTTCGTATTTTTGATTTTAAATAAAGAACTTTTTTTCCTATACTGTTTACGCACACGAACATTTTAATCTTTTATTATGTGGAGATATTTAGAATCGTTCTCATGCCCGGGGGCCAAACGAAGCTGCGCCACAACAGTCCTCCCACCCGCTTCTCAAAGGCTTTATTTACCCACGTCAAAGATCGTGACCTGAAGATAACTGGTGTTATTGTATATTTTAGTCACCTAAAATAAAAGATAAGACTTACATTTTTTAAATAATTTGATTAAGTAAGCGGTGGATGTGATTTTCATTGTTCGTGTCCAACTTATCCACATTTTACCAATTCGTCTGGAACCATCTCTGAAAGTCTGAGAAATGACAAAATACATTTTAATGGGCTGTGCAATTTAATCTTTCTGTCTTGTTTCTTGTCAGACTTACTGTAAGAAACTATCCCAGTGCTGAATGTCAATCTTCAGTGTTTGAGTGTTTTGTGCAAGGAACATCCAGTGCGCCTTTTCTAAACCCAGTGATGCACATTGAATACAACGAGTGCGTGAAGTTAGAGATCATCAAATCTTTTCTTTCTTTCCCCCTCTCAGGTGAGATCACGCCTCTCTCCTCCAGTATGTAACTTGCTCATTCATGAATTATGCTTATGGTTATAAATACAGGTCACAGTCATATTAAACATAGTAGCTGGGTGATGTCTGAGTGTTGAAAATCATATACAAATCCACATCACAACCACTGACTGCCTGCAGCAACATGATGACAGTAAGTGTAAATGATATCTCTGTGATTTGACACCCAGAGGGCGATATTGCCTCACATTTAAATTCCACTGATGTCAGAAAGATTATGAATTTACACGCGTGAGCCACTCTAATACAGAATGAATATATTGAGAGATTATGGAGGAAGAAAGGGGATTCATTTGAAACAATGAAAATTAAATATAAACCAACTGAATATGAAATACAAAGGGGATATTAGGCCTGTACAGAATTTCAGTTAATATGACACAAGCAAATTGTCTATGTGTGTGTTTGCTCTCTCTCTCTCTCTCTCTCACACACACACACACACACACACACACAGTTAATTGAGGTCATTACCAGTCGTGACTTTTGGGAATTCATGTCTGAGCATTTAAAGAGTCACGATACAAGAAAACATTACAAGGTTTAGCAAATATTTAGAGTGGTTCCCCAGAGCCTTCATGTTATTTTACTGTTTGCCCCTCACAGTTCTACCCACGGTCACATGTGGGAGCTGCACGACAAGCAAAACATTTCCTTTTTCATCTGGTGCTTGATTATCTGATGATGAAAAATAAAGAAATCTCTGTCATCAAGAAGGGGTTTGGTCTTAAACACTGTTACCATGGAGACAGCAAGCCGTGTTTCTTGGGGTCACTTGTTCTTAAAACTTGGAACAATTGTCTAAATTAGATGGAAATTTTATCAGATGAACCGTCCGTCTATTTTAAACTGCACTTGCTGTTCCCATGGAAACCCTATTCAGGATGCAACCTTTCATAATGACACAGATGTGACAGATGACACATTTTATTGTGCATGAAACAGAGTTACTCCAAGAATAAAATGAAGGAACATCTGTCTGTTGAATGTGATATTCTGGGGACCCTGACAAAAATAACTGAAAGAAAGCAATGTGTATTTATAGTGACTATACCACATTTATATATTATCATTTTCACGTTAAATTGTCTGATATGGCATAATAAATAGAGTTGTTAAGAAAAGATTGTAATTTGTTATAATATATAAAATATCTTGACTTGTGAAAACAGATTTTACAGGATTTACCAAGTGTTATTGATAGTCATGGATTGTCAAGTAATTTAAGCCCACATCTGTTTACATTTTGTTAAATGATGTATGCCGAATTAACTATAAACAGTTAGTTATAAATACTGACCAGTAATAATACTGACAACTCTGACTGAATTACTCCGTGAATAAATTAATCTTCAAAACCAATTATTTCGCAGGCAGGCTCTGCAGCTGCCTCGTGAACTATCTCCACTAAGTGAGAAGTCCTTATGGAAATATAAACATTGTCCGGCGGGCCGTGAAGGCAGCATGAGCCGGGTTAACGCTATGCTGACGTGTCGCAGCTCTTGCTCCGGAAGTCTTTATTTCAATTTTTCTACGCGGCCGTGAAGCGGCGCCATTCACTCCCATTCATTCCTTCTCGCCGGACCCGGAAGTGCTTGGCCTGGCGTGTGTACGCATGGCAGATTGTGTTTCCGGTATAACGTGTGTGTTGATCGGTTGCTCAGCCCTTTTTCTCTCTTGGCTTCCCGTAGAACAGTCACTGACTTCAGGGTCCCTGCTCCCTCACCTGGTCACCCCCTCAACGGCGTTTGCACCTCTACCTGGCGGACATGGCATCGGTTTCAGCTCCACCTCAGGCGGCCCCCTCTCCGTCTGCTCCCCTGCAGCGGGGCATCGTGAAGATGGTAGGAAACCATGAGGATGTGGGGACACAGTTAGCTTCGTTAGCCAGGGGGGCGCAATGGAGGCTAAAGTGAATTCCACTGTTGCTAACGTGGCGGTTTCGAATGTACTTTTGAGCTGAATGCAAGTGTTGACATCGGGTGTTTAACAACTGTCAGTGTCGATCACCTCACCCGGGAGCACCTCGGCTAACCCCGGCTGCTTTAGTCTGCTCCTGAGTTAGCTACCCTGCTAATGAGCTGGATTGACATTAGCACACGTGAGCTATCCTGGAAGTCTGTAACTTGTCACTTAATCGAACATGTAAACAGGAAGTGCGATGAGCCCGCTGATCCCAGACCAACTTTATTCATATTTACAGACCGATAAAGCAGCTGGTCGCTGATGTCAGACAGTGTCTCTCCTGCTGCAGCGTCAACAGATGTTTAGTTTCCCAGCTAGCACGCTAACTAGCTATTAGCATTGACTGTTCAGCAACTTATGTGAACAAAGTTTTTGGTCAGAGGCGTCGCAGAGTTTCAGGATCTGACGGAGTTCACCTTAAAACTGATCAATCAAACGGGTTATTGATTAAAGTTAACTGTTAAGCAGCACCGGCTGCCTAGCCACCTAGCCTGACAGCTAACTATGTCTACTTTTATCCCCTCCCTTAAAGAGTTTCATTTTTGTGACTCTTTCTTAACGCTGGTTGTTGTGATTGTGAAACCGAGGAGTCCGGTGTGTCACGGTGGAGAGTGTGTGGCAGATCTGTACAGTCCCAGGCTCCTCTGCGTGCACAGCGACCACAGGAAACTGACACGTAGCTCCAGCTTTCTTCCCCCCTGTAATCTCCCACTCAGGCTGGCAGCCTGGGGCCTCTGTCCGTTTTGCTTCACCTCCCTCCATGCAAACTCGATCAGGCCCCATGGAAGTTAATCTTTACCCCCCGCCCCCAGATAAAGTCAACAGAGTTCCCTCGTTGTATGCATTTACATGGTTAACTACTTTAACCAGTGGGAAAGATAATAGACACTTTACCTTAACCTAGGGGGGATTTAAGGTCAAATTATTCCAAGAATAAGTTCACCGCTGTGAGATGAAGAAGTATGTGCTGGTGGAGATACTGACAACACAAGTATATAACATGGATTCAAAGACACAAATAACTGAGGCACAGTATGAACAGATAAACCTCTGCTGTATAAAGTTGTGCCTGTGATTGAAAAAGACCTTGTGATGTGGTGAATTGGTTTGAGCAGCCTCTTCCCCACAACATTAATATTTAGATTTAAATGTGTGTGTGATGTGTTTGATTAAACAAGGAGTTAAGATTATTTTGAATACCACTGTGATACGTTGACAGATAAAGCTGTTATCAGGCTGTCCTCGTAGGGCTCCAACAACAATATCAGTTGTCACCACAGTGTAGATTTCCTATCACAGAAATTAAATATATCATTGAATCAACCAGCACAGTGAGGGAGGTGTAACATAAGTGATAAGGACTTTTAAACTCACAACCTTCAATCAGCAGCAAAAATCGCTCTTGGAACTGGGCCTCAGTTGTGTTACGTAACGTCTGTCGTGCTCCTCGTTGGCGTGCGCTTCATCAGGGAAGCTGCTCAAAGCACCTGCTCACTCTGGTCTCCAGGCACTAGAAGATGGGCTGTTATTAGAATTGCGGTAGCTGCTGTAAACAGGTCGGTGTTCCTCCCAGGAGAGAGATGTTTGTGTGAGTAGGTTCCACTCTGGTGGGTTCATTACCACAGGAGTTGAGGGTGTTTGTGACAGGATAATTAAAGCACTTCTTTAGTCAGAGATTGAATATGATTTTGCAGATTGACTGTGTACTTTCTCTGGGATTTTAAAGTGTTTTTCATCCCAATAAATTATCATGTAATGTTTCAGAACCTACATCTAACTTAGTCGTGTCTGTGCCTCGGGAAATGTGAGTCTGGACTCTTGCGAAGCCTTGTGGTGCGTTCCAAGTTTAACATGGCTGGTTTGTAAACACAGACAGGAGGCTCTGTCTTTTCCCCCGCATGCCTAGTTGGCATTTGAACGATCCAGCAATCTTCCTGCCTAGCTCCCACTTGATCTCAGTCAGTCAGTGGGTAACGGTGCTGATATGATGGAGGAGTTTATCTTGCCCACATCTTAGATCAACAGCCCTCAGTGATGCTCCCCGCAGACGCTCTGGAGAGTCTGCAGATAAACCGTGTTTGTTCAGATTCGTGTAAATGCCACGGTTGTCAAACCCAAGAGTAGGTTATCTTTGTTTTGTATTTAGCTATGCTATCAGTTTGCCTGATCTGCGTTTGAATGACAGACTATCACCACGGCAACATCTAGCAGAAGTTGCCGTGGTTAGTAGTTTCTAAGAGTTTTCCTGTTCTGCCCTTTAAGCCTCAGCTCGGTTAAAGCTGAAATTCACACAGGAGCGTGGGGCCTAAACTCATCCTCTCATTATTTACTTGTTTGTTTACCTGCTGTGCTTGTTTATCCTGCAGCGGTTTCAGAACAATCCCGCTTCATCCGCCCTCAGTACTCATCACAATCTGTGTTAATGAAAATACGACACTTAACTAAATGCCCCAGAGTGTGTGTCTGTGTGTGTGTGTGTGTGTGTGTGTGTGTCTGTGTGTGTGTGTGTGTGTGTGTGTTCTTTGAGGAAATAAAAAACAATGGTGTTGGTATCCGTCCCGGTGTTTCTGGTCCATGAATTGCAAAATCATTTTCGTCTCTGAAGCCATGACCTACATTTTGCTGATTGAAACCCAGAGTACCTCCTCCCGCTGACACGTTTGTATTGTCATCCCTTCAGGTCTTGTCGGGCTGTGCTATCATCGTGCGGGGCCAGCCTCGAGGCGGCCCACCCCCCGAGCGTCAGATCAATCTCAGTAATATCCGAACAGGGGCCATGGCTCGCCGAGCTGCTCAGGGCCAGCCCGACACCAAGGACACTCCTGATGAGGTGAGTCCATTTGTGTTTGTTGGTGTGAGTGTGTTTGGGAAAGGCAGAACAAGGTCCTGCTAAGTACCGCCCCCACCAGCAGACTGAGGTGTCCCAAGTGGAGGTGTCTTGTCTATTTATTTATTTTTTTTTAAATTGTCACACAGTTACTTAATTGAGTAGTTATGTATGAATTTGTATTCACACCATGTCTGTTTGTCTGAGTAATTATGAAGCCCGGAGATAAACATGTCTGCTCTCGGTTCAACTCGGGGCTTTAAGATATCGCTCTTGAGTTTGACATTTTATCGGTTTCTTCAAGGCAGCCAAATGTGACTATTATCTCCTTTTTTGGGGGGATTGATTCACATCTGCAAAACTTGACTGGGGCTGCTGTTTATGTTTTTGAATACTTTTTCCAATTAGTTTTTGACAGATGGTCACATCCTTTATTTTTATCAGATGAAAAATAAAATCCATTCAAACCAGCTGACAGGAACTCTCTGCTCTGACAGCGATAACATCCCAGTGAAGAAGCTTCACCCCAACATGATCATCACGCCGCTGATTGTTGCTTTAATAGGGACATTTTATTTTCACTACGGACGGTACACATCTAAAAATGAAGGATTAGATTTGTCACCGCAGCTTAGTTGTTTGTTTCTGCTGTTACTGATGAGTCAAACTGCACCATTAACTTCTGATGCGGGAGCCGCCGTTAACGTCCCTGTCTGTGTCGCAGCCGTGGGCCTTTCAAGCCCGAGAGTTCCTGCGGAAGAAGCTCATCGGCAAAGAGGTTTGCTTCACTGTGGAAATTAGGACCTCTCTGGGCAGAGAGTACGGCATGGTCTACCTGGGCAGAGGTGAGTCCGCTGTGGGGGGGCAGCTCCGGTCCGTATGAACCCGACCTGAACCAGACTGTTGTAAAAAATCCAATCATAATGACTCTTACACTGATATTTCCTCAGACACAACAGGCGAGAACATCGCTGAGTCTCTGGTGATCGAGGGCCTGGCCACAGTCCGCAGGGAAGGAATCAGAGGGAACAAGTAAGATGATTGCGACTGAGCGTCGTGAGCTCTTCTACTGTTTGACGAAACACTTCACATGCTGACTGATTTACAGGAAGTATTAGAAGCCAGTGTTTTGACCTTTCACAGATTAAAACAAAATGTACTGACGCCTTGGTAGAAGCTTAGTTTTTCTTCCTGTTTGTTGACATTTTGGAAACACTGACCGTAAATTTATATTTGAATCAAATACCCGAAGTAATATAGGACTATGTTAAAGGTCATGGATTGACTGGGAGTTGTTGTTTTTAGAAGTCAGATTTTGAGTTTTAATGCTGACGTGACAAAGTTGGCCTGACTTAGTCTGTGGAGTTTAGCTTGTTTTCTTTCCTCAGAATTAGGAAGAAATCACTGTCAGCAACTTGATTTAATCTCCTGCTTGCAAAAGCTTACAGCAGCACAACACTTAATAAGCTGTGGCCAGAGATAATATATGTTTTCATCTGGTGCACTGTAGAGAATTGAGATGGGGCCCATGTGTCCCTGATGGTGGCAGTATAACCCTGCCGCTGCTGCTCCAACAACAGCGGCCCCTTGAAGCCCGTCTCTATATGACTCCATAAGGACCACAGAGCCTCCCCCCCGGTGGCAGCTTCTGCACATTACAGCCAATTTGACTCACACTGCTGCATTTGAATCCTGAACAGAGATGATGCAAATATATTGTCACTAATGACCCATTTGGAGCGTCCTGTGCAATGGCCCAGAAAAAAGCCCTAATGTAAACGATGCTTTAAGAGTAAATGGGCATCATTTAGCCAAAGGGGAGGCCCGTTACTCAGCGAGGACTTTGGGCCGCAGTGCGTCCCCTGACAATCGAGCTGCAGCTATCATTACCCCTCGTCACTGATCACAACTGTAATGTGGTGATAATTACGTGGGCGATGATAACGATGATGGCTTTGGACAGTGCCGTTGAAGTGCTCCGAAACTCCCCGAGTCACGCTCACCGACGCGTTGAAGAGCGGAGGGCCGGTGTTGAGCGGTGTAGCAGAGCAGGCTGAAGAAAACAAACTAGAAGCGTCTCTCAAATCCGACTTATACACGTTTTCGCTGTGGCTAGACCACTGCATCCCAGTTTCCAGGCAACGTGAGGTTTAAAAATTATCATGGAAAAATTGTAATCACCCTCTGTGTCGAGAAGAGAAAGGAGGAAATGTAACGTGTGCTCCACCTTCACAGCCCTCTATCAGAAGTTCTGCTTGTAAAACAGCTTCTTGAAGTTCCAACACTCACGAGGGAGCCACATGAAAGATTTACCTTGTGTATTTACATATGAGCGAAGTGGAAAGTTTCATTCCTTCCCGTCTCGCTCTGTATTGCACTTTCTAACCCGTCAATATCTGTTTTGATTTGAGGTTGCTGGGATTTGCTGACATATTGAATGAAACCAGTCTGCTCAGAGACACGGATAAGTTCACTATCATCTGCCTCCACACATGGATTTACTTCGATATCTAAATCAATCTTTTCGTTCCGTGGCTTTACAGCGTCTGCGCTCCTTGATTGCGTTGTTGCTGCCTCTCCACTCTGCTCTTTGTAGCCATCTGTTATTGTCTGGCACTTAAGTTCTAAAGGAGCTTAAAACACAATCGACTCCTCACAGAAAGTTTGACTATTGTTGCTCAGTAAACAAAAAAAACAGTTTATTAGTTCATTCAGCTTAAAGGGGACAGCGAGCACAAGGCTGATTTCAGACATGAACCCATGCAGCAGGAGAAAGTCCACGTGTGTTTGGATCCTCCTGAAAGCAGCAAATTTATTTGTGGTGTTTTTCATTGCTTCTCTCCAAAGTGAAAAACATATGCACGATGTAGAAATATTCATTTCATTCACTTCCACATCTCGCGTCAACATCACTTCCCCAACATGAAGCGGGTGGAATTCGCTCCTCGCCACAAACAAAAGCCGGGTGGCCGTTTGAAGTTGTGAATAATTAAAGACGTACAAGGGCCCTCAAGAAACATCAGGCGGCTCCGTTTACAGAGGCAGCGTGGACGTGACCGTGGCGTTTGTAGCCAGCTGCGTGATCGCCTTCTGACGAAGCCGCCAAGCGCCGTTATCGCCGCTCCTCCAAACGCCCCGATGGATCTTTTTGAGCAGCTACAATCAGATCATCTGGTTTACCACTCGGGCAACAGTGTGCTTCGTCTCACGGCTCTTCTCCTCTTGTAATTCTTGTGCATTCACAAAAAAAGCGTCGTGGGGCATCCGTTTCTGACTGGCGTGAAATTAACTGCCACTTGTTAACAGGCCGAGTTGACTGTGTTATTGTTGGAGTGGGTTGTTAAGGGCTGGTTTATGACACTCAGAGACTGTAACCTTGTTATGAACTAGCCCAGCATCTGTGCTAACCGCAGCGTCTGTGGTTTCAGTTTCAGCTTCAACTTAAAACAGTTTGGTGGAATAACACACAGAGCAAGATGGTGATTGTTCCATTGAGTTTTAATGAGGTGTTCCTTTTATTGGGTCTTTAACCCCCCCTCTTAATTTGTGTGAACAGTCCAGAGCAGGCCAGGCTGTGTGAACTGGAGGACCAGTCAAAGTCTGCCAAGAAGGGCCAGTGGAGCGAGGGCGGTGGCGCGCACACCATCCGGGAAATGAAATACACCATCGAGAACCCCCGGAACTTCGTCGACTCCTTGCATCAGAAACCCATCAACGGTAAGGGGTCGCCTGAACACCACGATTCATTGTCAGACGACCCTTCGTCACGAGCATCGTTTTAAAAGAGAAAACTTGCTCTGACAATCTTCCCAGGAAGAAGGCCTATTAGAGGAAGTGACATAAATTCAGTGTATACTTATTCTCCTCCTCCCTGACCTTTATAGAAAGTGTTGTGTTACAGCTCGGCTCCTTAACTCTGTTCTCCTTCCTCCTTGCAGCCATCATCGAGCACGTGCGCGACGGCAGCGTTGTTCGTGCCCTGCTGCTCCCCGACTACTACATGGTCACAGTCATGCTGTCTGGAGTGAAGGTAACCACGAAAACTGCTGATTGATTTCAGTAACGAACGAGTCGTAAATGTTCCCTCTTTGAGTCCGTGTTTGTCCTCACCGTGTCGTATCCGCCCCGCTAAATCCCCCCCTCATCCGTCTCCAAGTCCAGCGTTGCCAATGGATCATTCAAGATAACAAATCAGTTTCATCTCCCACTTGAAGATATTACATCCATTTCAAGGTGTTCTTATCCTCGTTGTTCAAAAAGCTTGTCTGCTCACGGCGCCTGCTGTTTATCTGTCTGGCGCGTTGCCGTGCTCAAAAGGAGAATACAGATAGGATGTAAAGTGAGGTGACAGTTAAAAGAGGAAAACAGTGGGACAAAGAAAGGAACAGATCCTATCAAAGTCTAAAGTTTGTGTGTGAAAACCTCAGAACAAGCCGTGCACCGCTGGGAATTGTCAAATTGCATGTTAGTGTTGTAGCGGTGTCATTCCTTTGAGGAGTCATTTTAGTTTGCGTCAGTGCTCGTTAAATATTTATTGATTGAGACGCGGGTCATGTATTGTCGCGTTAATGTCTGTGTCGTCTCTCCCTCGCCAGTGTCCCTCATTCAGGCGGGAAGCGGATGGCAGCGAGACACCCGAGCCGTTCGCAGCCGAGGCCAAATTCTTCACCGAATCCCGACTTCTGCAGAGAGACGTTCAGATCATCCTGGAGAGCTGCCCCAACCAGATCATCCTGGGCACCATCCTTCACCCGGTACCACGCAGGGATCCGCAGACCCAGCTGCGCTGGCGTCCTCCAAATTCTGTCTGTGTCAACTTTTGTCCTGTCCGTGCTTTTCCTTCCAGAACGGGAACATCACAGAGCTCCTGCTGAAGGAAGGGTTCGCCCGCTGCGTGGACTGGTCCATGGCCGTTTACACCCAGGGAGCCGAGAAACTCAGAGCGGCTGAACGGTGCGTAGCTGCTGCAGGAAAAACTGAAAACCTGGTCCCTCTGTTTTTGAAAATCTGAGGAGCCTATTTAAAATAATTATAGCCTCTGAAAACACCAGGAGATCTGATGAATACTTGGAGAACAAGCCGATTCTTCAGATACTGGAAATTCTAGAGTTGATGTGCAATTACATATTTAGGCTACAATTATTTGAAATGAACAATCTTACTCCGTTCTGCTGCAGTGACACTTTTCCTCCGCAGTCATCGCAGCAGTGACCTCTGTGCCGTGTAGGAATTAATGACTTTAATGAGTTACTGTGGCGTTCTTCCAGCCCTGAGATGAATGTTTTTGACCCTGTTGAAGCCCTTTTGTGTTCCCTAATATCTGACTCAAGGTAGAGTCGGCTACCACTGATGATGATGATGATAATTAGGATGATAATGCGTTTTCTTTTTGGCCAGATCTGCTAAGGAGCGCAAGGTCCGCATCTGGAAGGACTACGTGGCGCCCACAGCCAACTTGGACCAGAAGGACAGACAATTTGTAGCCAAGGTGAGGCCCTGACCTGGTTTTTATTGTCTCATTAGAAAAGCTGCTGTCCCAGCTGAAGCTCCTTAGTTTTTATGACTTTTTTTTCCTTTTTATTTCATCCTTAATGTCTCTTTCCCCACTTCCCTAAACGTGACCCGTTTAGACCTGGCGTTAGCATCGTCCTGTGTGATCTGTGAGACACGCATGCATTTTAATACCGGACGTAAGCAGTCAAACACACGGTCAGGTGTTTCAGAATGGAGGTTCAGTCCTCACTGGAAAAAGTGGAAAAAGTGCAGATATTTTATAATATGACTAAGACTTGGCATTAGTGCTACAGGGGAGCTGGTCATTGGCTTCCACCCCTCGATATCTACCGCAGTATTTCCAATTTTCTCCCATGCGCTGCAGCAGAAAGTCGAGCCACTTCACGCCCTCTAATGAATTATAGCTTCCCGACACCTCTTATTTTCACATTTGCAACCCCCCCCACGACTGAATAATAAAAAATAAAAAAAAAATGCAAGCGGAAAAATCCCTTTGCTAAAGGTACGGAGAGGAATGCATAACACAAACCTTGAAGCGCTCCCCAGTTAAATTAGGGCCAAATCGCTGGCTTATGCTGTAGCGGTGGCACAGAACGACCCCTAACAGCCGAGAACTGGAGATATTAGCTTTGGAGGTTATTGGCCAGAGCCTCAGGGGGAAAGCAAGTGTCCTTAATATCAAGTACACGGGAGTGCACTTCCTCCAAGTTGTCAGCATGCATTAGCTCGAATCCGGTGAGATGGACTCCTCGTCATTTTGGTAATGCAGCCTAACCTTATTGTCACTGTGAGATGACACATTATGGGTTCCTGGTTAAAACATCAGCGCTGTGTTTTTAAATCTGCTCTCCTCTGAGTCGCTAACATTTTGGGTATATTTTTCTTGGAATGTAAAAAAAAAAAAAAAAAAAAAAAGTTTTAATATCCCCCAAAGTTTGTCTTTTGTCTGCGTTCGCTCCCTCCAGAGCCTGAACTTTTAAGACCCTGAAAAATTCATGGCTAGCCGCAGGGTTACATAAAAGGTGTTGCTTTGGCAATCTGCTTACAGAATGAATTTGATAAACTGCACACACACAGTCACCCCCCAAATAAAAAAGAGCAACCGTGTATGTATATTTTTTCCTGAGTCAGAAGGAAGGGGCTAGAGAAAGGATAAAACATTTATATTATCAGTGTGAGCTGCTCTCAGATCTCTCTGACGACCCCCCCCCCCACTTCAGTAAAAGAAGCTTGGGTACAAAATAAAAGGTGGAGGGTTAAAGAAGAAAGTGTAAGTGTGTGTGTGTGTGGGGGGGGGACTTAGGGGATGAAGGATGAAAAGACATAAGTAAGAGTGAGGAAAAATAAATCACCTAATCAAGATCCCTGCGAATGCACATGTCCTTTTTATTTTGCTGCACTGTTGATGCCCGCAGTTAAACTTTGATACGCCTTTTTGATCTCTACACGACGCTTCTGTCCTGTTTTCTCTCGCTACTTAAAAAGCCACAGAGGAGGCGCGCTGTCAGTCAGCTGCTGCTTCATTCGTTGTCTTCGGGAGGACGCCAGACCTCGGGGCATGAGTATTCTTACTCACCTTAAAAATGAAACATCGGTGAGATGTAAGAGCTCTCTCACACCTGGCGTCAACATCTGTCCAAATCGTGTCCATAGAGCTGAACCTTCTGGACGCAGTCGGCGGTCAAAGGAGACGCCCTGCGATCAGATCCTTCCTGACCGATGCTGACGCCAGGTTCCAACTGGTCCTCTGACAGTTTGAGAACTTTTTCAAAGCCCTCTGAAATGACAGCAGCGCAGCGTGTCTCAAAACTTTTCCTTTTTAAAAAGTGACCGGCGGTTGAGAGGGCGGACATCTTGCTGACCCTGCAAACGGTTGAGATGTTTTAGAGCTAAGTATCGGACAGGCCTGTCGTCGCCTCTCCGCACTCGTCCCTGTGACGTTTGCACGGGCTCTCGGGGGGACACGTCTATCCATCAGTCCCATCATCATACACTCCTTTCCTCTCCTCGCCCACTCTGCTTTTCACTTCTTATTATCGGAGTGACGGGTGGAGTGGAGAGCCAAACCCAGCCCAATCCCCACTAGTCAACCCTGCTGACGCATCTTTCTTTTCGACTGTCTCGCCCCTCACTCCTGCCGTCTCTGAGGGGAATGTGGATGTAGGCCAGGTCCCAGTAGTCTTCCCCCACACCCCCTCCATTTCTCTCCTCCTCCCTCCCTCCGTCCCTCCCCTGGGTAAACATCCACCTGCGAGGTGATGGATAAAAGGTGACGTGGTGTAATCCTCTTCACCAGCCTCTCATCTGTAGCTTTTGTTGCTGCTGCACAAAATCCATCCGATCACAACGGCTCAAATGCAAATATATGTCTGAGAATTCAGATTGATTTGCAGTTCAGAACCTGCCCATGGTCGTGTGGCTGGGTTTAACCCTCTGAAAAGGAAAAAGACCTAGAGAATGAATGGAAGGGAACAGCTTTTGTCGTCTAGTTTGACAGTTGTAGATGAAAAAAGAACTCGGAGAGCTTGAAACTGACAATGTGCTTACAGTACACGCTGCAGTTTTACTTAGTGCCTCACGTACTGGCTAGTTTATTTTGTGTTGGACTTACTGAAGAGGTGAAATTCTAGACCACTAGCTCTAATTAGCAGTAAACATCTACATGGGCGAAAAGGAAACAAAAGACTCCAAAGCTTATTTTGTACCGTGGCTGTTAAAATAAGTCGGACACCATGGTTACAAGTGCAGACACAGAGGTCCCTTGTAGGTGAGGACAATGAGGAAAGCGTGTATTGGTTCATGCCCTAGTTAAAACCAGTCAAGTGGAAAGACTGTAGATTGTTGGAACCTGTCCCAGGAAGATGTCTCCTCAGCGTTACAACCTCCTCATCCTCCCTTTTTCCTCCAGTGGTTCGTTTTCAGCGCAAGGTGTTTATCAGAACATCAAACACGCCACGCGTCACCCTGTCCACCGGCGCTGCGGCTGAACCGCTGCCATAGGTGTCTGACGTGAGTAATGAGTAAGTCCTGGATAAGCCCGCGCTTGGCCCTGTGGTTAAAAAGCAACTTAATGGATTCGGCTGACAACCCAAACATTCCCTGACGGCGGCCAAGAATCCTCCTCGTATGCTGTGACTGATCTTGGCCACTGCAGATGTCATGTCGGCCGTGGGCAGAGGGTGGCAGTAGATCCCCACCTCTCGAGTGGGAGATCAGACCAGTGAGTCACGCCACTCGTCTGTTTGTCTCCTCCGTCTGCCCCGGCCCTCGTGGCAGCTCCTCTGCTCAGACTTTTTGCTCTATTTATCTGTTTCCACCCTCCTTTTTTTGCTTTGTCTCAGCTCCGGTGATATTTGCCGAGAGATTATGCCAGCCTCTCTGGCTCGCTCCATCTTGGTGTGTGTTGAACCTGTCCTCCTTCGCCTCCGCCTCCTCTGGCTGATAATTAGCCAGTAAACGTTGAGCCATTTTCCTCTGCTCCTGCCACATTCCCTCTTGCACTTTATTTACTCGGGCAGGCCACAAAACAACCTTGTTACAGTGTGAATTTGTGTAGGCTGGTGTGCATGCGTGCCCCCCCTCCCCACCCCCCCACAGTCACTCATTACACCCTCCTCCCCCTGTGTCTCTGTATCTCTCCCACTCAGCTCACTGATTAGTATATGATGTATTTTGGCTGCTGTTGTGGGCAGCCTATTTAGCATGTGGGCCGGTCTAATTTCTGTTCTCTGGTGGCGAGCGCCGCGGCAGTCTGACTTGTTTTCTTGGAGTAATGACTCTCCCAACGAGCCTCATACACCTGGATGATGTGTGTTTGTCACACGCAGACACGCAACATCACATGGGTTCCGCTCGATAAAAAACAAAGGATGTTTGCTTGTGGTTTTTTGTTTTTCTACCACACAGTCAGCCACAAAAAAAAGAAACACCCACACGGGCCTGGAAACACAGCTCAGACCTGCAGCTCGAGCTCAGCCTACATAGGAGCTGCAGCCTGGGTGATGATAAGGCCATTTAATATGCGTGTGGGTGGCAACATGTGTAGGGCGATTGATTTCCCAGTCCCTTGCATGAAGCCTACTTAAAGGCTCTGGGATTGGATGGCCTGCTTCATCTCGGTCAGTTTACCCCCAATCTGTCTTTACTGAGGGAGGGCATGGCCTCGTACTGATGCACATGTTGAGCTGAGACTGGGCCGGATATCAGATTGCAGGACTCGTGCTCAGTGTAATTTTAGTAAACTCCTAAAATGATGTGTAGGCCTGATGCAAATGAAAAGTGTCTCTCTGGCCTCCAGAGGCACCAGCTGCACCTGCATCCTCCTGAGCTGCACCTGTGTCGGCTGCTAACCTTTTGACGCAGGCAGAAATATCATTTCAATGCCAATCACAGGCGTGTGTGTCTTTGCTTACACTTGTAAAGGTCGCCGGAGCAAAGCGCTGGCAGCCAGCTGTTGGACAGAGGGCCGTGTAACGCTCCATCAGCCCGTCTTTAACGGGTGTTTGTGTTTTAGAGATTTCTCTTTGCACTCTCCCTCCCCAGTGGTGCCAATCCCCCAGATAGCGACACGTCCTCCCTCTGTCCTCCAAACCTCGCCAGCCTGCCGGGACGGCTCAGCTCGCTTGCTTACTCAGTCACTCAAGGATCACTCTTTCTCGCCTCGCTCCCCGTGTCCAGTGACGGCACACGATCTGCACTGTCACTCCCTCCTCTTTTGAATGGATCTCTTCCTCTCCATTTATCCTTTACCTGCTCCTTCACCTCCCATCTTTCTTTCAGTCCGTCTGTTCACTCGCTCAACAAAATGCAATGCAAGTCTTTTTTTTTTTTTCTCCCACACTCCTCCAACCCACAGGGGGGATGTATGTCCGCCAACGATTTACTGGTTTTTTGGACCCTGAAATTAGTTTCAACTTGGTGTTCTTATTTTGACGATCACATTTTCCAAAAACCCCCACCTCCTGCTTTTATCTCAACAACCACCTCCTCTCCTTTGTTCTCCTGTCCCTGCAGGTGATGCAGGTGGTGAACGCTGACGCCATGGTGGTTAAGCTCAACTCTGGGGAATACAAGACCATCCACCTGTCCAGCATCCGGCCCCCGAGGATTGAGGGAGAGGTACAATCAACCCTGTGTCTTTCCTTGTGTGTTTGTCTGTAAACAGCTTTGCACAGAGAGAGAGTGTGTGTGTGTGTGTGTGTCTGTGTGACTGATCGCCGTCATGTGGCAGAGCTTGTGGGCAGCCAGGTAATTAGAACCACCACAGAGACGGACGGCGTCTCCGCTGTCTCCTTCTTCTTGACAGACTTGCTTCATTTCAAGTCGAACACGAGCTGTTTACAATCTCGCTGCTCTATATTCACGCCCTCTCCTCTTCCTCTCTCTTCATCGCACATCAGTCTTCCCCCTCTCTCCCCCTCTTTCCTTCTCTCTCTAAATGACCGTGGGAATGGTTTTGACCACTTGGTGGCGCCCCTGTAGTTGGGGCACGTGCAAACAGCGAGACACTTGCACACACCCAGTGGTTGCAGCACTGCAGAGAGGGAGGCAGATCGATTTCTTTTCCTCCCTTTCCTCTCTACACTCCCCCGTTTTCTCAGAAAGCCTGAGAACATACACACACGCACGCACGCAGAGAGGCAGCAGTAGTATATTTATTGAAACACATATATAGTGTCTGGGCGATCACACCTGCAGTGACACAGAAGTCGGCTGCGCTGGTCGCCGCTGTCGCGCCATCACTCACCTCACTTCCCATCTCTGATTATCAAGGAGTGCATTGGATGGAGCGAAACCCCCTTCTCCTTGTTGCAATGCAGAAAAGGAGAACTCGTTTTTCTTTATTTCTTAAATTACCAGATGTCAGACTCCTCTAAACTGCTGTCATTTAGTAAATGAGAGGCCTGTGTGTGTGCGAATGTCACATCCATTAATGCGATGTTTAAGTGTCACAACAGAGGTTTTTCTCTTCGATCTTGTCACATGGAAAGTTAGATCTTTCAAATGAAACCCTTCTCTCTCTTTTTGTTTAATGTGTCTGCTGCTGTCTGACAACCATTACTCTCGCCGACACCGTGTTTACTGTAATGCCAATTTACGCACAAGTCTTGTCTCGCGTGTTCAGCGTTCAAAGGCGGAGGAAAGAGGGGGTGGCGTGTTTCCATCTCGGTTGCAAAACGTTTGAAACAGCCCTTTATTTTCTTGTGCTTTCATTGCTTTTGTTTTATTGACTGCCTCACTGCTTCTTTGCCATTTTATGGTTTACTTTTTCCTCATCTTTTGCTTCTTTTATTGGTGTCGAGTCTAGCTTTTATTCTCTCCGTCCCTGTCCCAGCCTCTACCTTGATGCCGTTAGTGCCTTGCATCATTAAGATTCCTCCCGACTTCTCGCCATGGTCCCCCTGTGTTCCTCTTGGTGGGGACACTGCGCTCAGGTTGTTGACTAGTGCTCTCGCCCCTCATATCTGTCGATCTTCTCCTTAGCCGGTGACAACAGAGCAACTCTGCTGCTTCTCTTTTTCTTTGCACAGCAATTAAAGCCTTGGTCCAGACGTTTTCCAAACTTTGCCTCTCACAAAAACAGCTGCAGCAGGAGATTGTCGGTATCAGATGTTTACATCAGGGATAACGTTAAAAATAGTTGAGTAGGTTGATTGCCATCCCTTTAACTTGTTCAAGGGTTTTTGCTGTTGGCCCGTATTTTAGTTCCACCTGTGAACCCAGAAATGTTCCTAGTAGTGTATCACACGGTCCCTCTGACTTTTTACATGGCTGCTGCCAGGAAAAGTTCCACAAAATGTCTGCAGCACCTGACTTAGACACTTCTCACCGTAAGTTATATGAAAAGCGTTTGGACGTCAGTGCATGTCTGAGAACAACTCGCCCTCCCCTCCTTCCTACCTTGAATCAGTCATACCTTTGGTTCCACACCCTCGTCTCCATCTCTCTTTTCGTCTATTTCTCTCTCTGTCGTTCAGCGCCTCACTCCTTTCTGTCTCTGCCGGCACCAGATGCTTCAGCACTGTGTGTTTTGTGCTTCATGAAACTGTCATATGTTGCAGGGAGCTGGTGAGAGTGGGCCCAGTCTGATATTGTGCTGGTGTGACACTGCCACAGAGCTGTACTGCAGGGGTCACATCCAGAAGCAACAGGCGTCTCTGGATTTTAAAGAATTTATAGGATTTTACTTAGGGACTGCTGGAGGACAGAGGTGGTATTATACGACAAACTGTTGCTCCATTTAGATTCGAATAAGAGCTGCTCATGGTGCTGCTGCTGGTAATGTTTAGTTAGCTAGTTATTTCTGTCTGTGAGCTAAAGAGCCGCCCGCCTGTCTGTAATGCCGCTGGCTCGGCTTTGAGTGTTGTCGCTATGGCAGCAATGCAGAGCTGTGATGGCTTCACTGAGGCTGAGATGAGTCCTTGGACGGTGAGGCCGGAACAAAAGCCACTGACAGAGAAGCACTGGAATGTCTCTGATATCTTAGCTAAATATTTTTCTATAGTCATGCCTGAGGATTCATCAGGCACTTCTGCTGGAACTCTAAATTAGGGAAGTGAGCTGTTACCATGGTGGAGCCCTAGAACTTAATTTCATGCTCTGTCCACACGACTGTACAGAAACACACATAGCCCTTCCCTTCTTTTTACTGTTTATTCTTATTCATTAGACATTTGTTATCACCTGAATATGTGGATGCTGGCATGCCAGAGTATTCTCCTAAGAACTCAGTACACTCTGACGTCACATCGGCTAACATTGTCACGACTGAGCTGGCTTCCTGCTTACAGCATCCGATGGACAGACACAAAGACATGGTTACGGTTAACAGCACACACACACACACACACACACTGAAGAAAGAGAATGACATGCTTGGTTAAGCTGCATTAGCCTATGTCAGGAATCATCTCGGAAATTGCTGTCAGTGTGTGCACAAACATGGATCGCACAGACATGCTGTACGCGTGTCTATAAAGAGACTCCAAATGTGTGCATGGAAACGCTGGAGCCTCGTGCACCTCCAAGCAGAGAAAACACACACACATATATAATTTGAACTTGTGTGCTAAGCCGTTTTCAGACATGACCTACGGGTGAAATCCAGAGAATTTGATATGCAGTTTACTGCTGTCTTCCTTACACACATGCACCGCACAGTGTGTGTGTGTGTGTGTGTGTGGGGGGGGGTCCGTGCACAGACAGGATCACAACAGCATCCAACCCTCATCTGGTGCTGCAGACCCAGGCAGGAAGTGACTTTACCTCCACATCCTGTCCGTCAGCTCCTCTCACCACAACATCTACTGGCACTATTTCTATTAACTTTCTCTTTGTCTTTTAATTTGTTAGAAGCATCGTCAATGCCCCGCTCGCTCCAGCGGGGGATCCCCTGCCGTGTTCACACACTTGTACAGACTTTAAACCAGGAGACAGAAAAGGTCCGCAGAAACTGGGGGGGGGGGCAGATGCAATGTCCCAGTGCACTGATGAGCTGTGACAGTTCCTGCCAAGCCCCCTTCCTCCTCCCTCCACCACCTCTGCTTCCTTTTAGTCCTCTAACACCGCACCTCCCCCTCTCTCCCTCCTCTCTCACGACCACTTTAATTGTGCTCAGAATGACAGATTGGCTGACCAATGGTGTCTGGCTGCAACAAAACACAGGGCATGAATTTCCTCACTTTCGCTGCTTTCCCTCCTCCGTCTCTCATTTTGGTTTCACCCCCCCCCGCTGGCATATCTTCATTTGTTATTTTCAGCCCGGGAGTTGGAGTCAGCCTTTTTTATTCGCTCTTTCTCTCTTTTTTTTTTTTTTTTGAATACCCTGTCTCTCCCATGTGCAGGACAAACCCCCACTAGTGGATAGAGGTGTCTGTGCCACAGTCAGTCAATCCAACTCCAGAAAATATTTTCATCAAATGAATGAAGCGTAGGGCACCTTTTTGTGTTCCCTCTTTGTGATTTAGGAATACTATGACCACGTCCTCTCGCTCGTTTATTTATTGTCACATGGGCTCTGGATGATTTTTGCTCTAGGGTTGTCAGGAAAAGTTAAACGTAAGGTGCAGATGCAGGTGTCTCGCTGTCCCCCTTGCTCTCTTCATGCATTGAAATGCTTCTGTGTGCTTATGTGGTTTAAGTAGGGTTCAGGACAGTGCTGATGGAGCACAACCAGAGGTCAACCTGCTGTCCTTTATATAAGGCAACACAATGGCTGTGTCTCATCGCCACTCTATTCCACACAGCCCTGCCTACTCGTCTCACCTCTCTGCAGTCCACCTTTGTGTGTGTGTGTGTTTTGACTTTGTGGATGATTTAGTCTCAGTACATCTTTCATCCTTCTGCCGCTGTCTCCCATAAATCATCCGTCTCTCCACCCACCTCTGTTTTCATCCGTCTCCCTCTTATTTTTACTTTCACATTAGTAGGTTTATTTCTGGAGTGGAGCGTTGCACATCAATTAGCATTTCTGTAAATATAACCAGTTGGCAGTGCAGGCCAGATAAGTCTGTGGGTGGTACCTTAGGACGAGGTGCGTCCCGTTCTGTGGATGGAAGGCACGTCGAGACAGATGCCGTGTGCTGCGCAGCTCACGACTTCTGACATGCTACTATTTTAAATGAAACCTATGAAGTTGTTTGGCTTGGTCCCTGTTGTCTGCACATGATAATGATTGAACAAGTGCAGCCAAGATGTCGGGGCTTGGCTAGAATATAAAAATAGAAAAGGACTTGGAATACAAGTAAAGCTCCTCAGGTAACTATCAGCTGCAGAGTGACACAGGAAACTCAATTATAATTGTCAGAGCTGAAACATGATGCTTACACAACTGTTCCTGCCCCCCCCCCCCCCCCCCCCCCCCCCCCACTGCCCCCCCCCCCCCCCCTCCCCCCCCCATATCTGTCTCTCCCCTCTTTTCCTCACACCTGTCCCCTCTCACCCTTTTTCTTCCACTCACCCCGACTGGTCCAGGCTGATGGCCGCCCACATCGACTCCGGCTGCGCTGGAGGTTTCTTCCAGTTAATGAGGGAGTTTTTTCTTTTTTCCTTCATTAAATGTCCCTGCTCGTTGTAGCAACTGTTTCTATCTTACAGTTTCTCAGTGTTTTTTTTTTTTTTTAAGGTCTCCACCTTCGATGTTTAGTGCCTTTGGATAATGTTAGCTATGATTCGGCATTATACAAATAAAATTGAGTTGAAGATAATGACAGACACTATTCAAATCCTATTGGACACAAAATGGACTCCACGGAAAAAGCAATAACATTTGGGAGCAAAAGGACAATAGCCGCAGTATATTGAGGTAATCATTTCGAGGGAAGCTTTGGTTCTAGTTTGTTTAATGCACTAAAGCTGCTTTTAGACATGCACTGAAGTCCAGGCTCAGTGTGAGAATGCAAATGAGCTGGTTGCTGTGGACACGTTCCAGGACTTTTCTTGTCAGCCCTCCAGTAAAGTTGGGTGTGTTGATGTTGAAGTCAGATAGGAAACGGAAGAACACCAATGTCTCATGATGTGAAATGCATGTGCATGTGGTAGACGAACAGCTTCTGACCTTACGGCTAATAAGGGCTTCAAAACAAACACACACACTAGCAGGCAATGTCACGGGTAAGTTGCATTTTCTGTGAGTGTTAACATTCATCAGAGAAGATACTGTTTCACAAGAACCAAATATTAATACAGAATTCCCTTCTGCTCTTTCCTGACTTTGTTCAGATATTTAACCCAGTCTCCCTCCTCCTCCTCACTGATTTCCACTTCCTCCATATCTTATGTCTGGCCATGTGTGCCCTCAGCGTGCCCCCAGCCCGGCACCATGACATCCTTCGACCTCAGATTTTGGTGCAGGATGACAAGGGAGGAGGGTCGTTCCTGCTGCATGACTCATTTGCACGCCACCGGCTGGCCGAGGCGGATTGGTAGCCAGTATCCCTCCTCACCACTGGCTGAATATATAGTTTTTTGGCTCTGTTTTCTCCGTTTGGCTGTCACTGTTGAAGGAGCAAGGACTTGGCTTGCCTGCGTTTGTGTTACTGCAGGAGACAAAGTTAGTCAAGGGGCTTAAATTGGGAGATGAGGTCACCGCTACTTTGGATAGATGAAGGTTGTAGCGGAATCTGGAGCACTGCATTCACTCCACCTGTATGAGCGGAATTTGTTTCGTTTTAGAGCAGGCGATAATGCACCTTACACCTCTGTGTAGATATTCTGTGTTTTATATAATAAGCAGGATTGGGGATTTGGTTTTTGCACACAGCTCTGCTGTCTGTCTAACACTGCAGCCACGTCTGTCTGCAGGGCCAGTCTGACCGTCTGTCTCTTCCAACAATTAGAAACACGACGCTGCACACTGGAGCACCGCACAGTGCAGCTGCCAATTTAATGCTTTACCACACATTTTCTTTCCCTTCATGTGACATCCTCATTAATGACAGCAGCGTCATAATGTGGGCTTCCACCTGTCACAGCTGTCCCAGTCGTTTTAACCTGCACTGGATTGAGAGGCTGTTTGCTGCAGGTTGATTTCATTCTGATTTGCTGGTTCGTTCACGGAGCCCCATCGTGAGAAGTGACTTAGTGACGACTTATTTGTATTCTTCTCTACGAGCGTTTATTCTGAAATTCAAATTTGATTTTGCATTGTAGTACTACAACCAGCAATATCCTTCATGCTCCTGCTTCAGGAAACGCTTGTCTCTTCTCTCTCTTCTCTCTCTCTCTCTCTCTCTCTCTCTCTTTCTCTCTCCCCACTGCAACCCTCTGCAGCTATGCGATGTTTATGCATGCACAATTAATGTCGGCAGGCATATAATACTAAATGCACAAGCCTCCGAGTGCTCTCGGACACAGACACATCAGTGTGTGTTTTTTTTTACGCAATAGAAATACTAATGATTCAGTTAAATGCAAAACTAGGTAATGCTGTACAGTCCCCAAGCACCAGAGAGCATGATGTGCTCCTGAGTCATGATTTCACCCTTGGAAGTTCCAGAAGCTGCAAATGCTTCCAGCGGTAGCATCCACACATTTGCAGCCCCCCCCCTCCACCGCAGCCCTGCGACACTGTACAATCCAGCCAGCCATGCCTCTGCAATAGTCAAAGATGATTCCTGAGCTTTAACGGGTAATTTGGAACGAAGGGAATTTACCCCAAATAGAACAGAACTCCCCCGGAGGATAGAGAGAGCAAACTGTTGTTATCGGGTCACGGTTGAGACATGGCAGTGACTCTCTCCTCTTGTTTGTAACCTTCCTACAGCCACACGATAGCAGTTTACAGAAGTGCAGACTTTGCCTTGTTGGAGTAACTTAATGATGATGATTTTTATGTCTTTATACGAGTCTGGAGACTGAAGTTTAAATCACCGCCATTGTCGACCGATTAGAGTTGTCCCAGTGTATTTTTTTCCCTCTCTCTTGATTTCACTTAGCTGTCAGGGGGGATGCGTGGTCGTCTCTTCAGTAGCTGACCTGGGACCGCTTGTAGTTCAGGCGGACCAGGCCCATTTCGAGGTATCAGACAGTTGTAACGAGTCAATAGGCGTCATCGATTGCTGCCTGCCCTTTAAAAACCACCACTGGTCTATTTGTCTTTAACCGCGCTCTCAGCTTGTCGACCATCATAAGGACATGAGTACTATCAGCGAGGACGAGGTAGAAGTCGTCCAGTGGGTCACATCGGCTCGGCTCGGATGGCGGGGTTGACAATGTGCTCGAACCTTTTTTTTTCCCCAGTCGTAACATTTCCTTTCATTGTCTCATTCTCTTGTTTTCCAACTCCCTCACCTCAGCGCCTCCCAATCAGCCCGGCTCGTTCCCCACAGACCCTCTGAAAGAGGAGGAGTAAGTACCTTTTGTCCTCCTCCACTCCTTGTGCCTAATTGGCATAGAGTGCTGACATTTACACTCTTGGCCCTCAGTGACATGGCCTCCTATTCACTGGGGAAAAAAAGAAGCTTATTAGTTAGGATTTTTTTACTTTCTTTTTCTTTCTCCCCGTCTGCTCAGGTTCATCCCTCACGTTTCCCTATTGGGGGGGGGGGCATCCTTCTGATTTGACCTTTGCCTGTCAGAGTCCTAATAGCCTATTTATGGCAGAGCTCTATTTTCAGGGGTCATGTCTAAAAAAACCTCTGGACAAACACGCCCTCATCCAAGGCGTCACGTTTAACGTGCGAGTTAAAGAAAAATGGAGGATTTCCCTTGAGCGATGGTGAAACCGTCCTCATCCCCCAGCTGTGGACGGCTCGGCCCAAAGCTCAGGCACAAAATGGTGGATCCCCGGCTGGCAGGGCTGCTTAAAGGCCTCATCATCCCGCCACAGCTGACTCCACAGGGATGAAAGACCCCTGAAAAAATGCCCCGTCTGACGCAAAATGGAGGACCAGCTCTCAGCGAAGCATCGTGAACATGTTTCCACTGGCCGCGTGTCAGATTAACTCACCTCCCAGGCTCCATGCTGTGCTGAGTCCGCTTGTAAAAGTGGAAAGGGACGAGAAAAGAAAGAGGGAAAGCTATGAAACTCAAAGGTTATTATATGGCTGCCAAGGTTGCGGGCGGTCGTTGACTTATTTTTTAACTATAAACAGTATTTTCAGCCACTGAAACGTGGCTTCGCGTCACACTCGTGTGATATCGGAAGGAGTTTGTCTTGCGAGATGAGTTATTAAGACTTTAATGGAGCCGTAAGCTCATGCTTGAACGTACCGACACATGTTCACACCCTCGTTGCCCCCCCACCTCCATCTGCCCAGCTGTGTGCCACACCTGGCGCCTGCGAGCAACTGGAGGAGGCATTAAAAAATGAATGAAGAGTGGAGGAAATGAGGAATCAGCCCGAGCCTTTGTGTTCACACGGACTGTTTGTATGGCAGATAATGATGGCGTTCATAGAGGAGTGTGGGAGGGGCAGGGGTGGCGTGCGTACTGGTATTGTCATTCATAGCCTTATTTCTCCTGTTAGTGCCTGTCGTTTATTTTCCCACTGTGTCATTGTCATTTGCTGTACGATATATTTTTTTATTTATATCCCGCCCCTACAAAAACGGCACCTGTCACTGAGTGTGTATGTGTGTGTTTCATCACGCTGGGAGCAACACAAAAACCTCAGCCTCCTTTGAAAATGCAAATTGCTTCTATTTGTGGCCGACTCCTGTCAGGGAGTGGGTGAGCGTATTGAGGGAAGTTTTTGTGTGTAGCTGTGCGAGTGTGCGTGCGCGGCATGTGGCTTCGTCTGCGTGCACGTGCATATGCTGTCAGCTCGTCTTTATGCATCTGTTTAACACAGTGTCTGTGCCTCGGCTGCTCGCATGTGCGTGTCCTTGGTAACTGCGATTTCTTTTATTTCTCTCGTTGGCGCAGTGTGTCAGCACCGACAGCCACAGATGTTTGTGTTTGAGGAAGGTGCGTGTTGGACTGTGTGTGTGTGTGTGTGCGTGTGTGTGTGTGTGTGTGTGTGTGTGTGTGTGTGTGTGTGTGTGTGAGAACCGCCGCCGTTCACACTGCATTATCTCAGAGTTCAGAGTCCAGTTCCTCCTCAGGTCGCAGGCAGAGTTGAAGTCGAGGGAACAAACAAGCTGACTGTGTGTTTTGTGTCCATGTGTGAGGTTGTTTTTGTTTGTGTGTGCATCTGCAGCGTGTGTGTGAAGCCAAGCAGCCTTGAAAGTGCAGCACAAATAACTTTCTCTTTCCATTCTGTCTCCTCTCTCCTCTTCCTGACCCCTTCTCCCCACTGTCTCCTCCGTCCTAATCCAGGAGAAGAACAAGGACAAAGACAAACGTTTCCGTCCCCTGTATGACATCCCCTACATGTTCGAGGCCCGGGAGTTCCTGAGGAAGAAGCTCATTGGAAAAAAGGTAAGAAACAGTGATGCAAGAGGGCAAAGTTCCTTGTGTGTTTGCTAAATCCAACATGATTCAGTGTGTCGGCAGGGAAAAAAAATGAAACTCCTCTTCTGGCAATGTTAAGGTTGTCGATCGACCTTTTTAAGCAGTTTTACCTTAGCTCAACCCACGCCGACCTAAGGCTCTGTGAAAACAATGTCAGACACCTGAGCACCTCAAACCTGAGGGTGTTCTGAAGAATTCCCAATGTTTACACTTCAGTGTCTCAGCCTCTGAAGCAGATAAAGACATGAAATGAACAAAACATTTAACAGCTTACACGTGTTGCTTCAGGGTTAGGGTTAGGGTTAGGGTTAAGACAACAACAATCCAGCAAACTCACAGTCCTCCTCCTCCGGAGCCTCGCCAGGCAGGAACATCGTCGCTTTCTCAAATGTCACACCTGGTCTTAAAGGTTTACATGTGCACGTGTTTGGTGAAAAGACCCTGAGCTTGCTTGCTGATTTCCGTGGGACAGACTTTGACAGAGCCCTCTCATTCTTCTCCTGTGTTTGTGCTTGTCTGTGAATGAACTTTATTGCCTCTAATCAGCTTTTAATGAATTAAACAATAGCACAAAACCAGAAGGCCATACATCCACCCCCAGCCCCCCCCTCACTGGTACCCAAACACACACATTTCAGGAATCCTGAGCCACATATCAGTTTCTCTCCCTCTGTGCACGTGACTACCAAGTGCTCTCAGTTGAAGCCCCGGGGCTCGGTATTGGCTCCAACGCACCCTTTAAATGAGCTGTGTTGATTTCCCCCTCTTGTGTTTATTGATCCGCTGGGTGTGTACACCCTGGGCGCCGCTATGATTTATACACTTCTGACCCAGCGGAAGCCGCCGCTCCACCGGGGAGCACTTGAGAGACACACCGCTGCTTGAACATCTGGCTTTTTTGTGTTGACTTTGAGTTGAAATGGAGATTGCGGGGCTGGAAAAAGAGAAACTGATTTAAGGAGGTGCCGTGCTCAGCTCTGTCCCGATTTAAATGAGGCCAGCGCTCCCAGTTTTCTAGCAAACGCAGCAGGTAGTTTCTACACTTTGGAAAATCGGTGAAATGGCTTCCATGTTGGCAGTAATGACACGAGGAGAAAAGGCCTCGCCCCCAAGGCTTTGTCCACCATTGCATAGTTAAATGACAAATGTTTTTTTGTTAATAGCTAACTCTAGCACGTGTTAGACACAGGGCAGCGTTACAATGGAGCCATTCTGGGGAGATGATTGAGTCTTACTAGGCAGAAATCTACATGAATATGCAGTTGGAAGTCCAGATAGATGGGAAACTCAGTCAGAATGGTGCTTTTATGCACAATCATGCTGACAAAATGACTTCCCTCGACTAACGTTATCTCATAAACACAATCAGATTCTGGAGCTTAGACGTCAACAGTTTCTCAGTGTGCCATTTAAAGCCTCAGCCCCCTGTTTCTGTCGATGCACAGAGTTCAGGGGTCCAAGCAGCCGCAGCCGGATAAGAGATGGAACAAACACAGCCGTGTCACATACTTTCAGAAGCTGACAGCAACTAAAAAAACCCCAAAACATTTGCACTACAGCCTGGTAAACACAAACACACGCTCAGACTGGAAGCCGAGAGAGTTCCTCTTGGCATTCAGTTCAGGAGTGAGATTCGTGTCCCTGTCCCAGCCTCTCATCGCTGCCATTTTAATCATGCTCATTAATGTTTTTTTAATGACAAAATTCAGCCGAAAGCTGGCTTTTGACAAGTGAAGCGAGAATAATGATCTCGCAGTTTATTTGCGGTGTTTGTCTTTGAGGAGAATAACGAGTGCACGTGTGACGGGAACAGGGAGACTGTACTTTTGTCAAGGTGTAGTGTTATGATGATGAAATGTTTGTGGCACCAGATCTCACGCGGGGCTGTATAATCAGCGTGAAGTACCGCGTTGAGCTTTGTTTACAGAACCGTAGCCTGGCTTTAAAACACAAAGGTGTGCATGTGTGGGCACATGGGTCCTCGTCAATTCCTCATACATGCAGATCTGACCTCGTAGAGCCTGAAACAAATAATGACTCATTCAAACCAGAGCCCAACGGATTTATCAGATGAGCGATGACTCACCGCCACATCGATATGTGCATTTTATTCTTCACCAATTTAAGATTTTTTAAATTTTATTTTACAGAATTTAGGAGAATTTATTTTGTGTCAAGATTTAATCTCTGAAATCTAGTCTAATTCAGTTGGTTTCGTTTTCTTTTTATTTATAGTTATTTACAAAGAAGTCTATGGATAAACTGTTAAATATAAAATGTCAGGATTTAATCAAAATGTTGAATTATAGATTTAAATTATTAGTATTTCTAAGTAGTCTCCTGTGACTATTAACTTATTAACTAAGAAACGGATTCATAATGATGCAGTCAATAATCTCTTACCTGCTTTAAAAGTATTTTCTTGTTTGGTTATAATTGCTCTCCACGCATGTAAACACGACATCTGGCACGGTTGGGATCAATCTGTGCTGTTTTTACTCTGTGCTTGATTTCCCACTGTTTGACTCTGGGGGGTTTCAAGAGTCAACTCAGCGAAAATGTTCCTGTGCTTTTTCTGAGCCTCGGGCCAATCGCTGTTTGTGTTTATCGGAGAGGAAAGTACGCATGATTGTCTGTGCGTCCAAAGGAGTCTGTGTGCTAACCGTGATAATGCATGTTTTAGTTATTTTCATTTATTTTAATCGGAGCGGGTCAGTGACTGTTTACAATCTGCATTCAGATACAACCAGTCATGTGTGGAGAGCTCTTATAGCAGGAGGACGTGCAGTCCTCCATGTGTGGACGCTATGGATGAGGTCGGTGGTCATCAGGGACCTGTTGGCCCGCCTGAAAACAAATGCATCCCTGGCCTCCTAATTAGCACAACAAATCCTCAAGCCGCAGGCCGTGCCAATCGCAAATTGCCTTTGATTCGTTCTCGCTCCAGCGTCTCGGCTGCAATCGAGTCAGTTCAAACCTGCCATTAGATTGTGCGTCTTGAGTGACCACTTCTGATCAGGTGTTGCTTCCACACACACACACACACACACACACACACACACACACACACACACACACACACACACACACACACACACACACACACACACACACACACACACACAGAGAGAGAGAGAATGCACTGCATGTGGCTCTGTGAGGAAATTAGATTATTTGGATGCAATTTTTCTGTTAAATACAGACATTTGTCTGCCACTGTAATATAATCATGAAATACTACCAGTGCACACAACTGTAACTAAATCTTCAATATGTCTTGAGCATGTCCACATCTGTCCTAGTGATGTCCACGTCTGACCAGGCCTCTTCTGCTTCATCACTTAAATCAGCGTGGCTCAGGCTCCACCCCCTCCCCTGCTCTGTCACAGGCTGAATGTATAAGTCCAGTATGTGCCACTGTATTCCACTACATTTGATTTGTATTGAAGTTGGGTCTCCCCAGCGTGTACTTGTGAGCTCTTTGAAGTGAGTTGGGTGTAAGTGGAGAGCTCTGGCCCATTTGCCAACAGTGAAACCTCCTCTCTGCAAAATCAATTGCGGAAGAGCCCTGGAACGCCACGTCCCTCCCATTCCTTTTATTGTTTGTAAGACACAAGGCTAAAGCTCTGAATTATACCCTCTGTCAGTGTTTCATCTTTTTTTTCCTTCTTCAGTAATTGCAGAGCCCCTGAAACAGCTTTTTTTTCTCCCCATTTCTAATAACATCAGCCGTAAGCTGCCTCGGCAACAGGAAAGAATTGGTTTGGTCTGATCGTAGAGATCATGGGGACATGTTCAAAAGATTTCTGGAGTGTTTCTCCTGCTGGAATCACCTGTCAGCCAATTTGATGAATGAATATTTTTAAATGATATAATACAACCAGGAGGGGTCACTGCCCTCGTGTCGTGTTTTCATAATTAAGACTTGATTCGTTTAAACCAACTGTTGGGAATTTGAAACTGCATTCTACGAGGAGACCAGTAACTGTGTTATCCGCAGAGAGGGGGTGTAGGCGACCCACTTACTCTGTCATCCTGCCTTCCAACACTAAGCTCTATTGAGACAGATTTGGGGCTATGAGCATTAGCAGAAGACTCTGCTCCCCCCTGAAATTCTGCTCCAGAGAAGTCCACTTACTCATTTCCCTCTCCGTCACAAACCGAGACGAAGATTTTTCCCTCAGCAGTGTGGAAGTAGGGGTTTGACCCGGTAGATTCTGAAGAAATCGCTTGGCCTGATCGGGGTTTTCCCTGAAAGAATAACTGGAGGAGAACTGGGTCCTAGGCAGAGCTGTCACATCAGTTTATCATCACAGTATCTTCCCTTCAACATGCTTCACCTTCCCGTCCCCGTCCCGAGGTTGAGTTATCAGATCGACCTACGGGTATTCCCCTTGACAACATTTCCCTTCAAACTGCCTCCGAGTGGGAAACAAGCAGATTCCCCCCTGACTAAACCTCCCAGGACGTGACTAAGCATTAACTATGAGTCGCAGTGTGCTGAGCCAAAGCTCAGAGCCGTAATGCCTCCGCTCTGCTTCAGGAGAATAAAGCGACATTAAATTCTTTTTTTTCTATTAAACCCCCTATTCCTCATATCTATATGGAGAGCGTGGCGCTTTTGATCTTTTATAAAGCATATCTAATATCCATATTCAAAAGATTGGCTCTTTTTTCTTTTCTTGGCCAAGCTGAGTCTATATTTAATAGCTTTCAGAGGCAGGAAAAAAAAAGAACTGGTGCAGCACCTGCTCTGGTCTTTTTTTTGAAAAAGAGAAATTTACAGCTTCAGGTGGTGATGAGATTGTGTCCTGGGCACCGAGTCAATGCCGACAATAATATAGCCACGATTAGTTTCATGTTGACAGCTTCTAATTCTGCTCCCCAGTCATTATGAGCTGAACGAGGGATAAGAACTGAAACAGTTAATTATCACTCAGAGTAATTAAAGCAATTATGAACCATGTCTTCCAACGACAATACAGAAACATAGTATGTGTTTCGTCCCCTCAAACAACTTCCTCTGAGCTTCCCCTTGAAAGTCGTCTAAAGAGGCACGGAGGCATTTTCCCTTCGCCTCGTTTCTCTCTATCACTCCACCAGTGTCTGCCGCCCATCTCTCTCTCATATACATGTCCCCACCCGCATTGAAATGACAGCGCTCGCATGGTGACATAATCCCAAAAAGCTTGATTTGGCCAACTTTATAAGTAGTGCTTCTTGTGCGCCCGGGTCTCAGCCTCAGCAGAAAAAAAAGTCCAATGGAAATGTTGCATTAAGCCACTTATCAGGGTTGAGCACATTCGGATAATCCTGCGTGCTCAAAGTGGCTCCTGTTATGCAGCTGCTTGTGTTGTACTGTTAGCACCAGAGTCCCCCCCCCCCTCCTTTAAAAACAGTAACACCCCCCCCCCCCTCCCCAACCCCCCCCCTTTTGTCCGTGTGCGTGAGTATGTGCACGCTCCCAGAGCAAGGTGGTTTGATGCAGTGTGTATTTGTGACAGTAAAGACTTGGATTTGAGGGGGAAGCTGAGAGAGTGTAGACCTCAGTGTCAGCGAGTCCTATGGTGGGGGATCCAGATGGGGCTTCCTCCTCCTCCTCCTCCTCCTCTAGAGCAGCTCACTTCATTAAATGATAGCCGGCTGCGATTACAGCCTTCTAAAACACAGCAACATCTCAAGCACCTCTTTCACACTCACGCTCTTCGCTCACCTCGCCATCTTACCTTTCCATTTTCTGAAGCACCATTCCAATCACTTCTGTCTTTTGTTGTCCTCTTCAAGGCTCGAGCGTGTCCCGAGATCTCTGCTGTTCAGCTCAGACTGATTGGCTTTGATACCCCAGAGTGTGTAAAGATGTAAAAGATGGACGACACGTCTCCACCGTGCAGCGCTGATGCTGTCATTTGGACAATTTGTCCCAGCCGTCAATCACGACCTTTCACACTTAAATCTATTGGCGTGATAAAAACAACCTTAAGTGACATAAACCATCTTCAAGAAAAACTGATGCGTTCTGTGACTCCGTTCAGTCCATGAAGGGAAATGCTTAAATACAAAAGACGACAAGAACATTTCTCCCCAATCACGCCACCAGCACGTTTCTGTCAATGGAGCAAACCGCTCGTCACATCAGCCGAACAAAATAATTTTGTCTCGCTCTTGTCCTGCTGCCCTTGTCCTTATCACCCCTCCCCTCTTTCTCTCTCTAATCCATCCACTGCCTCTTCCCCTCCGTCTCGCTCTCCTCTGGGGGCTTCTTATAGATCGCTTTGCCTTATCAGGGGGATCTGTTAGATGGCCCGTGGAGAATGGGCTCGGAACTCCTCTAATCTAACATCGCGCGGTCAAAGTTTATAATCCGTCATCACCCTGTTTAATGGAGGGAGGGGGGGCTACGGTTATTCTGGTTTCCAGTTTAATATTTGACTGTGCTCAAATCTTTATAAACGTTTGTCTGCTCTTGTATTCCAGTTTTTCATTGCTGGCTTTGTCTCTCATCTGTGACGTGTCCCTGATTCAGGCACGGCCACCAAACACTTCATTTCTTTCTTAATTTGAATCGCTTCACGTTTCACTGAAGCTGAATAGACGTCAACCTCCGGCGTGTCCGGGCCACAAGTAACAGAAGAGCTCTGATGAGGTCAGGTGACATTATTTCCTTCCCCACTGAGACGGTGGCTTCTTTTCATGTTTCCAAAATGAATGGAGAAATTGGAGGTGCTCTTAAATCTGGATGAAAGTGTTGCCACAGCTCGCATGTCATAATTAAATATAATTTGGCGTTGGTTTGTAGATGGTAACTTTAGATAATCATTTTCCATTTTGTCCCATCGGTTTCATCTTTGAGATAATATCGTGCTACACACAATATCTCTATGTCCGTACAATGCTGAACTCAGTGAAGGGCGACTCTATTGTTCAGAGACATTAGTAACCGACCCACACATTTTATTTCCCTTTTATAAAGCAGCTTCACAATCCTAATCTTTTGTGTTTAGCAGTGCAGCCAACTGTGGCTTCAGAAAAAAAAAAACCCTAATCCGTCTCTCGCTTTGCTTTTAAATCCAGTCAACACTTTCAGCCCAACAATCACTCACCGCGTCACCTCCACACAATCTTTGTTTCTGCGCGCGTCACCTTGTCCTCATCCCGTCCATCTAAAGACAAGTCGACGTCATTCAGTGTCCTGTCTGGCGTCTCTGCCCCGTCTCAGTAATAGGCCTGTCTGCGCCGTCTCCATTTGACTTGTGTCTCTGCAATGACGGCACGTTCCCACATCGTTTGTCCCCCCTCCATCACATCTGTCTGACACGTGGCTGACACATGGCTCTTCACCTGCCCGCTGTGTTGGGTTACTGCTGCCTCACCTGCTGTAAGGACCATTTGGACCAAAGTTGTCTGTCCTGTGCCACAAACAAGACGGAGACTGTGTGTTAATCTGCTGTGCCACTTGATGGGACTCACACTGACTTGTGGGGGTGACTTTGAGAAATGGGACACACACACACACACTCAAGTCCAAACTCATATTGTTACCTGAACTGCCTTTGCCTTCATTCTGCCTCGCTCTTCTTTGACGTGTGTTATTTGACCTTTTGTCCACTCTCGTTGCTTTAGGTCAACGTGACGGTGGACTACATCAGAGCGGCCACCGGCCCAGGAGAAGGCACCCCTGCCTTCTCAGAGCGCACCTGTGCCACGGTCACAATTGGCGGCATGTAAGTAATGAACCCGGCATCATCCGCGCTGTGTCTATGATTATTACGTTCGGGTTAACTACCCTGTGTTCCCAGCCATCCTCACTGACACATCAGGCAGTGTGTTACTTCTCTGCGTTAGAGGCTCCACCAACAAATTTCATTTTATCACACCATCTTGTTTCCCCGTGTAAAACTTTAACGCTTAAGGTCATCTGATGCAAGGCGACACAGAACAGTCATTTGTAAACGCTTTGGAACTTCTAATCTCCCCGTGAATCACAAAGTAACCTGAAAGAGCTCGGCTTCATTTTAATTTTCACGAGAGGGGTCGTCTCAGTGCAAGCAATTATTTTCTATCTACAAACACTTCTGCGGGCGAGTCCGGTTCATCCTGTTCAGAGGTGTCTTCTTCACAGATCTAAACCCTATTATACTGTCCTCAGGGTTGGAATGCATTCAGTTCTGTGACGAGGAGAATCTTTAACGTCACCTGACTTCAAATGAACCTCCAGACATCTGTTCTCCGTCAGAAAGAAACCGCTGAAAGCGACACGTGGACACATGGCTCCCTCGTCTTGTATTTGATAGAACGTGCTCACACGGAGGTCGGGACCTGGCCTCTAGACCAGTCCCATCTTCGGCCAACTGTCCCAGCTGCTCTACTCCGCAGATAACAGTTGGCATGGCCCCCCTTCCCTTATGATAGCAGAGGGCATTAGGGTGGACGATTTGACCTTTCATGACCCTGTCTGATGCCGTTTCGCTGTATTGCCAATTTTCAATAATTTCCATCTCCAGTGGAGGAGAAGGGGAGTGTGTTTCTGTTTTGCACATCAACTGGAACGCTGATGTCCAAGGGCTAGCCACAAAGTGCTGCATTAAGTACAACAATATCGCCCTGCTCTGCCCTTCATCCTCTCCTCTGTACACCAGCAATGCAGCGAGGAGGAAGAGGAGGAGGAGGTGGTTAGTCAAGTGTGCAAAGTCAACATTTAAGTGACCTTTGTTCCTTAGCGGAGGCACCTTTGGGATTCGTCATGTCCTTATTTTCTGTTGAGCCAGCTCGCTGAGAGTCCTGCATGTGGCCGCTCTGCTGTTGTTTTCTGGAATTAAAAGCATCTCTCTCGCTCTCTCTCTCTCCTCCACCAGTAACATAGCTGAGGCTCTGGTGAGCAAAGGCCTCGCTACTGTGATCAGGTACAGACAGGACGACGACCAGCGCTCCTCCCACTACGATGAGCTGCTTGCTGCAGAGGCTCGGTGAGGAACACACACACACACACACACACACACACACACACTTATCTCTTTAGCATGATGCTACGCGATTGAATGTCCGTGTCTCTCACCAATCCCTTAATTACAGACTCTTTCTTCCATCCAGTTGTGTGCAACTCTAACAAACTTGACTCTTATGAAGGGGAAGAGAATTGAATGTGACCTTGAGCCTTCTTTTTTTCACATTTGGTTTTTGCAACAGACACGAGTGAAGCATCTCAGCCTGCGGCACTCTCCCCAGGAAACATGTCATCGCACATTCTCTCATACTTGTATTGATCACCCCTCCCCTTGCCCATTCTTTTTTTTTCTCCTAAGCATACATGCCTGGACTCACACACCTCCCCATGCGCTGGATGCTAAATCAGAGTCTCTCTTTACACAGGCCCTATGAATATAATTATGTGAAGGTGCAGCAGAGAGATTTAGTACGTGCTTTATTACTCTGCCACAGATTAAGATCTGCTGGCTATAGGTAGAGCAGATGCAGCCACAGCCTCTTTTTATAAGACACCACCCCCACCCTTCTCTTCCCCTCTTGCAGTGTCACTGCTCACCCCCCCCTCCTCCTCCTCCTCCTCCTCCTCCCTCCTCCTCCTCCTCCTCCTCCTCCTCTTCCTTCTCATTTCTGTCTTCCTTTGCACATTTTGTCCTTATTCCTCCACCATTTGCCGTTTCCACTTCTGTCCTTCTTTGGCCTTGCTCCTTTGTGTCTCCTCTTCTCCCTTCCTCTCTCGCCCTCTCCCTCTCTCTCTCTGTCCCTGGTGGGGTCTTATTAGAGTTGATGAGAGTTTTCTGTCTATTGCTTTGGTTTTATTTTTAGATCCCTCCACATGAGGCCAATGGCCCGGAGCCTCCGAGGAACCTCCTCCCGGCTATCAAACGCACACACTCATATATATATATATATATATATATGTTATATGCGTGCTTTCATAAATGTACATACTATCTCAGAAGCAATGGTGTGTGCCTCCCAGTGACCCAGTGGTGGAATCATTCCTCTCAGCAGCCGCAGCCACAGTGGTCATTTTCATCTCATGTGGCCCTTGAGGCTTTTTAAGGCAGCGATCGCCAGCACCGGTCATCATTGCTAAACCCCCCAGCTGGCTCTAAAGAAAGCAACCCACGTCTCTCCACTCCTCCCTCATCCCCTTCATTCTAACAGTAATGTCTCCACCAGTGCGATTTCTCCTCCACCATTTCCACTTTTCATCTCCAGCCTATAGATTATTTTGGCTGAGAGAAGGAAATCCCTGTAGTGCTTCCAATTGAGCCACAGTGGCAGTTCTGGGAAGAGAAACTGGTTTAAATTTACATCCTACTTTCCACCCCCCCTATCTGCGGTAGTTACTCAAAGAGCCCTTATTTCTCCAGGTCTGCTCCGCCCCCAGCCTGGTGCTGTCTCGCGGTTATAATGGTGTTGGTGATGTGTGTGTTCTGTGGTTTCATTCCAGGGCCATCAAAAACGGGAAAGGCCTGCACAGCAAGAAGGAGGTTCCGATTCACAGAGTGGCAGATATCTCTGGGGTAGGTATCGCTTTGTTCTGCTCCAAGTGTTGACGTGACGTGTACCATCAATGATGTGAGGAGTATTTTTAACTGCAGATTCATTTACACACAACCCCCATGACTCTCGGATGCATCAATGCCCAAAAGCCACTGACTTGTTCAATCACACACAGTGAATCTCAGAAGAGGATCCGTAATCCTCCAGTCACCCACTACCCCCTTTCTCTCTGATCCTCGCGGCCAACTTCCTTCGTCTTAAAGAACCGGAGCGTCCTCTAAAAATAATCTTAACCATTAATAAAACCATCAGCTGTGCACGGCCCTGGCTTGTTTACGTGTGCCCAAGGGCTTGATGGAGGCATCATTTGGCTAATGAAGCCTGATTGGGAGCGCTCACCAAATGAACATTAGTGCAGCAAAGCCATAAAAAATCTGAGTAACGAGTAATGAGCGATTGCCACGCGTCTGGTTCTAAGCATGTTGTCGTAAATGCCACAGTAGCAGGAAGCCGGTTTTAAAATTTGATCGCTGTGATGTGTTGTCGTGGCTTCGGATCACCTCAGGGTAACGCTCCCCTTCACATTTTAATTGTGTGAAAGCCAGGCCGGCTTTTGTTGTAAATCACACTCACTTTTATGCATACAATTATTTCCCCTGACCACTTTGGTCTGTTTCTGCCCACAATTCCATCTCTTGATGTTCCCCTCTCTGACACCGTCCACTTCTAGGTGCAGTCGCTGAATACCCATCGTTATATACGCCGCACATTTCCTGCTTTGTTGAAAACGAACAGTTCAAACTTGAGAAACATTAGCACCTCGTTGTCTGTCTCACTTGAGCTCTCTTGTTGTACTTGTATCCTCTCCAGAGATATTCGGTCAAACTAGCCTGGCTAACATCAGCACTTTTTGTTGTTTTTTTAAGGCTCAGAGCAGCCCACTATGTGTGGTGGTCATGAACCTGCTCTGGGAGTTCCTGCTTAAAGTGTCATTAGCTTGAATTTGAATTTCTAAAAGCGAAGTGCTCAGGGAGCACTTAAGGCTAATGTATGCCTTTACATACAAAAACACTTCTTACTAGATTTCTTTATAACAACAAACATGGCGACCGTGACGCACAAAGTTGGGCAATGAATGAAATTTCTTCTACGCCCCCATCAGTTCTTCCTGTGGCACGTGACGATGTGCACGAACGCAGAGTTCAGCCATGAGGCTCAGTCTGTTTCCATGTGGAGACCCAGCGTGAACGAGCCTTCGGGGGTCAGATGTTGCTCTCACACGTCCTCATCCTCCCTGTGTCTTATCGTGTCAGCAGGACAGATAAATGACTGCGCCCTGTAAAAATAATTATGGCGGGGAATTGTTGTGCTGACTGAGTAGCTCCCATGACTCTCTGGGAGTTTTAATGCATTTTACACTTATAAACCTCCAACCCCTTAACCGGCTCAATTGACCATGTCCTATGTGTGGCAACGACCTGGGAGTAGTTGCAAGGGGAAGTGCTCAGTAATTGATTTACTTTATTAACACATAGGCAAAAAGTAATGGAAGCCACGCCCTGTTTCCAGCTGGAGGTCTCACGTCCGGCTCATTAAAAACTGTCCCAGTAACCCGGCCAGGTTGTGCTGAGTCATGTATCTGTGTGACATGCACATCGATGCCATGGATGCCCTGTAAACGCTCCCTGATTAGCGCCTCCCTGTCATTGGTTCAGGTCAGACGGTGTTATCCGCATCTCCTCCCCGCTCTAACGTTTCTGTACGTTTCCCAAAAGGACTCGGGAGGATTTGCAGCACAGTCCAGGATCGCTGCCAGTCGGCGCCGGTGGGCGTGTGCGCACACCCGCATGCACCAGTTGTTTGGCTAGGCTAATGTAATGAGCATTCCTATAAAAAAAGGATGGAAATAGCAACATCGCCTCCCCCTCCCTTCTCCTCTTTCCCTCTGCTCCTCTGTGATACACACCCACACACAACTTTACACGTGCAGCGGCGCATTCCCCACGCACATGGAGACACACGCACTCCCATACGTCAGCATCCTTCAGCTCAGAGCCGGAGGTTTGCAGAAAAGGGATTATGCACGTCGAGTGGGATGCGGTCGCAAATAGAGCAGGGATGCGTTTATAAACGTATAGTGTGGGAGACAAACAGAGGAGGTGGGAGGAGAGTGGATAAGCCCTTGACTCACCTTGTACCTTTTAAAGGTTGCATAATGAGGTCCTCTCTTCTCACACGTCTCTTATTTCTCTAGTTTTTTTGTCACTGAACCGAGTTAGACTGCAGCGCCAGCCCACGAGCTGCAGGTGAATGTGTTTGTGCACGAGAAGGTGTTTGGTTTAGTTGTCTCCCACTCAAGGGACTATTTCAGACCGAGGTGGGTGGAGTTCAGTTGGTGCATCTAAAGCGCAAACCCTTTATTCACAATGTCATTGTGTGTGTGTGTGCATGATCTCTTGAGTTACAGCTTTATTTGTTTTCTCTCTGTCAACTGTAGAAAATGGAAGCTGCATTTTGGACTGTCCTTATTTGAACTCTATCCTTCTCTTTGCTCTCACTCTCATGTCCACGCTGCCTGGCACATGGACACACACACACACACACACACGGCGCTGTGACTCACTGCTCTGTTGTGCCTCCATGCTCATGCCTGAAGTAGGCACATATGAAATAGGTTTTTCTATCGTTTATGAATCTTCCCCCCTGCCCCTGCATCACCAGCTCTTCTTCAAATCCCCATGATTTAGCTCTGCTTGTAATTCTGGCCCGGGCACACCAATAAGCTTGTGACTCACCCCCTGCAGAAGGAAATGGCGGCAGGGAGGGATGAGAAGTATTTCTGACTGCATGAGGTTTGAAGACGTGTCAGTGAGGAGTGCAGCGGACTTCATGAAGGGTGTCCAATAGCCCAGAAAAGGCGTATTTACTCGTCTGTTTGGGTAGCTTTTCGTTTGGCTGGGTTTTATTTTCTAGATCCCATATCCAGATTTCTTTTGTCACCTGACAGACTGTCTTGCACAGATGATTACCGAGGTGTCTTTGTTTGTCCAAAACAATTACACTGTATATTCTGACACATGGCAAATCATGCGACTGTATTTATTTAGCCGTATTTAATGTCCCATCTGTCTCTTTCTTCCCTCCATTAGGAGACACAGAAAGCCAAGCAGTTCCTGCCCTTCCTGCAGAGGGCTGGCCGGTCAGAAGCGGTGGTAGAATACGTCTTCAGCGGCTCCCGCCTCAAGCTGTACATGCCCAAAGAAACCTGCCTCATCACATTCCTCCTTGCCGGTGGGTAGATCTCTTTTGCCCTCTTGATGCGGCCACTTAATTCAGAGTCCTCTAAACGACTCGCCTCTCAATGCTGGGGAAAAGTTCAACTGCGTATGATTGTGGAAGTGGACAAAGTGCATTTTTCTGAGTGCTGCAGTTAGTAGAGCACACACAGAATGTTCCACGTCGTGACTCCTGCCGGCTCAGAGGTCAGAGTGTCGGCCCCTCGTCACCCCGCTGGCAGGAGGGCACCAACCACCACCCACTCTCCTTCAAACCGCCAGGGTTGTCATAAAGCATATGCCACCTCTGATCTCCCCCTCCCCTCATCTTGCTCCGTGCCACGTTTGGCAGTGCTAGAAACAGGCCACCGTCTAGAAGCCAGAGGAGGCTGACCCTCTGGTGAATTAGCAGGTTCACAATCACAGTCCAGTGCCGAAGCTCAAAGCTTCGTCATTCCAGATCCCGTTCGTCTCCCTCTCCTCCTCAAAGTTTCTGAGAAGGTCACATTGTGAAAACCTGATGTCTCCTCAGAATGTAAAGTTGGACCGTTTGGCATTCAGCGGGAGTCGTTTTTTTTTCCACAGCATGAAAGGTTGTTTTTGTTTGTGCTTCATCTGATTGGCAAGGGCAAGGGCACGGAGGACAGATATGAATTGGAATCATACAAAAGCAGAAGAAGCTGTCGTTCAGTCATTTGCCAAATCAATTATCAGCTTTGATTTGAGAGCAATTTGACCTTTTCAGGTAGAAAAAGCATTGGTCACAATTTAGATTTAAATATTGATATGCATTTGAAAATTGGTGATGAGGCTTGATATCTGACAGTTCAGTTGTGATGTAAATATAAAAGAGGAAAACAGAAATGCAACCAAATTTATTCAATTTAAGAAATTAATAATTTGGAATTTGTTCAGAAATTATTTATTTAATTATTTATTGCAGTTTTTTCATTCAAACCTGTATCAACAAACAAAGGTGATAAACGTGTCTACGAAGGCTCAGCTGAGAAAAGTTGGTCTTCTGATAACTGGACTGTGGCGTTTTATAAGAGGCATCAACACAATTAGTTGAGATAATAATGAGGAGGTTTAAACTTGGAATTAAAATAATCCATAGTAGCAGCCCTGGAGAGAAACATGTCCTCTCTCTGTCTCTCAGCCTGAGAGAACCACAGCGCTAATTCTGGGCCGAGATGCAGATGGGATGAAATACACAGTGTTTGATCGCAGGTCCAGTCGTTTGTTTCCGCTCCTCGACCGCCTTGACAGTTTGTGCTAGTAATAAAAACACAGAGACTGTATCTTGGCAGCCGGCGATGATTTGCACATCCCCTCCGATCATGGGAACGGCGAGAGCGTGCGACCCGTCTGCCGCACGTGATGCTCTTTGTTTCTGTTGCAACAGAATCAGTCCATTTCAGTCAGACGTTTCCAGGCGGGCGATCACCACACACTCCTGACAAACACCCAGTTTAATTAAGCGTGGCTGAATGGTTGATGCATTAATTAATTTCGTAATACGCTTCCGTTCGCTTGTCTTTGTCTTTCTACTCGTGGGTTTGGTAATGAACGTTTCCTGTTCTGTGTCGGCCGCCTGCGACTCCATGTAGGGAAATGACCCATAGGCAGTCAGCATATAGGACCACACAGGTTTTGTTATGTTTGTTATGTTAATCTGAGAACTCAGCGTTGACACTTAAAGGTGTGTGTGAGATCTTTGTACAGCCTACTTCTTTGAAGGGGTTCATTCAATCAGGGGTTATTAGAAAGTGGTAGGAACACAATGGCACCACTGTGCGTGTCTGCCTCTTTTTTTTAACTTCTAGGGAATTAATGTTTATGAGATAAAGCATTTATACCCAGATGGTCCTGACCTCGGTGTTCCTGTGCATGCATGTCGTCCTCTGCACGTCTTTCTTCAGCACGATAACTGATGTTAAACATTTAACTGTACGTGGAAAGGAGTCCGTAGGCCCCTCGCTTATCTGTCCACCCCCAATCTCCCTCCACTTTCTCTTTCCCGTCAAAGTCGTATCTTTCCATGTTTTATTCCCCTCATCTGCACCGCAGGTCGTGTTTCAAATGACACGTGTGATGAATTGGCCCCACCGAGCCTCTTGTGTTTATCAGCGTATGAAACAGCAGAGGCTCCTCTCCTGTGAAATCGAATGCGTATCAGTGCCATTATCAGCAGTTCAGAACCCAATTGTATAAATGTGGACTCTGCATTCTCACAGCTGTAAATTAAATATCAAGAAGGCCCCGTATCAGTGTCAGAAGTGTCTGTTCAGTTGTCTTTAGAAAGACACCTCCATAATGCATCAGGTCTCATTAGCTACCCAGATATGTTCTTCACCTTCAACGTGATGTCTCAAGTCTGTCTTCAGGTGATTTCTTCTGCCTCAGGCTGGAACATGAGCTGATGAGCTTTCAGTGGTCAAAGGTCCCGGGTCCTCAGTGGATGGAGGCCTACAACTGTGCACCAGTAATTCTAGTCTTCACAGTCTTTATTAAAGCCACATTATAATTCTAATTAATTCTTATTAACCCGTTTGTCCTGAAAGCCTCAGTGACTTCAGCGCACCGAGTCTCTGTTTCCCCTTAAGCTCGATGGATAAAGAGAGTGCTTGAAGACAAAGGGGGTGAGTGAACATCGGGAAGTGAGAGGGCCGGAGGTGTGCTGCAGGGGTTGAAAGGAAGCTCCCATCCTTTATTCTCCCCTTACTCTCCGGCCTGCGCCGTGTCACCTGCGTATGCAAGTTTGATAAAGGGTAAAGAAGTCATCCTGTTTCAGAACGGAAAAAGGATTTGGTGATGTGACGAAGGGAGGGAATAGGAGGACGATGAAAGGAGGAGGGGGGGCGAAAGAAGAGGTGTGGAGGACAGGCGAGGAATAAAGAGGAGGGCGGCAGTATGAGAGAAGACAAAAAGAGCACAATTGATGTGAGCTATGTGGGTTTAAGGGCCTGTTGGAGCCGACTGAGGCCGGGCGGCGAGGAGGCTGTAAAAGTTTCCTCGCTCCAGTAGCGTTCACTGAGTTTCAGATGGAGGCCACAGCAGGTGAGGTGCACTTTGAAAGTTACTCAGAATGGTGTGTCGAGCAGCCGTCTGTCAGGAAGATGAAACACTCATCAGGCGGACACAGAGATTTACTGTGTCAGCGAGAAGCATTTGCCATCACGCAGTGGGTGGCGTCGTGCCATTCGTCTTGATTTTTGATATCGGAGGGCATGCCTGATAGTTTGCCCGCGTGTGTGTGTGCGTCTCTGCTACGCCTCCTGCGGCGTGCGAGCGCAGGACAGAGACGGATGGTGGAGAAGGTGAGCGGAAAATAACTCTTCAAACAAACAAAGTTGAGCATAGTTTCAAGTTGAGGCAGCGAGTAAAATGTTACCATGCTCTGCCGTGACCTCTACACATCGGTGTCCTCACTGCAGCGAGATTCACATGTTTATTAGAGGAGTGTGTGTCTGTCTGTCTGTGTGTGTGTATGTGTGGAGGCCTTGAGACACATTTTAGGGCCTGCCACATAATAAAGTTGCTGGTGAGGAAGGAATAATAACTTTGGATAATAACACTTTATTGGTGTTAAATTTACTGCACTCCGAGCTGCAATCTTGAACCTAAACATAGGCTGTGAGCTGCATCAGCCTATAGACAAATCAGTCATCCACCATAAACCTTGTGCCGCCACCGCTGCTGCAGGAGGGAGATGTCCTCAAGCCTTTGGAAATATGCTTGTGTCAAAGCCTGCCTAATATTGAGCGCAAATAAATAAAGAGTTGGCCGTGCTCGAGTAGCTGGGCTGCTGCCTCGTGAAGGTGGAATCTGGGATTCAGTGAAGTGAAACCTCATTATTTGGGTTAAATTATCCAAACAGCTCAGCGGAGATAACTAACAAAGCCATGGGGCACGGCAGTGTCTTTTAAAAAAATAAATAAATAGGAGTTGAATTAATGTTGAGCGTAAAATGTTTGATTCCATCCATGTGTTGACGATCCGGTGGCTTAGAGACATGTAGCCCTTTCAGCCTGGTTTTTAACGTGAAATAAGATGTTCTAACATCAGTGAATATTAGCTCGCGAAGTAGCCAGCTCCTCAGTGTCTCCTGTGTTGGCTGATGTACTGCGGGCCGACAGATATATCAGGCTCTACTTTAGACGAGCGGATGCAGCTCTGCCTGAATCTCATCCGAGGTAATGAGGCCGAACAGCGGCGAGATGATGGTGAGACAGAGGGATGGATTGAGAGGATAAAAACCAGGGATGCTGATACGATTCTGGGCTTTCCACTTTCCACAGAGCACACCACCACTTCCCCCCCCCCCTCCACAGACATGTGAAAATACTACTAGACTTTAAATGTCACGCACATTCACACTGACACACCTTCTGCATCGGCGCCCGTCACAACTTTAATTGTGTCTTTTCAGCGACGTGTCAAAAATGAAAAATTATAAACGATATTATTAAAAATTAGACACTAATTGTGTTCACACTGAGCCGACTTGACACAGGACATGATCAAAACAAGCCGGGCTGATCTGCATATGCACAATTAGCGTCAGTATTTACAACCCGATGCGCAGAGATCGCAGTTCTCGAATATTAGCAAAACTGCAAACAACACCGAGATGTTCTGGTGTTTCTAGGTCTTTCATATCTGTCTTAGGTCCCTGTTTCATTCAGTAAGATATCAAATCTGCAGCATAGCTCTCTGAAACGCGCAGAAGTCCTGGAATATCAGCAGAGGATGGAGGAATTGGCGAAGACACAAAAGGACGTGCATGCGTGCTTGAGTTAGAAAGGTTTTGTGTTCGCACTAAGGGGGCAGGCAGCATTTCATCAGGCGCGTGGCTCGCCCCAAGCCACAGATTTAAAACATTACATCCTCTCCACGGGGGCCGCCCTGCCCATCACTGAGTCACGACGCTATGGCGGGGGCCGGGGGAAGAGGCGAGGCCGCGGCGTTACTAAATGAAACGCCTGATAGATTGTGATCTTCCTGAAAGACTCGCTTAAAACGACATTAATTGATTTTCTTGTTTGTTCCAATCAGTAAATTGTGTTGAGAATCAAGTGGTCACTATTTTCTGCTTATGCATGAAGCGTCTGGAGTGATCAGCACACGCCCTGTTTCCCTCTGAGATCAGATAGAAGGGATGCTCTGTAGATTAGCCTGGTTTACCTCGGGGTCAGGGGCCAGTTGTATCACAGTGATACGTGAGAGTGAGTCACTTGAAGAGAGAACGTCAGCGTTTGACCTATTTTAAATAATTCAAATCCTTAGCGTTTGTCTTTGTGTATTAAATATTTGGGGCCCTTTCTCTCTGCCTTCTTAAGGAGCTTACAGTTTTGGGTAGCGTGCGCTCGCTCCTGTGGCCCTTAAAGCCGTTTGAGACATTGTGCTGTACGTGCTGAACAATTTCCTTTGTGTGTTTAATTCTTGTCGTCTTTTGTGAGAGTTAGGCTGCAGAAAAAATCATGTTCCAGCCCTTTTTAAAAAAAAAAAATTATAACCCAAGCAGAAAGTCAAATATCCCTCCTCTCAGAAATGACTTCACAGCAGCGTTGGCTAACAGGGCGCAGTGTTCGCCTCTCTTGTCCTTTTCTTCCTCTCCAGGAAAAACAGCCTCTGTCTACAGCAGCCGTTTGTTTAATAGTGTCTCGGATTCCACAGAGCTCGGCTGATGAAAATCTATAAGTCATCATGTCAGACCTGCCCCATTTCAGATAACCGCTCGTGATTGGCCCACAGCTCGGAAATCCGTCCGACCCGTCTGCGAGGGCGAGTAATCGCCAGCTCGCTGATTGGTCCGGTTTCTGGCGAGCACTCCTGTTCTCTCCTCCTCTCTCCTCCTCTTTATTCTGGCTCTGTCGTAGCCACAGTGTCGCACATGGAGGCCCCGTCCTGGTCCACTTCTATTAATACTATCACATGATCTTGGCCGTCAGTGTCGCCTCCTCCTCTGCTCTCTTTAGGAAGATCTGTTGTCTTACATTCAATGTCTGTGTATTTATATAGCAGTATATTTAACTTTAACAATATGTATTTGTATTTTTGTCTTTAGCCTTTCTGAATGTACAAACCTCATTTTTTAATCACAGTTGAATCTCAAGTATTAGTATTCCTACACATTTTTGTGCCTTTTTGTGCCTGAGCACCTTCATGTTTTCCAGAGGGTTGACTCAACAGTTCTTGACGAGGCTCCGCTGCTGACTGTCCCGTGGCCTCATTTTCCCTTCCCTGGGTCGTTTGCCCCTCTCAGCCAGAGCGAATACGCTGATGTCTCCTGTCCTCGTCCTCGTAAATGGGACAAACAAGGACATTTAGGGAACTAATCAGCTAATCAGAAACACAGCACGTTGTTTGCTGCGGCTCCTTGCAAGAAGACAAATGCGAGTTAGGTCCCTCGCTGCTGTCTCGTCCTCACACCTCGACGACAGCGTTCTTGATTCATAAATACATTTGTATTTGAATTGTGTCTCAAACCTTGGATGACTTCTGTATTTTTTAAAACAGGATAATTATAGAAATGTGGAGATCTTTGTACACAGTGTCCCAGATTAGCGTCACTCAGAAACGCAGTACTAAGTACTAGTCAAAGGACAAGCCGTCACAATTTATTCTAACAAACACATCAACTTCTTCTTTATTCTGCACATTCATTTCAAGTTGGTAATTTGTTTTCTATCTTTATTTCACGTCGGCACCAGAGCCGAGCAGCTTTTCTCCTCAAGGGGAAAGTGAAACTCCCCCGAGGTTACTTTGCATAAATCCCGTTTGTTGTCGGTAAAATTCCTTCCGTGCTTGTTCTTGAGAACCAGAACTCAACATGTGTACCTTCAGTGTTTGCGTCCGCTCCTCCAGCATGTGTTGTCGAACATGTTGCACACGCACACTCGTTTCACTCCTCAGGGGATAAGGCACAAAAGGAGTGATTCTCCACTGATACACTTGAGTTCAATTCATAGTGTATGCGCACAACTTGAAATCTGCCGTTTCTGTTTCATACACATGTTTTTCAGTACATAGAAAATCCTCCAGCCTCACTCGTTGCCCTGAGGCTGCTCCAATCCCACCTCAACTCCAGAACGCTGCTATCAGACACGCACTGAACTCTGGGTATTCTCCTCAAAGAATGTCTTGGTCAGTTGCTCCATTCTTGGAAGTGTTGTTCCAACTAAAGGCTTTAAACAAACACGTTATTTCCTCAGCAGAATTCGTATGTCACCTGGACACAGGAGATTTATGTGATGCTAAAATCTCACATGAGTTTATGTATTTTTCCCGTGTGCTGTCAGGATCGCTCACAGGTCCCAATATGTGTTAATTTACCTGCAGATGTTTGCATTCCTTCCTTTTTGAAACCGACACGCAGTCTATGTCTGGCGGCGTTTGATGACTTGATCGTTGCCGAGCCACCCGGGGCTCCTGGCTGTGCCTTTGATTAGCTGCTGCGCTGCGTCTCTGACTCTCTCTGCGATTGTTCGTGTCCTCCCAGGTATCGAGTGTCCACGCAGCTCCAGAAACACGCCCGGGGGCATGCAGGTGGCTGAGCCCTTCAGCGAAGAGGCCATGCTGTTCACCAAAGAGCTGGTGCTGCAGAGGGAGGTAAGAGCTACAGCGGGACATCCCTGCCACTGATTTCATCATTCCTCTTACAGTCTCGCAGCTCGCTCCCATGTGCGGGGAAACTCTTGATCTTCTGCAGCTTTGGCTCCTACAGTTTTTTTTTTTTTTTTTAACTTGCAGTTCGACTTTCCTTTGAAGACCAGCTGAGGTTGGTTCAGAGATTTGTAAAGAATATCTGTAATATATTTGTAAAGCAAGATGGTGAGAATCCAAGCAGCTTCGTGTTTTGGTGTCGAATCACAGACAGCATCCAACTGATTGCCCCCCCCCCCCCCCCCCCACCCCCTTTTTTGCCCCCCCCCCCCCCCCACTGTCGGTTGTTGATTTGATGTTTGATGCCGTCTTAAGGAACTTCTTCATTAACAGCAGTAAATGCATTATTTAAAAGACAGTGGTTTTAAATAATTCACGTCAGACAGGATTTGTTCTTGTTTCTCCCGAATGCTTTTAGAGAAATATGTCGTGATTTTCCATTTTAGCCACCAGAGAAATCTACACTCGTAAAAAGTTTTGTTTCATTCAAGTGTTTTTCTTCATCCAAGACGGTAGACGCTAATACTGCTACACGCCCCCGACTTTGAAATCCTGACAAAATCCAGATAAAAGTGGACGGCACACACAGACACGCTGTCCGCTTGCTCCCAGTTTATGGAACGATCACCTGATCGTGGATCAGCGCTCTCGGGCTTGAGAAAAACTCCATCCTCTGCGTTCCTGTTCATTCTCATGCTAATAGGTTTTTATAAGAGGCAGTGAACGGACCAAAGTCATGATGGAACTAGCTATAATCCTGCCACCACTTATCCAGGTCGCACACTCCCTCTGTCTCTCCGTCCACATCTCTTCGCTTTAACGGCCCTTTTCCCGCGCAGGGTGGCTGACTCCACTGTCCTCTGCTCTTTAATTGTCATGTAAATGTAGGCTTGGCCGGCGTCAGAGGTTTGGCTAATGTCATATTTGTGTGTGTGTGTAATGAAACTTGGAAAAAATTGGCTCGAGCAACAGCAGCAGCTTTTGATGGACACATTCCTGCAGATGCATGTGATGTGTTAGTTTTTCCCAAATGAATAATCAATCAGATTAATTTCAAGACTGTCTGAAGTGGTTTCTGCCCTAGTATTGAAAATACGCACACAGACACACGCCTAGCTGGAGAAAAGGTTTAATGATGTACAGAGTTGCATGGAAGGAGCTGGAGTAAAGGACGCGGCGGTGGCAGGAGAATAGAGATGTGATGTGGGTCTCTGCTCCCTGAGCAGGTTATTAAAGTACCTGTGGCACTCAGACATGAATATGGATCATTTGATTTCATTAGGCTGAGATTCTGATTCGCCTCTGAATGGCGTCTGATTGCGGCAGAGTTCTTCAAAGACGCTCCAAAGATGGCCTCGCATGAATAACATTTGATTTTGGTTTGGCTGATGTATTTATTTGCATTCGTAAAATATTTCTCTACACTGGCACTACTTGACAAACATCTCAAGCTTTCCAGGGCTTTGTTGATCTGATGATATGTTGACTCAATCGTCCATTTTTTTTCCCCCCCCCCCCCCCCCCCCCCCCCCACACTTCCACATTTCCCCGACTCTGTAATTAGCTCTTTTTCCTCGTCTGCTTTGAAACGGGAGCTTTAGCGCCGACGAGGCTCGAGCACACTTTTCCTCTTCATGCGTCTGTGCTGCTGTTTTGGTCCCTCACTAATAGTCTTCCCCCCCCCCCCCCCCCCCCCCC